>JAHHUM010001000.1:41007-215756 GCA_036173005.1 Crenichthys baileyi
TAATATGTTGCTTTTACATAAAGGACCAGTGATTAAAATTGCTATAAATCTGAAATTTTATATTCAGAAGGTGCAAAGTTAGAGGTTCAAATTGTTCAGTGTTTTATTCCTAACTTATTGAATTGTTTGTAATGTCCATTTTGTGTTTATTAAGGTAAAAATAATTTGACACAGGGATGCACAAACAGGCAAACGGTGAATGCTGATTTCTGTTTTTGTGGTAGGCATCCTGTAAGGCATGTTCGCTTCAACACCAGCACCCTGGTAACAGCCAACATCCCAGATGACAAGTCACCACGTGGGGCCTGCATTACAGACGATGACCTCACAGCTCACCGCAGGTCACAATCTACCCCTCTACACCTTTAAAATGACTGTAATCTTGGCATCTTTTGAATATCTACCTGCTCCTCTCAAAACAAGTCAGAAATTGTTTGGAAAATGGGAATTTTCTGCTTCTCTGTCTTTGAGTTTTGCAAATTAAATTTCTTATTGGATTACGTCTATTTGTAGATGATTTACATGAGGTTTCAGCTATATGTTTATTATTTATTAGCATACAGACAACAAAAAATAAGGAGAAAGTTACACCGTAGTTTAGTTAACTCCTAAGTAATTTTGCCAGTCCCTGTAAAAAGTCAAAATGTCCTCCACACGATTAATAATAAACAATATGGTAAAATAACTTTTAGATTAGCTTGTTTTAACTCTCCAAAGCACAATTTGTCTTTTTAACATGACTAATTTCCAAAACTTAAATAAGTAAGTCTATAATGCTGTAGCTGTTGTTTGTTCTTTATACTTCAGACACAGAGGAGTCATCTGCCATTATGATTTCGCCGAGGACGTCCTGTCACAGGATCATATCTTACCGATCTGCAGGTCCGACTACTCTGACTCATACGGCTACAACTACAACATTAACCTGGCGGTGCCCTACGACAGGTTGTCTGGCTCCCATCCATCTCACTAACAAAATACTGACTGTGGAACAGAGCGGACAAGAGACGTATTAATCTGTCTGATTCTGAAACTGCAAATTTTTAGTTACCTGAACACAAATGCATGCCACAGAATCGTTACCATCCTTGTCAAATGAAGGCTTTTTGGAAATGTACTTCATATGCTTATGTTAGGATGCAAACTGCTCAGATGCTACAAGATCACTGCCTTGTAAAATATTGCTGTAGATTTATTTATTTTAATGATGTTTGACTTTTTAAATCTGATCCAGTATCTGATTTATGGACAAAAATAATGTCATATGTATCAGTTTTTCAGGAAGAAAATGAAATAAATCCAGATATTTACCATTTTTATTGTCAAATTCATGTTTTAAAATGAGGGGAAAATAAATCATTTCAATAATAATCAAAAATAGTGTATTTTTATCTTACGTCAGTAGTGGTAGATTATACACAGTTTCAGCAGTAAAAACATAAAATATCTGTCTATTCTGGTTCTGTGGAAGAATGGTCTGTGCCTGTAGTCTTCAGATGCACCGGAGGATCCCCCATGAGTGACTTCATCTTCATGCTGCATGCTGGCATTTTGCAGAGCTTTACTTCAACCTGACATCCTGGGATTGTATTAAATATTAATAAACTGCCTCTTAAAAGATGCTAAAACCTTAACACCAACATACATCAAATATCTTTGTGTAAATACATACTTTTAGTGTCTTTAAACCTTTAATTCACAAGCAGCTTGCAGTTGTGAGAAAATTATTGTTTTTGTCTTTCAAAAACATGTTAGTGCATGAAACAAATCTGTTCGCTTTTCCCCTGTTAAGGACAGAGATGGCTCTGCTAAAAACAGCAACAGCTTTAAGAATTCTAACAAGTCCTTCAAGTGGCTCATTTCCCACAGTGAACTTTAGTGGTATTTACATCCAGGAAGCGAATGTGCATCCTGGACTCCATTTCAAGGTCTTTTAAAATCTGTGGACAGACGACAAGAAGCTGTCATGAAGTCACAAAACGTATTCATGCTATTTTTCGAAGGGAAAAAAAGTGCAAACCTGTTCAAAATGTTCAAATGTAATTCCTTCATAGAAGTCATCTGGTCCCTGGAACGACATGAATCTGTTACTTCAGCGCTGCAGCAGTGAGGAATGAATTTTATCGGCTTCGTTTTGGGAAGTTCTGTTACCATGTTGGGCACATTTGTGCTCGCCACCTCCAGCATGGCAGCATCTGCTATCGCCCTAGCGGCCTCCTGTTCGATGGTGCCACTTTTAGACAGAAGCTCTTCGACAACCTTGGATGTAAACAGAAAATTAACGTTATGTTGGATGGAATCATTTAAATAGCTATTGCTACCATAATGTGCACTGTTTGTTTTTCTTTTTCTTGGAAAGTACTCCTCGTTCAGCATTTTTGTTTTCAGTTGTGTTTCTTTTCCAAACAAAACTATTAACTGAGCGACTGCTGCTTTTCCATAGAATGTAGAGTGCGCATGAATGTTCCCACTAAGACATTTATAGGTTTACCCAAAAACGTTTTTCTCTTCTTTAATGACTAATTTTAATATTGCTCACAAAGAGTAGACCTCAATTCTTTAATGGTCCCTAATCCAACTATTTTTTAAACCTTCTCTGTTGAGGCTAATTCTACACTTCTGACAACGAGAGAGTGCACACACTGGTTCATTTTGTAGCTGTTAAAGCAAGACAACATAGAGCAAGTCATTATAGCCACAATAGTTTAACCTTGGCAAAAATAATCAGTCAGAGAAAATGTAATTGAATTGACTTTCAGTGCACCGACCATGTTTTAGTGTTTCCTTTGATCATATTTGACCTCGATTTAGTTCAGGCAGAGTAAATGGGCTACTCTGTGGCTATTTGATGCATTAAAAATTATTATGGCAAAGAAAAATATGTCATGCATCAAACAGGACACAAATCAAATTTACTTAACTTAAAAGCTCCTGACTCAAGGTCACCTTTTGTTTGGTAAAACTGTCATTTTTACAGCCTGGAATTAACTTGGCTTTAATTGAATTAATTTCCAATTTGATAACAATGGAGATTTTTTACTTACAGGTCTGCATGCAACAAGGTCTATTCAAAGTAAAGCTGAGTGTCCTTAATGGGTATCTGGTACATGCTACTGTATTCCAAAACAAAGATTAATGTAATCAGTGCAAAATAAGGCACATAATGAGCACCTACCTTCCTGTACTCCGCCAGTGTGATTTTGCCATCACCATCTGTGTCGTGCATGTTAAACAGGACTGAAAAGACAACAGAGCAATTAAAGCACTGGTCAGACTTCTGAGGAAATTTTTGAAATATTGAAATAGTAAACATATTGTTTATCCTTTTATTAAAGGTTCAGATGTAGAATTGATTTGGGCAGATGGTATTAAAACTTCCACACCAACTAAATACAAAAGGCCTAATTCATATGACTGATAATTAACTATTTACTTGCCTGTTTACAACAGATAGCAAATATGTATTTTTAGTTGGGATATTGAACAATCTGGCTCTTCATGCACCAGAGAGTACTTTGATTTTGAGTTCTTACTCTAAATTTCCATCTTCTGTCTAAAACAGGAGTATAAACCAGTCTGTAGTCTTCTTGTCAATTATTAAGCTCTTTTCTCCAGTGTGAGGAGAGACATTCTTTGTACAAATGAGGAAATTTTGGGTCTGAACATAGGTTTTCAAATATACAGTTTTTTGTTCCTTGCCTTGCTTACAGGAATGAATACATTTTTTTTTTTGGGTACGGACTTTAGTGTCACACCAACTTTTATAGAGCCGGTGTCTTTCCTCATATAGGTTTTAGTACCTACAATGCCTTGCAGAAATATATAACTGTATACTCGTTGAATTGTTTCACATTTTGTCACCTTATAACTAACATCTGCAATGTAGTTTTTGGGAATTTATGTGAAAAATCAGTAAAATCAGTTCATAGATGGAAGCAAAAGGTTACATGTTTAAAAAAAACAAATATCCACCTCAGTCCCAAATCCTTTGCAGCCTCTAACAGGTTTTCTTCCAGGATTGTCTGGTATTGACCTCCATCCATCATCCCATCAACTGTAACAACCTTTCCTGTCCTGCTAAACAAAAGCTTCCCCACAGCATGATGTTGCCACCACCATGTTTCACTGAGGTGGATGGCGTGTTCGGGTTCGGGATGTATAGTTCATTTTCTTCCACACAATATTTTGCATGATCGGAAACATTTTTTTGATTACTTCTGACCAGAGCACCTTCTTGCACATTTTTGCAGTGTCTCCAACATATCTTGTAAATGGTAAATGAACTGAACTTATATAGCGCTTTTCCAGTTATACAGACCGCTCAAAGCGCTTTACACTAGAGCCACATTCACCCAATTGCACTCACTAACGCTCACACATTCATACACCGATACACAGATCGGTAGGCAACTTGAGGTTAAGTGCCTTGCCCAGGGGAACATCAACATATGGCAGGAGGAAGCTGGAATTGAACCCACAACCTTCTGATTGCAAGACAACTACTCTTCCTACTGAGCCACAGTCGTATCAGTGGGAAACTGTAGATGGCCATGTATTGGTATGTTTGCACATGTGCTTTTTCAAACAATGACAATATGGTTTTATAACTTAACCCTGCTTCAGACTTCTCCACATATGTATCCCTGACCTGTCAATGTTCTTTTGTCTTGTTCTTTTGTTCATTAAGAAAACTCAGGCCTGTTACACACCAGTTAAACTAATTAGTGCATTTGTACCTCTAACCAGCACATGATAATCACATTCAATAATATTTCAAAATATGTTCATATTTGCTCTCATGGATCCAAAAAATGGTGCAAGCTGCAAAACGGTCAACTCCAATCATTCTGTCAGTTTTTTAAGAGTTTGCAGACATTATCACTTTAACTGCCTATCCCTAATTCATATGCCACTGAAACACCAGGCACAAACACAATAGTATGGCAGGGTGTCAATCCCGAAAATGCAAAGCAGGTTAAAGGTAAGAATATAAACGGAAAAACATAAACTACAGTGTTGCATTTCCTCTTGAAATAGATAAAGATAAAATGAGCAAAAAGTAATAACCAAATGTGTGCCATGCCTTTGTGTTTGTGACAGTTAGATTTGAGAGTTTGTCGTGGCCCTGTTCCCACAATGAGCCAGAATGAGCTGCTCACATGTAACAGCTGACATGCTGATACAAATTCTCTGCTCATTCACACACTTGTATGCACTTAACAGCAAGATATTGGCTATTATAACACTAGAACACCACTAGAAGTGAGTCGTGTTGTACTTTCTATGATAGAAATACTGCGCAGCAGCCTGTGTTGTTATAAAAATGTTTTACTCACAGCGAACCTTTTCTTTTCTCATCGCCTCCTTCTCTTCCGTGGTTGTTCTCAGAGTTGGAGGACGGAAATGGGACATGACCATGAGGAACTCCTCAAAGCCAATCTCCTCATATGATCCCAACTCATTCCCATGCTGGTTCCTGTATTTCATTAAAAATCATTTAAGCATTACTGATAAAAGGTTAACAAATTAAAAGGTCGGGATTTCCCTGGGGGGGGGGATCGCGAGATACCAAGTGAGGGGTCCCAAGATGCTTTTCAGAATTATGGTGATGTGACCACTGAAGGTATGGAGGGCCAAAAGGGACAGATTAAATAAATGAATTTATCATGAAATAAATAAATGTACCATGAAATGTCCCATTAAATAATTCAATTATATAAATAATAATCAAATGTCATTTAAAAAAAATAATTCATATTAAAAAAAATTAATTATTTCACTATTTTATAAATAAATATATGTATTTTTAGAGGGTTGTCAGTTTCCGGCCTGGTTATTTTGGGGGTCATAGGCCTAAATATTTGGGAACACCTGAACTAAACCGACTATTACATAAAATATTTAAAATAGCTTTGATCCAAATCTCTGTAATTTGACGTACATGATAAAAAGCTGGGGTTGTGTATTTTTTGTAGCTGTTTTGTTGCAAGTCTCCACATGACTTGGGTTATAGAGAACAGAGATCACATGAACAGAGTTCACTGCCTTACCACAAACCAAGGCAGTGAACGTACAGTTAAAATTGTGCATTCTTAAAAAAGTCAAATTATGATCCTTCTCTTACAATAACAAGAATGTTCAACTGTAAATTGCTTAAGTTATCTAAAATATTCAAGTCTGTTTACTAAACTCTACTGAGTGAAAAATAGGACCACCAGATTACCTTCACTGAATATTTTATAAGCCAAATTTTCCTCCATCTAAATAACATGTCTAAAATTTCCAAACTCGTTGCACACATTAAATTTGTGGAGAAGCACACAACTTTTACTTTTACATTTACATGATTTAAAATATAAATGAATCCATATAATGATTTCTCATTATGATAATATAGTCACATTTTCTATTAAACACTATATATTGCTTCTGTCTCGTTAAGGCCTTTACTGTAAAGTCCCAGTTTGTTGTGACTTGGCTCCAAACTGTTAAATCAGGATTTACTAAACTATTCATTCTTTGTATTTGCTGTGTAAGACAAACTATTACAAAGATGACTAAAGCTAATGTGTTGTAGAGTGATCTCAATAATATATGGGTCCTGTCTCTGTTTTACCAGGAGTAAACCGCTTCTAGGAACAGAACATTGTTATAGACGCACCAATCAACTGGTTAGAGATTGAAATCAGTTAATTTTTCCGCCATAAACTCTAATTGGAGATTGTTAATCACCAATTATTAAATGTAGGGAAATAAAGAACTCCCACCAATTTTGTTTTTTAAATGTTGTTGCATTTTTTATTTAATAAAAGGCCACTGCCGCTCAGGGACCTATGCTTTGAAGCATGAATAAGGATAATCATGAATTTTCTTTATTTTCTGCCTCAACCATTTCTATGTTGTAATCCTTAGGATAAAACATCAAAATCAGAATTAGCAGGAGAGACTTCATAGAAAACTATTGCTTGGTATTGGCCATGAAAAGCCTAATCAGTGCATCTGTAAACATTGCATTAGAAAAGTTTTTTGAAAACAGGCATTGCCTTTTCAACGTGTGGCACAAGGAATGGTATTGCATTAACATACAGCGCCTTGATGATGATCACTGTTGAAAATTTGTCGCATTATGATGTTAATAAAAATGAATTAGCAAAAGAAAGACCACATGGGATATGGTGTTATTTGGTTGTACCCACCTTTTATCAAAAAACGCCTCGATAATTTGCATTCTGATGGGGTTGTTGGCAAGGGCTGGTATGCTCTTCAAGTGTTCTCTGCTGCAATGCAACATGAAAAAGGCCATTATCACAATGGCACCACTGTTTTATGACACCATAGAACAGTGTCTGCATTTTTAGCTTTTTTAGGCTGGTTTTCACTGTAGTGATTTAGAATATGTATTTGACTGTGTTTGTATAAAACACAATAATTCCATGTCCATGTTTTGGGAAGCGTTCATGTCTTGTGTGCACAAGCTCAGCATGTTTCATTTGTGCAGTATAGGTCAGATATACCCTCTTTAACACATGTTTTATTGGCAGCTTCAAATGCTCTTTAATTAATGAGTACAATACATAATCTACTGTCCAGCGCCCTTCCCACTGTCTCTCTTAATAAAGATGTCTAAATGAATAAATAAAAAAGTAAAGATGTCTAAAAAGCCTTCAATTAATCTTTTACTGCTATATAATCTCACAATAATTGTTACAGCCCCCTTAATAATTCCTATACAATAAATATATATAAATTATCATTAATGTTAATATAACACAAGGACCCATTTTTCTTAGCTACTTTTCAAAATGGCAAAGACAAGAGAAGGCAGTTGTGTTTTGATCTTCATAAATCAGGAAATTGCTACTAGAAAATGGCTATCCTTATATACTTGTCCATATCAGAGTACGAGCTGAAAAGCTTAAAACAACTGGAACAGGAACAAGCAGGGCCAAACAAATTTTTTTCTTGCCACCACACACAGTGAGTAGGATGACAACACAGATAAGAAAAGTCTGCAGAGCTCACTCTAAGATAATTGCAGCAAAGAGTGCCATCTTTGACTCACTAAATCTTCAAAACAACCATTAGATGATATCAACAAGCTGATTTTTGCTCCAAGGTAGTTATCCCCAACAGAATTAGTTTCTCCTGCACTGGGAGTGTGCCCTATGCAAGAAGAGTGCGTTGATCTCAGCCCACCAGACATGAAAACAGTTCCGGCACAAAAATAACTCTTGTATTTTCCCAACATTGTATCGGATTTCATCTAATTATCTTTGCTTTAATAAGAGGATGATCATGTCTCAATATGATTGGCTCAATATACTGTTTTCCAAATCAGCAAACAGCACATTTATTGTTCTCAATGTGGTATTGTGTCTTTGTGTCCTTCATGTCATGTGAACCTTAATATACCACATTCTCTATACAAGCAAAAAGCTCCTTGTTCCCAAACGTCTTGCAAAAATCGCATCTGTGGGACACAAAAAAAGCACCTTTCTGAATGCTGAATCACTACTGAATCACTACTTTATTTTTGTAAACCGCATTTCTGTTGCTAAGTAGAGCAACTGAATGAATGATAGGTATAGGTATAGGAAGAAAAACATGATTGGATAAATAGATAAAGATACAAATATTTTTCTTCATGGTTGATTATTTGTGGGACCACTGTCACAAACGTAAGAATGTGGAGTTTGGTAAAGGCTGAGCCTGAAACTGAAATTCTGTGCTTTAGTCAGATAGATTAAAATTCTAATTTTTGGTAAGAAAGGCCCCATGTAAGTCTGGTGTGAAACAAATATTTAGGTGGAAAAATCACCTCATGCCCACTGTCAAGTATGGTGGAGTATCTGTGAGTCTGTGGGCCTGTTTCTCTTCTGAGTGAGAACCTTATTAGAGTGCATTGCATCAAAAGTCTCTACTAAAAAAAAACTGAAAAGGAGTTGCACTGTTTATTTCTGCTGGACAATGTTCCAAAACATAAATATGCTCACATCAACTCAAAACTGATTCACCAAACACAACATCAGCCTTTTTTTAACGGGCAAATTCATACGGAGAGTATATATGACTTTTATTGTGCAGGATAAAAAAAACAACAACATTACGACACATTACCTTATTGTTTCTTCATTTCCACTCAGTTGCTGAAATCGCTTGTGCAGGTTTTGGATCTGCTCGACTGAGACTGAAGAAACAAATATGTCCATCAACAACATGCAAGTCAATATTCTCCCAGTTACTCAGCAGAGTTCAAGGAGCTCAGGAGCTAAACATGGATTTAAACCATGATAAACAAGTGGGCTTAAGGGGATCTATCCGTATGTATGTTTTATTGCTTTAAAAGACTTTGTTTAATTGATCAGGTCCTGTTATCAGTGTAAAGGCAAAGCAAACAAACCATCCTTTGTTATTGCATCTAAAATGGTTCACAGAATCATTAACTCATTGAAAGGCTTCTTTCACCTTTCTATTCTCTGCCAAAACCAGCTTGCTGTGGTTTCTGTGTCTGCTCAGAGTGCATAGGTGAGTTATGTGCATGGCCTCATATACAAACCAAAACAGGTTGTTGTTCAGGGAGGGAGGGGTCACAGCTCTTGCAAGAATAACACACAATAATCTCATCTAAAAGCATTCAGCTTTCACAATAAAACACAAACAACTATGTGCTTTAAGAACAGTACCTGCAAGTGCAGTTAGAATGTTATATATGGGTTTACAGAACAAGGAGGTTCATGAGTCTTCAGCTAAGTTGAAAAGAAATAAGATCGCAGCCGTAAATATAATAGAAACAAACAGTCCAAAGTCTCCCTCAGATAGTATCAATAAAGTTGGCCTCAGTCATGGATGAAGACCTACTTCCACTATAGCTCATAGGACATGCCTGCACATGTGAAGGTGTCCCACTAGAATCTTTAACTTCCAGAAATAGATTTATAGAGTTCTAGTTGCTATGTGTTTCATTGCTAAATCTAGGGGATTTAGGGGATCAGATTGGACCGACTGACGCATCTAAACAAAAAACAACAAAAAGCTGTAAAAACTGCTGGTTGTGAGCGCTAGTTTGCTTTAAAACTAAATGAATGTCTCAGTTTATGAACTTTCACTTTGTTACCTAATGATTTTACGTTTCTAAATATAGGTTGTCAGAAACATAACGTGAACAATAGAAAACAGACTTTTGGTTCTGTCCAAAATTGTCCCTGTCACCAGCGTCCTTCTCACAGTGACATTGCCAAAAGAGTTATACAACAAACACTATAAGTACTACAATAAGTATCTGTTGTTTTTTCATACTTACATCCAGTTTTTTCCACCAGATCCTGGTGATCGTGCTCAAAGCGCGTTTGCGTAGCTCCCATTCCTGCGGCTGTCTGACCGGTGCGTCAGGGCGCACAATCTTGTCGGACTGGCTAGAACGTTTCCACGCAGTTATCGCTTTATCTGCCTTCAGTGCGCAGGTCACTACAGGTGTGTTCTGCTGCCACCATGTGGACAGTTTTGGCATTTCCAAGGTCAGAATCTCTTAACAGCTTGGAGATGAACTAAACTGTCTGGCATTAAATCAGACAAAACGTTTCCTGTTTTACGTCAAGCAGGATTACTAAGATTATTTGGTACTATTTCGTGAAGTGCATTTGTCCCTCCAGCAGCAAGAAACCCCCACACCAATGGCACTGCCACCCCTGTACTTTAAAGACGGAATGGTGCTAAGGCTTTCAGTGTAAATAATGATAATCTCTTACCAGCACTACCCAGCATCTTCTTCTGCCTTTTGTTTGGGTTTCATGCACACGTTTCCCCTAAACACGTTTATCTTCGGGACACAGAACCTGTTTCCTTCCTGAACAATTTAATAACTGGGTATTCCCAAGTCGTTTACACTTGGGTTACATTTTTGGACATATAAATGTTGCACCTTCATATGGAAATCGTACCTAAGGATGAACCAGTCTAGTGGAGGTCCACAATTATCTTGGCCACAGCTTGGCTGGTTTATATTTTTCCATGACGTCACAAGAAAGCAGGGTGTTTAAGGTATTTCTTTAAAATAGATCTGCGGGTGATTTTCTATTTTATTCAGATATTGTGACGATGACAAGCTTATAAAGCCATAACATCATCTGGGCTTTCCAAAACTGTTAAGACATAGCAACATCTTTGTCTTATTACATTATTTAGCAAATAGAAATAACCTAAAACAGAAAAAGTTTAGTTTATTTATTTTAGAGAGAAAAACAGAGAGACTTGAACCACTTTATTTTTTGTAGTTTTCACCAAGCTCAGACTCATTTCTGTTTCAAGTCGTCGCCGTCTTGGCATTTCATGACATCCTGAGTCTTGGCATCATACATATTTCACTTGTAAATATACAGAATAAAAGGTAAATGTAGGAATGTGAAAGTCAGACTTTCATAAGTGCATGATACTCTGTTAAAACATGGAGAGTTAAAACTTTATCACAATGTTTTCTTAAGTTTGTCTTGTGTGGCACTACATTTCTACTCTGCAGACTGGTGCTGGATGCAGGGAAACGTGGGAACAGAAGCATTCCTTGATTTTAGGCAGGAGGAATTTACAGCACCTGGATACACATCCTGAATTTAATAGTAAACCTAACTGCTTACTTCAAGTTCAAGTCTTTCCTTCTCTTCTGTATTTTGGGGTGGTATTTTTTTAATCAAACTCAGCTTTTTGACTGAGTTAAAAATAGGCATGTGTTGCATCACGTAGAAATGGTTTTTTGGATTCAGTGGACTTGAATTTTACAGCAGCTACATGGTGGGATTTGGACACACGTATCAAAGCAACAACAGTGACTCTCTTTCCTTCTTCAAAAAAAAAAAGGTAAAAAGAACTCTAACACTTGTCCTGGTCCGAATGTAACAATGGATCAGCTAAGTTGATTGTAAATTGAGAAAGGGCAATCAGTTATTTGTTAGCCCTGGTCATCAGGACCACTTTCTACATTGACTTGGACTGCTGCCTGGTTTGGTCAGTGGCAGAAGCCTCATCTCTGCTCCCAGATCCAGGAGTCATCCTGTGGTAGAGCTCTTGCACTGTGCCCAGGGTTTCCCCCATGTCCTCTGGGTATCGTGTCTGCAGTTCTTCATTGGCAACGTAGTGGGTTTCTGCAAACTCTGAGAAGTAGCGGCCCACCTCTGGGTGCCCAATCTCAAGAGGGGCTGAGTGGGGCTCCAGGTTCTCTGAGGAATAACAAGAAACACACGTGACTAAAATGTTACTTTGGCTGAATATCTTAAGGTGTTTTAGGCAAAATAGCTTTACTGCAAAAAGGAATGAGCAACAGAAGTTTACCAAATCTAAAGCACCTCAACTGGTTTTAGAAACAGAGCCTGCAGGTAAATGTGGAGGTGTTGAAAATGGCAAAGATAACAAGTACAAACAGTGAAGTTATGCAGAGGCAGGGTGGGAGAGTTTGCAAAGAGTTGTCAAAAAGCTAACACTGAAACAACCCATGATAATTTTGGCAGACTTTGCTCCATTCAGAGCAAAACCAGAAGTCACTCTGTCCAGTTTAATGTAACTCAAATTATATGAATCAATTCAATATTGGCTTATGAATGACATTTACTGTGCAGTACATACAGATGCAAAAAAACAGTGTTGGCATCCTCTGGAAAACGTGTGAAATAAGCCTTTAAAAGAATTCATCATTAATTGCATTAGCATAATCTTACACTTAAAGTCCAGTCTATAAATTGAGTACATTAACAGGATAAAAAAAGGAACTATCGGATGTCATCTTTTCAGTAATCAAATATGAATAAAGCATTCTTTTAGATTTATATTCTATTTTTTAAATTGATTAGAGCTTAATGTCCTTAACATAAAAATGACACGACGTAGAGGCCCCATTTCTTCTAGCAACTGACCAATAGGCTGGACAAGGATCCAATTTTAACTTGCAACCACTCACAGTAAGCAGGATGGTAGGTGAGGTTAAAAATAAGGAAATATCCAAAGCTCACGGTTAGCGAAGTGCAGCAAAGAACGACATCTTTGTCCATAATAACTATTAGATACCTTTTACAACTCAACTCTCTTCAGACGTCCTCAAAGAAGAAGAAGTATTTCCATTTTCCATTCTATTGTTACATGAGAAGGTGCATGTCTGGTTTGGGAGTGGCTCCTCTTTGTTTTTCTGGAGATGCTACTCCTCCTGCAAGTCCTGCAGGTTATTTGAGCAAAGCTGGCTCCACTCTGCTCATCAGGAGCAGAGCATCAATTCTGGGAAAAGAGCTCCTGGGCCATTTGGCAGTGTGAGGGCTGTCAGGGGTGGTGGTAAAGTTTTGCAGCACATTCTATTGTTTTGTCCTCTTGGTGGCAAAGAGCAAAGTGCTTTGTTGATTCTCTTTTTTTTTAATATGAGCTCTTCATATGGCTTGGCAGTGTAGATTATGATCTTTAAGTTATTTGAAGTAAAATTTTGGAGTAAGTTTTTCAAAAACAAGGACATTATAAGTGGAAAACTTAAATTCATGTTTAGCAGGAATATGATCCAACATATGGTCAAATTAAGACAGAACATCACCTTCCTCTATTACTTAAATGGTACCCAGCCCTAAATCCTACAGAAAACCTGCAGGGTGAGATGAATAGAAGACAACATAAGAGGGGACCTGGGACTCTGGACAATCTAGAGGGATTGGGAAAAGATGAACCCTCTGAGATCCCTCTCTCTGTATGCTTTTGAGATATTGTAGGAAAATACTACGCACTGTCGGTCCTGTTGATAAAAGCAACTAAAATTGAAACTTTGATAATTAAAAAGAAAACTAGTTTTAGATTATAGTACTACATCAACAGATTCATTTGTTTTATGGCTTTTTAATCCTATTGTTACCAGGAGTGCCCACAAATGTGTAAGAGCCTTTTTCATTCTCAAATTCTGATAAAAAAATCTTAGTTTTTTAATTTACTGACTTTCTGTTTGTTCCCCTCCACCAACTCATTTTTAACAATTACAAGTTTATATGTTTATTTATATAATTTGCTCCAGTGAGATCAAATGCTCCTTAGACCTTCAAGCCTTCATTGGCAGATCTTTCACCGCCGGAGAGGCACTTTAATATGCTGCATGTTTTTATATTCATAAAACCAGTCTGTGAATCATCACAATGAGCCCCCTGCTGGTGGATATGAGGCATACCCTGAGCTGCATAGCGACACGTCCCGTCCTGTACCAACACATTGTAGAAAGGTTGGTTAGCTCCACTGGACAACTGGTGGACCCTCATGGTGGTGATCCACTCCTGGCTCATGGTGCATTTAGGGTCCCAGCCGTAAATCACACAGTTATAGCCCGACCTAGAAGAGGTTCAGTAAACAAGTGTTATGCATTAGAAACATCAAGGTAATTGGTTCTGTCTGCATAATATTTCAGAGGAACTTACCGCTTATGCTTCATAATAAGGCCAACTGAATAGTGGACCTCCAGGTGTTCTGGAGCGTTGCGCCTCTTCACCTCAGGAGTAACCGGATGCTTCTTGTGTTGGATGTGCTCCAGTGTGTGCTGCACCAGGTAACCCACAGCTCCATGCTGGGAAGGGTCCAAAGCCTGAATGTGCTGCAGGATGTCTAACACCTGAGAGGACGATTAAGGAAAATGGGATTCTGTTCAAGTGGTTAACTTGCAGAGTAGCACAATGTTACTTATTAAAATAATATACAAGAGCAATATAGGGGTTTTATTTATACAGGACTTTCTCACTTTACCTTAAAGTAAAAAACAGTCATTCAAAAATCTTTAATAAGAGTGGTCTAAAAGCAGATTTGTTTTTAAAAACATCTTGCTCAAGTCTGACCTTTTCTGGCCAGATTCCTAGGTGGAAGTACAGGCGTGCCTGCAGCAGCAAGTACTGAACGTTATCCGGATTGATGGTGAGGTAGAGATCCAGTGAGTCCCTCAGCAGCTGGTAAGATTTCTCATTGCCTTCCCTGATGGAAAACACACAGTACACGTGATGCAACTTAAAGTGAAGATCCACTTCATTTATTCCATTTAGTTCTAGCAGACACTGGATAGGGTCTAAGATTGTATTCTGTTTTAATCCCAGCGAAGCAACTTATACTATTGCTGGATGACAACAGTAGAGCCCTGCAGGAGATAGTGAGGGGAGCTGAGAAGGCCATCAGAGTGTCCCTGGCCTCTGTCCAGGATCTGTTAAAATGAACTTTATATATTTCACTTATTTGATATTTTTCTTCATTTGTGTTTTATCTCTTTGAAGGTTTCACACTACTGGTTGAAGATCCCTACGAAAACCTGTCTTGTTTGCTTGTGTGCTGGTAGTTATACAATGAAATGACAATAAATAGAATTGCATCAAAAAATACTAATTGAAAGACTAATTTAAGATGTCTGGACTCAGAAAATAATCTTGCATCAGCCATCCTTTATCTATCCATGGGCTCAGCTTCGCTTACCCTCTTTTCCCGATGTTGAGCAGGTTCCCCACCATCCGGAGCAACACTTCTGTGGTGCTAATGGCACTGTAGTAGTCTGCCGTCACCTGGTGGCCAATGAGGTACTCGCATTGCTTGGCCTTCAGCTGCTTGCCTTTCCCAAAGGCATCGATGTAGACAAAGTCATAGATGTCCTCACTCCTACAGGTGAGATGTTCTGTTAAACTTATGTGGGCATCTATTGTATAGCTGAAACAATACTTATCTAGTTACACTTAAGAACAGACATTTTGTACTTGTTAATAGAAGTAAAATATTTTTGGTAATATTTTACAGTGAGAACAACAAGAAATGAGCTTATTGCAAAAAATTCTACAAAAATTCCAGATTTCTCCAGATTGCAGATTTTTGTAAAAGAGGCAATGATAAATAATTTCTGTTTCATCATTAAATGAACATATATCCCGTATTATTTTACTACTACTACCAAAAATGCTTAAATACCTGACTGCATAAGTGTGCACATCCTAAACTAATGCCCTGTTGAAGCACAACTTTATTCAATGTCAGCATTCAGTCTTCTTGGGCATACACCTCCCATTACTTTTAATAAATCTGATTAACCAGAGATAAATTTAAGCTGTTCTATTAGGATTTTATTTACATTTGCATATTTGCGGTCTGTAGCTAAAGCCCATATTGTACAAAGACATCAGTCAAGTGGATACAAAAAAAATCAACAGTATTTTATATTTACCACCACAGTATTTATTTAAATAAAGAAAACATATGAGAAAGGTGATGTTTCTAAAACTGGAGGCTTTTTTAAAACTGAAAGCAACACTAAAGGAGCTACAGGAATTTCCGGTTTCTGCTTTTTTTAGTTTTTGTCTTCTACTGTGACAAGAATCGGCTGTACTCTACATATATTTAGACTACGGAGTAGGGTTGTGATAGAGAATTATTTTCTCAAATAAATAAATAAATAAAAGCCTGGTTGAAATTCAGAACATTTGGTAACATTTTTTAAAGGCACACAGCACACCACTAAAATAACAACATAACCACAGTGAAATGTGTTGATGGCATCTTCATGACCTGGGGTAACTTTTCTTCAGATGGAACCGTAGGTTTTGTCAGGGTGGAAAAAACTATGAACAATTCTAAATACCAGTGAACTTTGACCATAAACCTTCAGGTCTTTGTTTATTTTTGGCACCACTTTAAGGCCAAGCATACATCCAAATCGCCAAACGAATAGCTTCATCAGAAGCTTTAACCCTAACCCTCAGAAGGTCGAGACACAATTTAGAACTAAACCTACAGAGAATTTATGTTGGTTTACCTAGAGAGATGTCCTCACAATCTGACAACTTTTGTAAGAGTGGGCAAATATTGCCAAGTCAAGATGTGGGATAGTAATGGACTTACTAAAGAAGACCAAATGCTGAAACTGAGGCTGTGCCCACTTATAAAACCATGGTTATCCAGCTTTATTCATGTATATCTCTCCTTCTAAAACATGTGTTTGATTTTCTGTTGAATTTTACAAGATATATGTCACATTAAAAGGTGAACTTTGAAATAATTTTCGGTCTCATTTTTTTTACATTACAAAAACCTGCATTTTAACAGGGGTACGTAGGCTTATGATGTCCACTTTATATCCTTTTTGTGAAAGTCTGACATGGTATTCAGTTTATTGGAGCCAACAGTTGATTTATTTACAATAAATGCTAGGAAAGGCTACATGATGCAAATTTAAATATTTGGATATATTTTAAGGTTTTCCAGCTGTTTCCTAATAATCAGCAACAAATTTGTTTAAACATAATTGTAATGAGAAGTAAGCCGAACCAAGAATGCTTTTAATCTACAAGCAGTGTTGAAAGGCTCTTTTTTTTAAAAAGGTAAAAATAACTTCAAATATTAATGAAATACACAATTTTTAAATTCTACATATTTTCTTTATCTGATTTCTTTAAATTATTAATAGTCAAGGCAGCACTGATTTATAACATCACAGCCAAACAAATGACCAAAAGCAGTTACTCTATTCAAAAAAGATCTACAGTCATTAAATAAAACTAATTTATCAATTTAAAATAAGCTCCAGAGGAGGTAAGCAGCACTGGAACATGGCACAGAAATAATTAATACTTAATCTCCAACGGCACAATTTCTACATATGATTACATGTATATTAAGAGAATAAAAGTGGCAATGGAGAAATACATAACCAGGATAGTGATTGATGATTAATTTTAGGCTACTGCGGTAATCTATGTGACTGGTTGAAATGTGTGTGTCAATGAGGAAGCCATACCCTCTTGGTCTCTGGCACCAGCGCAACAGGAAGTGGTTGGGGAAGTTGACAGGCTCCAGCTGAACGCCCAGCTTTCGGGCCAGTGTCATGTAAAGGACAGAGAGGCTTATGGGGATACCTGTCCGCCGAAGTAGCACCTGAGTAAAACAGGAGTAAGGTGAAAATATCTCAGAATTACTTATTAGAAGGATTTATTTATCAGCTGGGGCCTACCTGATGGATGTAAGAGTTGAGCGGGTTGTAGTAGTCACACTCATTGCCTTTGTACTGAAGCTGCTCGTACAAAACGGCGTTCAGGGCCCACAACACCTGCCTCTGGAGCTCAAAGTCCTCAATCACACAGTCACCTTCACACAGACATTTAAGCATCACAACCTTGTTTGTTGTTTCAACTTTCGCTCAGGCACTCAGGCTTTAAACTTCTACTCGTAATATATTTTAAAGGAAACATTCCTAGGCCAAGAACAAAAAAAGCAAAATACAAACAATCTTTGGACCAAAAAAGAAAAGCATTTTATTGTTTTTTTTTCTTCGTAAAACACCTACTGTTAGTAACCCGAAGGCTGGGATGAGACGGGTTGTTGATTCTCAGCATCTTCTTTGCTTTTTCTGCCATATCATCTATTTGTTCTGAAATGGATTCCAGTGTGATGTCAGCCAGTGGGTTACAATACTGGTCCACCAGCACAGCACCTAACAGAGCAAATCCAACCCACAGAAGTTGCTTTGGCTTGGTTTTCAAAAGGTGATTAAAACTCAAAAAAATAATTTCCAAGCTCTGAACTAATTAGAAAGAAACTATTTGGGTTTTTATCAAACAAATTGCATGTATTCAGTCAGTTTCAATGTATGTATTTTATGAATCTTCCACTTGTTGATGTTCATGTTTCCAGGCACCTGGTTCAGGGAAAGAAAACGGGCCCACAGCATCACAGTTCCTCCACTGTACCTTACAGTAGGCATGAGGTGCTTTTTCACATATTGATCCTTTGCCTTACACCAGTTCAACCTGGAGTTTTTTTAGCTGAACAGATTAATCTTGGTCTCAGCTGTCCAACGTACATGGTTACTGTTAAAATTGTACTAAGCGTTATCAAACTCCACACCTATTGTTTGAGTGGCCTGTTCACTCACACAATAACAAAACTTTAAAGTTATGAATAAGAAGCCTGTGTGTACAAAAGTAATCAGGTTCTGATGTTCCATGAAGTAGTTATAACTATTTCACTTTTAATTTAGGAAATGTTACAACCAAAAACAGAAAAAAACTTGCCAACGTGTTGCAACCCTGACAATGAGTAATATTAATAAAGTAATGGCCAGCACTGATGGTTACCTTCTAAAGCTGACTGCTGCTCTGCAGGTTTTTCCAGGAAGGTCTTCAGACTCCTCAGGATGTTCTGCTGCCTCAGGAAGTAAAGGATTTTTTTTGCATAGTATTTCAGGGTCAAGCTTTTCCTGGAAGTAGGTGGACAGACATAAACACTCGCCTCATAAATAAATGATGCAACACTGTTTTGTCTAATCACAGAGATATTAAAAATTACTATTTAAATCAACATCCAGCCCCACTGTGGGTTGAAACCTTCTATCTGTGGTGTGTATTAGTTTTGTTTTGACCTTGTACACACTGTTGCTCTCACCTCTTTTCTGAGTTGAGTATGAAGAGGAGCTCATCTTCACTGAAGTGCTCTGGCATCCCGAGTGACTCGATCTCTGCAAAGCTGTCTCCAAGCACCTGGCCAACGCATGGCTGAGTTACAAGATCTCTGGGTTAGTTTGCAACACAGCGGGGTCACATTATTGCACAAACATACACCCACTCTCCACACACACATTCCTTCCAATTAGGCATGAGCCAGTGTGAGATGCTCAAGATATGATAACCTTTAGGAAAAATAGCACAGTTTCACTGTAGCATGTTAATTAGACAAAAAAAATTAACTAAAATTTACAGCATGATTTATCTGCTTTTATTTCAAATAGAAAAGTAAAAAGTATTCCCACTGTTGACAAATAATCTAAAATATTGACAGTTATAATAATGTCATCTATAACATTTCTGGATTGTTTTTTTCATGGATAAATATTTAAGCAAAAATATAGAACACCAGTTAAATGTAGATGTAGTTTTCGTGTGATTAGTGCTTGTATTTAATAATAATAATAATAATAATAATAATAATAATAATAATAATGAAAGAAGAAGAAAGTGTCAGAGTAGCATTTCTATTTTTTTTTGTCAGCAAAAATACCCCTTAGAAGTTAGGTAAACATAATGACCTTAAAAATGTTGAAAACCCCCAAAATGTAATACTTTTTAGAAACATTCAGGCTAAAGGTGCTTTAAAACATTGAGATGTTTTTGGTAATAAAAAGTTAATATAAATTTTTTGGTTTTTTGATATTTTGCGGAGATTAAATGCATTAGGACATTAGAATAGCTCTTAAGTTTAAAAAAAGGATGATTAGTGCTTGGTTTTCACTCAATGACGGTCCATGTTTTTTGCAACCTGGAATACTTCCAGTCAAATTTGTTTATCTAGTAAACTACTGCAGGGGGCTACTTTTAACCAGCTGACCAACAGGTGGGGAGGGGCTGCACTGTGCACTTTTATGCTCCATACAGCTGCAGAAACTTCAGTCACTGACTTTAAACAATTGTAACAGTATTACAGAAATTTTTAGCAGAGTTGAAACTTTTGAAAACCTTGATATTAATATGGGTGACCGGCCCATACCTATTTCGAGGTCACACCAGCATCAATGATGCTGCATTATGCCATATGTTGCATCACACTCTGTAAGTCATAATGATCTTATTACCTAATAACAAGGTGATTACTTACAACTTCTGTGAAGAATCGTTTTGAGATTGATTCCACTGTCCTTCGTATCTGTATACCAACTCTATGCCGGGTTATGTATTCCCTAAACCAGTCACAGCTCTCATTTTGCCGGTAAAACCTCTGCAGTCTTGGCCATCTGTCAGTGAATGAAGCAAATTTGTTATTTCAGCAACTTCTTTTTCTTTGAAGCAGGGTAAATCAGTCTCTGAAACGTCTGTTCATCTTGCTGCAGGGGATTTCTCCCTTACAGAAAGAACGGATTCTGCTAGACCAATTGAAGGACTACATATATCATTCAAGGTCAAACAAATTCATTTTAGGGACTCTGCAAAAACCAGAATGTATTTTTTATCAATTATTATTGAAAACCTATTTTTCTTACGAACTTCATAGATCTCTACGGTCATAATGCTTCGCACGAGAAACGAGAAATTTGGTGCATCAGCAAAATGACAGCTTCCTGCGGGTTCGCAGTAAACGAGCCCATCTTCAAGGCAAAATGAGGGTTTGGTGACCCTAAAACATGCAATTCTGAATAACACTCGGGTTGTTTTCACGAATGACTTCCGAGGAGAAGAGTCCGCATAAAAATGAGCTAAAAATATTTGCAGCACCTGATTTTGTACTGGTGTTCCCAGACCTTTCCCCTTCCATGGCAGACGTCTTGCAGCCGTTTGCAGCAGCATGAAACGTTACAAACGTCGACATGTTGGAGGACAGGGAAGCACAGAATATGCTCAAGCAACTCAGTCGGCAGGTCGGTCAGTTTTTTGGTTTGGGGCTCGTAAATGATCCCGTTCAAACTCGGCTGCTCCGCTCTGGCTACAGACGTCGCCATTTTTACTGTTTACCCCAATTACCTCATTGCTGTAGCCCCGCCCCATTATGGCGCAGGGGGCCTGGCTATGGGTGGGGCATGTGGCGTGTACTGCATTATGATTGGTAGGTCGATCAGAAAGGAAGGCGCTAGAAAAGTAATGCTGCCTTCATTGTCCTTTTGAAATCAGTATTTTTTTGTTGATTTGTGTGCAAATATTCTTACATATTACATCATTTCTAAACTATTTGAAAATAACAGAAATTTCTAAGGTTTTTTTCAGAACATGACAAAACAGGAAGAGGAAAAGCAAAACTTGCAAATTTGAAATCTCGTTGCCTTATAGTAGCTACACAACTATGAATACCAGTCTTAGATTATTCAAACCCACTGCAACATACACAAAAAATAAATAAATAATAATTAATATATACATGTTATTTCAGTAGTAGAATCATATATAGCCTAACAACTGACAAATTTCAGTGCCCTGCATCCCAAAATAACTTTTGTTTATTGTAGTTCAGCTTTTACTAAGTACAACTTTATAGACAGCACGCGAATACACCACTGCATTTTTTATACAGTGCTAACAGGTTGTTAGCTTTTGTTAGCTGCTCTTTTCGTCCCAAGTTTTTACAGGAAAGTACTGGATAGAAGTATTTTATACGTTTACATATTTTTTAAAGGAACTTCTAAGCGGGGAGTTGTCAGTTTTGTGTAATAAGACGCTTCGTTTTAAAAAAACGACGTTAACATTAGTTAGCTAACCTCGGACTATTTTAACCAGCTATCGTTAGCAGCCAGCCGTAGAGAGACTGCAGCAGCCACTACGCTGTAATTATCCGCTTGTGTTAAACTTTATATGTGAACTTTTATTGTATGATTAGAGGAACATATAAATATGTGATACAGGGAAGTTTGATAAATTAGTAACTTGTCTCTGAAAGACCAACGAGCTTTGATTAGACTTGTTTGCAAATATTAAGATCGTATCAGCTGAAAAGTCACATGCACTCCTCTGTGTTTACCTGTTGATGACTAACTGTGCTAACTAAATGCTTGTGTGTCGGAACCAAAAGATGAACTAAGTCAGACAAAAATGCCTTGACAGGGTTTTCAGTTTATAAGGAATGTAGGAAGTATTTTTGGTGTATTGACTGGAAAAAGGGGCTTTCTTAGGAACTCGCCATGGCAAGTGCCTTAGCAGCGAAGATGGGATTTAACTCTTTGATTAGAAAACACGCCAAATACTTCAAAGTAAAGATCTGCACCATGGAGTCAGACATGGAGTTCAAATGCGAGGTAAATTTTTACAATCTGGGCTTATTTGTGTAATTATATGAGTACGTGTATATTAAAAAAATCGATATTATTATTGTTCGGTTGACTGATTTCAAATTGTAATGCAACTACAAACAAATCCTGAATTTATACATCTAATGTGTGAGTGCTATTAAAAGCCTTGTTTTGGTTTACAAGCGAAAAAATTGTTTTCCATGAAACTTACATATTTTACTCGCCCAACGCTAGATGGCAGCAGATAACAATAAAGGAAAGTAGATGTTGCCCATAAGGCTGCGTAAACATAAGATTTAAGGTGTTGCTTTGTTTACCGCAGTCCAATTAGTTACATTTTAGTCACTGGCAAAGATCAGTGCTGACATAAATTTCTAAAATGCTTCTGCCTCTGAGTTAGAAAAAGCTAGTTCCATTGCATGATTGATAAGTTTTTCCCTTTTTATAGTGGACTATCTTAGTTTTTTTAGAAATGAAAGACATCAAAATTACTCACACACACTATATTTAAAAGGGAGGAACCCTTTATGGGTAGCAGCTGTTTTTTTTAATTACACATTGCAGTAAAATGTTAGTTTCAGGTTTCTATTTTCTTGCATAAGACCCATGATTATCTCACTTATTGGTTGAGTAAGTATTATGTCTCTGTAATAAACACAATCCCTGGTGCTGGATTTATTTCCTCCTTAGATGCATGGCAAATTTAATATTTACATGTGTTTCATGTTTTTGCTCTAGTTTGTTTATATCAGATTCAATATTTAATTATTGTTTGCACGTTGAGTTAATTCATCTGAAACTCTACCGGAATTCATTCATTTATTATTTGAACATTCTCAATTGATATGAACTCAATTATCACATTTTTCACTTGTCTCCAACTTAACATGATCTCAACTATATTGAAAATAATAGCATGTGTACATACAGCATATTGAATAGATTTTAAATGCATTCTATTTTTATGCTATTCACTTTCTTCTTTGTCAAACAAGAAATCTGGTTTAATGAAAAATAAAAAATATAAATATGTAAAATGTATATGTTTTTAAATTTTAGCTAAAGTGGAAAGGAAAAGACCTTTTTGACCTGGTGTGTCGGACTTTGGGACTGAGGGAGACCTGGTTTTTTGGGCTCCGATATGACATAAAGGACACAGTTGCTTGGCTGAAGATGGAAAAGAAGGTTATTATACCACCATCCTTGTTTTCACAAAACCCTTATAATTTTTTAATTTAGAATATTGTATTAATATAGTAATATTGACCTCTTTGGTTGATGCTTAAAGGTTTTAGACCAGGAGGTGCCAAAAGAAGAGCCCATCACCTTCCACTTCCTGGCCAAGTTCTACCCAGAAAACGCAGAGGAGGAGCTAGTGCAAGATATCACTCAGCATCTCTTCTTCTTACAGGTAACTAAGCTAATTAATGACTGTTATTTATTCATATTTTATGTCATCGTGGTCATATTATATTAAACTCAAACGAAAATTTGTAATTTAGTAATTCTGATGAGTTTCAGCAATTCTTACGCCAAAACCTTTTCATACCCCAGGCAGATTTAGATTTAAAAGGATTTTAATTCAACCAAGAAGTTTGTTTCTGTTTGGAAATGAGAAGGGTATCTCTCAGAAGATTAGATTAAAAAAAAAACCATTAGTTTGTCTTTATAATTGTATCAATAAGAACATTTTTGATGGTATTCGACCCTGCTTATAATTGCTGACTACCTTTTCGCATGTTTGCAGTGTTAATGTGATTAGTGATTTAAAAGATTTCTCTTTAGTGATGAGGTTTCAAGTCTTTAAGGGTTGGAAGCACTTCCTTTCCATCAACCCAGTCCTTAGCTTCCTCCACATACTCTCTGTCAGAACCAAGTCGGGACTCTTTGTGGGTCATTCCTAAATCCCAATATAACTTCCATTCAGAAGAAACTTGTTACTAAAAATAAAAGATTACTTTCACTGCCTGACAGTTATTCTTTGATAGAGTTTTACAGTAAAATAAGGCAACAGATCTGTTTTTTTTTCTCTGTGCCTGTTCCTCTTTTATCAGAAGCAATCAGTCAGCAGCCAGATGTTTTTTTTTAATGTGTCAGATGTACAGTGAGACACAGCACTGATTTACCAGAGATATTAGATAAGGTTTTGTGTTCTCCTTAAATGATTAGTTATCTTTTATCTTATTTTGCCATATCACAGATTTAGTCCAACTCATTGATCGTTTTGGTTCTGTGTCACTGACAAAGAACCTTACGGATAAATGCACCTCATTCATAATCAAAGACACTTTGACACTCCTAGACACTCTGAGATCAGAACTAACTCTGATTTAGTTGCCAAATCAAGAATGGATGTGGCAATTTAAAAATAATTACAAAAAAATAACCTAGCCCAGATTTTCACGTTGAGATGTTATGAATATTGAAGTAGAACTGATCTAAATTGGTATAGATCCCAAAAAGGCAATAAAATATCCCTTCGGCCCTACTGCCAAAGAGGAAGCAAACCTCACCACTTTATTTGTTTATAGTTTGTAGAGCATATAGATAATAAACCCAAGTAGGTAAAGGTTTTGTGCTCATAATGCCCAGAATTTACGTATTGCAGAGTATCCACTTAATTTTTAGCTGAAGTGAATATTTCTCTGTCTTGGTGTTCCATTGCCAACAGGGGGCACACTTTCACAGTTTTTACAAAAGATTTTCATCAGAACCCGGTTTAATGCACCTTTTCGATTGTCCTGCTATGATTGTGTGCAGCCATGTGAAATCAGTGAACAGCATATTACTGCTGCCCTTTAGATCCGATTAATACTCCCCTGTGGGATTCCTACAGAGCTTGCCTTACCAGTCCTCTAGCCAGACATGAGATTTGGTGCTTTGCTTTCATCAACCAGTGCTACCTATTGTTAGTTTTATTGGTTACCAAATTAGCCTTAAAAGGCTGTTGTTGTGACTCAGTTATTGACATATTCTCAATGTAATCTCAATAAATGATCTGTTGTGCTAGTTTGGTTATGTATCTTACTGTTGTGCACGTCTGTTCCTTGGCATGTACTTAAAATGTTTCTGAACTCCTACTTTATTTAAATCTGCTTGAGTTAATTTATTGAGAAAGTCTAACAGCCAGATTACTCGGTTAGGGCAATACACAGCTACAAGGAAGAAGAATACAAATGCATAGTGCATCACATTCCCTGCCTGCTTATTTCTTTGCTCTCATTAATTCCAATAATGTCAGAAGGCGGCCCCCGTTCAGATAATGTCACAGGCGTGACAGCTGGATTAGTGCTTATCAGAAATGATCACCGATCCAGATACGCGCACACTCAAGCTCGCACTGCTCACATATCGAGCACTCACAACACCAACAGACACATGCACATCTCTGTCACTTCGGCCTGTGACGATAACAGCAACATGCTCTCATTTGTAAAGGGAATGGCATCCTCAGTGCTTAGTGCTGGTTCTGATTAAGGCTGTCACCTCTGGTTCCATACCTTTTGTATGCTCACAACACGAAAAGACAGCTTGACTGGCTCTGTAAATGACAAGGACTGAAGCATGAAATTGCCTGCTTATATAAGCGCTGCTACACCATGTTTGCCCCATCTAACCTTAAAATCTGCATTTTTGATGTATGTGCAGTTATGCAAGTTAGGTTTGTGAATCAATTAGTTGGAGTGATGATGGACTTTAAGAATGAAACGCCTCGTATGAAGCTTTACTTTCATCTTTGTAGGAGTGAATTCAAGCCTGTTAAAAACAATTTTTATTACTGAGAGTTTAATCAGCACTTTCAAACTCGCCTAGGTCTTTTTGTATGCCATCAAGTGAAGATTTAATTAGACTTTTTTATATTTTAGAATAAAATGAAGAACTGAGCTTCAGCTACTGTGCAGATGTAGAAAGACCACAACATTCTCTACCTTTCTTTTGTTATGCCACACTTCTGATTAGAAAGCAGGCATTCATGAATCAAGCTGATTTTGCAGTTTATATAGTAAAGAAGTAGAAGTAAAGTGTGTTTCCCTAATTTCACTAAAGACAAAAAGCATAAAAAAGTCAGGGTTATTTCATTTTAGGCCAAAGAAATCCTGTGTATCATCATATTTTTCCCCAATGTTTTTTGGAATAACATTTTTTTTAGTCCATAAAACATGTTCAGGAATGTTCTGAATTATTACCCATTTAACTGCACATTTTTGTGAGTAAGCTGATTTTTCTTTTTTGTTCCTGCCTCATTAATGCATATTGTATTCTTTTTTTAAGTTGAGTATTATCTGAGCCTGCGAGCTTCAGAAATTTGTTTTTCTATTTTCTACATGCAAATGGAGGGGCTCAAGGTGATTTTCGTTTCTCTACTCCCCATAAAGCAATTTGCCAAATTAATGCAAAAATAAATTTTAAAAAGCACAACAATAGTATTTCATTTTTTAAATGTTTTTTTTTGTCAGAATCTGGAAATAATTTATTTTTTCTAAGTAAAGACAAAAACATAATCTTCTGAAAACAGTGTCGGCATAAGTAAAATGCAACCTGTGATCTTTAAGCCGAATGAAGAGGCTCTGTTCTCTTTAGTGCTTCAGTGTTTGGTGTCATCATGCTATCCTATAAAATATTCTCTAAGGGTTCCACATGAAAGGTTTTGGGTCCCTGCAAGTCATCCCAGGAATGTAAATTCATGTCAAAATCATTTGAAATAAAGTATTCTGCTGCAGAAAAATCCCCTCAGCCAGCTACCGGTTTGTTTAGCACTGGCTACCTCAGCAAATCCAACCTAAGGCCAAAAAAAAGGTCTCCCTAGAATGTCAGAATTTCATCATGTGAACAATGTTCCCAATGTTCACTGAAGTTCACTGAAAGACCTCGTTCCACCACCATCACAACATCTCCACTTCTTTCCCACTGTGACACAGAAAGACTTATCCATGCCTTTGTTTCCTCCAGACTGGATTAGTGCATTGGACCTTTTATGGGGATCTCCTTCCAAAAACATTCAAAAATTACAGTATATCCAGAGCAGTGCCGCAAGAGTCATCATGCAAGTATGAGCATTGTAGCATGCCCTCTCGAACAAGGATGATACTTTACTGATGGTTTTATGAGATTTTATTCCTTTTCCTTATACCTTGTTCCATTCTGTTATTCACCATATCACCATCGTAAGAGCTGCAACACATAAAGATATGTGTAACTAAGTTTACATCATTCCATTTTACATGCCTTCTTCAATTTATGCAAACATGTCAACAGACAACTAATCATGAATGTTAAATGCTTAAATCAACGCACCTTTTGCCTCTTCGGAGGGCTGCCAGTATAAAATAATATTCTGTGTACAAAGTTATGCCGTGCTTGTGGAAAACATGCTACCTTCCGTTCAACTACGTTAGACAGGAAGTGTAAGTTCAAAATAAAAGCATGCAGCTCAAAATCAGGAAGTCAACGACCTCATTTAGAAACTTCAAACAAAAATGAAACACTTTCTAATTTGCTGTCACAAATAAGCTTATGATTATTTACAAGCATATTACATCTTTTACTCCCTCCACTGGCTCCCAGCCCCATTTCGCATCCAATATAAAATTCTTCTGCTCACCTATAAATGCATCAGCGGCCATGGTCCATCTTATCTATGAGAACTCATTCCACTCAAAACCTCCAGCCGCACCCTCAGGTCGTCCAACAGCCTTTTGCTCTGCTGCGCCCCGGCTCGGGAATAGCCTCCTTCCAGCTCTGAGAGAAGTTATAGTCTGGATTCTTTTAAAGTTGGACTTAATACATTCCTGTTCAGGAAAGCTTTTAATCTGGTAAATATTTATTTTACTCTATTGTTTTATTGTTTTTTTAATTGTAGCACTATGAGATTCCTTGGAATGAATAGTGCATTATAAATAAAATCTATTATTATTAATATTATCTCAGGACATGCAGCACATTGTAACTCTTTCACTTGTTGATGTTTAAGCACTTGTGTCTACATTAGCTCACACAAATGTAAACAAACAGGTAAAAGAAAAGCACACACTGTCCATGCACTTTTAAAATTATATAGTCGAGTCTACCAATTTCCTACATTTCTTGTGACAAATTCCTACGTTTCCCACACTTCCTGCACTGCACGGCGTCATCGAACGAGAAGGAAGAGCCAATTTACCTTTTTTAGGTCTGGAAAAAAAAGAATAGAAAATGGTATATAAGAACACCAGACTAGGGCACCCACGGCACACCTGTTAGTGCGGCGCAGAGAGTGGCATTGTCACTGCAGGCTATCCTTACCAGCTCAGTGTCACATATAAAACATACTTTTTTCCCGTGAGCAGTTTATTGTGTGACACGGAGTATGCATACAGTCTTAAAAATTGAGCTTAAAAAGTCTAAAGAGTTTGTGTGCAGGGTGTGTGGGGTCTGCAGAGATGTTGGCTGCCTTTTTCCTGACCCTAGACCTATATAAGTCCTGGATAAAGGGAAGGTCAGCCCTGATGATTTGCTTTGCAGCCCTGATTGTTCGTTGCAGTCTGGACCTGTCCTGTTTTGTGGATGAGCCAAACCCCACTGAGATGGACGAAGACAGGACAGACTGAATGATGGTAGTGTAGAAGATGAACAGCAGTTCCTGTTTGCACTTCTTGAGTTACCTCAGGAAGTACAGTCTCTGGTGGGCCTTCTTCCGCATATTGTCTATGTGTGAAGACCATCTCAGGTCTCGAGAAATGGTGGTTCCTAGGAACTGGAAGTGGTCCACAGTAGACACAGTGTTGTTGAGGATGGTGTGGGGGTGTGTGGGGGTGGTGTTCTCTGTAAATCCACCATTATCTCCACAGTCGTGAGTGAGTTAAGTTCCAGGTGATTCTGACTAGACCAGTGTACCAGCCGATCCACCTCCTGTCTGTATACAGACTCATCACTGTCCTGGATCAGTGGTGTCATCTGCAAACTTCAGGAGTTTCACAGATGGGTCTGCTGAAGTGCAATCATTTGTGTACAGGGAGAAGAGGAGTGATGAGAGAACAGATCTTCACACAATTAATGCCTATTTCAAACATCCCCACAACAAAACTAAGATTTTGAAAATATATTTCAAGTGAAAGAATTGTGCACACAGCAGTTTTCAAAAATCCACTGAGTAGGGGACACTTTTTCCGATGACAGAAGTTACTTCTGCTGAATGAGGCAAATAAATGGTTCCTAAGCAGTCTTGAAAGAAATGAAAGATGAATGGAATGGTCTTCGAACACTTTCCAGGTCTAGATAAGAGTGGAAAAAAAACAAAATTAAGAATGAAAAGGGTTTAATTTTTTCCTGACTTTTTTCTCATCTTTTAATAAGCTGTCAATGCTCTGGTTTTACATTGATTTATGGTAGCTTGCCACGTCACATCTTATTTATTAAATTTTACCCAGCATTCCTTTCACATTCAAGTTGAACTTAATTTAAGCTTAAATTTGGTCTGTTTAATCTGCCAGAAATACAGTGCACCATACCTAGTACAAAAGTACCAATTTTACAATATTTGGTTTGAAAAATCTATATTTATTGTGAGGAAAAGCCAAGGCAAGGCTAATATATTTGTATAGCACAATTTTTACAGATTAATTCAAGGTGTTTTATTAGGGAAAACAAAGGACGAGAGGTTGGAAAACAAACCACAAGATGCATCATAAAGACAAAAAAAACATTACATTAAAAAACACGATACATAAACACATAAAAATTAAAGGAACTTTAAGCAAATAAAAGGCGAAGACATGATAGACATTATTAAGCGGTTTTTGTCCTATATGGGTATAAAAGGGTTTGAGAGAAAAAATGGCATCAAAACGGAAATCTGTTGGGGACAAAGCACATTAAACATCAAATGTATTATTGTCTAAATATGTAAATATGTGAAGCCTTTACTTTCCAGAGCATGATCTTATTTTTTACTTATGAAATATATTGAATTTTTGACATACAGACTTTTTCCTGACTAAATATAATTTCCATATCTGTCAGCCTAGGGTTTGAGGAATACTGTTGGGGCTGTCAAAAACCCAGCAGTCAGAACGTTGTTTTCTTTCCATTACTTCTCTCTAAGTTGGTGCTTTTTTTTTCTTATTGCATGAGTCACATTAAATCATCTTGGTTGTATGTCTCCCATGTCTCTCAGACACTTTTGCTTTTCATTTTGAAAAGGGAAAAAAAACAACCTTCAGGAAATATGGCAGAGTAGCCATCCTGATTTGAAGTTAAAAAAAATTATCTGACTGATCTAACATTTTAATTGTTATATCTAAAGGTAATGTTTGTGTGAACAACTTTGGTGTTCAGGTACTATAATCAGTTGTGCTCTAAAACTGCTGAAATTTCTCTTTAGGTGAAGAAGAAGATCCTTGAAGAAGAAATCCACTGTCCTCCAGAGGCCTCTGTGCTTTTGGCGTCTTATGCTGTCCATGCCAAGGTCAGTGCTCTTCTTTGGAACCGACAGGGATAGTGCAGCTTTTGTTTTTGTTTTTTACTTGGGAGTAAAAGTCCAAAACAAATTAACACAGTGTTAAGATACTCACTTATTTATCTGAGGCCTATAATAATAGCTTACTCTTAATTCTCCAGATGAAGTCACGTGTTTTCAGCAGCTAGATAGGTAACAAGAATAGTACTACCACTACTGCTACTACTGGTAATAATAATAATCAAAATAAATTTATTTGTAAAGAACTTTCAATCAAAGTATTATGTAGGGGAAAGATGAAAAAGATGTGCATAGGATAAAAACACACATCAAGCAATTAAATCAGTGCACAAAGATATAAAATCAAATAATTATAACAAACAAAATAATCAGAATACCAATAAAAACAAAAGGATTCAGAATTAGAGATAAAAACAATCGTTTGAAAATAACAAGAATATTTAACTTTAGCATTAAAAAAGACAGGGTAAATTCACAGCTTTTATACCATATTAGGTTTGAGTTAGAAACATCAAGTGAACATCCCCACCTAATATCTTGAGGTAGATTGTTGTTCAGGAAATGAAAAAAGCTTTGTTACCAATGTACAACTTTGGGATACAACAGGTTACCTGTAGTCTGTGAAAAGCACTACAGTGAAAAAGCTCCCTTAATATTCCTCAAGCAATCTCAGTCGTTTTGCTTGAAAGGTCCGACCTCTTTGAAATCCACTTGGAAACCAAAGGACTGGGGTGCAGCTTTTTGACAGGCAAACAAGGTTTAGTCAGACCAGAGCTCTGCTTCAAAGATTTGGCCTAGATCCCCCAGAGACATTTCCATACCAATTTAACAGGCACAGGTGAAAAGAGAGTGTGTGGATCGAGAACAATCTGCACATCAGCTTGTGCCATGTGCCTCTTGGTGTCTGCACCCTCTGACTGGTAAACAACACAAATATGAGACCTCAGTCTGTTTTCATTTAATCAACAGTCAGCTTTGATTAGAGTCAGTATGACTAAAGTGGCTGTGTAAAGGGGAAACAGGTTCTTGTTAAGTACTGCAGCTGTTGAGAGGTGTCTGGCAGCCTCTCCATTTCTGCTCACCTCCTCATAATCTGTTTTTGAACAGAATCACCGTCCCACCAGTGAAGTAGAATATATTACACAGTGGAATCTGCTTTAGTGCTGTGACTGTTTAATCATGATTATGCCAGCAGTGAGGAGAGGGTCGTATTTCAAGACAGCTTCAATGTTCTTAAGATATTATTTTATTGCTAGTGCTTTTGCCCTTTAAAAGTACATTTACCTTTATTCTTGTAAAGAGTCAATGAATCAGAACAGGAAGGACTGCGAGAAATATTTTAGTCAATATTTAGTCATTTATTAACCCCAGTGAATAAATGAAATGAAGATTTTAGTCAGGGGTTCATAAATACTCTGTAAACAAGAAGGTTAATAAGATTATTGTTGCCTTTGGAACAGCTGGAAATGGGTGGCTTTATGGTACCAGCTGATCAATTTGTTTTGATTTGTGTGAGTCCAAAACATGAGGTTGGCTCTGAGGTATTTCTGTATGTGGGGCAACCATTTGAACTTCAACTGGATAAAAAAAACCATTCAATTTAGAGGTCAGACTATGTTCTAACAACATCTGCAATATTTTTCCATCATTACAAAACAAAACTGAATTTCTATCAGTCAGTTTAACTGTCAAATAGAAATGTAATAAAAAAACATAGAACAAAAAGTCTAAACTGCAACTTCAACGATGGTTTGTAGAAGCAGACAAAAGCTTGTTGGTGTGAAGCTGTAATTTTATTTATTGCCTAGAACTACCACAAAAGTACATTTCGTTGTGAAGTAGCTTGTAGAACCCCATTTAGCTTCAGTAACTTCGAGTCATTGGTTGTTTTATATGACTTTATCAGTCGCATATTGTTGTGGAGGAATCCCCTCTTTAGTTTGTTCAGGTCTGCTGGCACTCGTCTATGTAAAGCTGTTTTTAGCCCTCAATCAGGTTGAAAACTGGACTCTGACTGAAATTTTACTCTTGCAACAAAGAGAAGTTCATTCTCAATTTAGTGGCTGCTAGCTGCCAAGGTCCTGTGGCTACAAAACAAGCACAAAATATTATCAAATATTATCAAACTATTACGAACAAGCTAGTTTTCTCTGAGCTTGTTTCTCTGAGTATCTGTCTGCACTTGGTTGTTTGTTTGTGCTTACTTTGTGTTTACTTTCACTAGTGTTTACTTTTAAACATTCTGGTTCATCAGAGGTCAAACATCTACTGTTTCGAAAAACAAGAGGTAACTTATTTTGCAGGAAGGTTATGTGGCAGCAAATATGACAGAATAATAGATTTAAATGACCCTGGTGGGAATTAGTGTATTTTAATAAGTCATTTAAGCAAAATTGGTGCATAGAAGATGTTTTTGAAAGACTAGTGGGAATCTGAAGGCTGGTTTTCTTTGAAGTGGTATTTCATTTGTTTCATTTTGTATAATTTGACACTGATATGCTTACCTTATGTGTACCCAGCAAATCATTTAATAGATTTTGCTCCTTTCAGACTGTACTGTTTAGTCTTATTTAGAGCTTATTTATTCATCAGTTATACCTAGAGAATATATAAATCCCGCATACAATAAATTGTTACTGATTTGCTCGAGATTGTGTGTGCCAGCATGCCGAAAGGAACTCTTGGCACAAAAGCTATGCAGTCCGTAAATATACACAACACACAGAATGTCTTCTGTGCCTGTCAATCTTTCTTTCTCGTGATTGTGCTGTGGTGTGAATACTGTTTAATGTTGATTTACAGTAGTTAATATTTTAGTCAGGTGTCACAGATCAGCTGTCCTTTTCGGACACATTTCACTTTCAAATCAAAAGAGCAATCAGATACCAGAGGGGGAAAAGTACCACCCTGTGTTTCCTAAGAGAGGTTAGCTACGCTATATTACCTCAGTAAATCACTATGTGAACAATTATTTAGCAGCTAGAAATAAACAGTTTATAACCCCAGTGAATAAATGAGATGAAGATGGAAAACTAAAATTATGGATCAAATTAAATGGGTCTCAGAATCTTAATTGCCTTAGTCATTTTCCTGGTGTTTATAAAAGTGAGGTCTGCTAAGGCCTGTTTTCAGAATGTTTTACTCTGTGATAAAATCTAAACCGGTGGTTCCCTAATGTTGTAGCTTTTGACCAACAAAATAACAGTGCCAGAGAGTTGGGGACCCGATTATCACAGGCTTAAGTAAATAAATATCAGTAATACACCCAATTTAACAAGAAAATAATGATAACACAAAGAGCTTGAACCACCATTATGGTATATTTATCCATTCATGGCCATTTACACTTCTGGCAGTAACACGTCTGGCAAAATTATGCCATGACCCATCTTTTTTTTAATCTTGAGATCGTCTCAATGCCTCAGACTTGATGTGTCATGGTCAACAAGGGGGCCACAATGCTCTTAAATACTCAAATACATATTTAAATACTTAAATACAATAAAATCTGTTATTTAGTCCCTGTTAGACATGTCAAAATCTAAGTTTAGACTTTGGATTTCCTTTGTAAAACATGGTTGGATTGTCCTTTTTCATACAGTGTACTTCACAATATTATCTTCCATAAAATATTGGTTTCTAAGACGATCTCTTTGTTGGGTGGATTGGTTGTTGTTAGCCAAGAACTTAAGTTTCAAATAAAGAAATCATGTTAAAAATGTGTCTTTTGGTAGTGACAAACCAATCAGAATTCTGTGGCTAATTTCTGATCTTCAGTTTTTTTAAAGCTTTGACCTAGCGATATTGATTTTGGTTGATTAGGATTTATCTTTGAGAACTTTATAAGAAGTTGAGAACTTTATAAAAACAGTTTTTCTAGCCGATTGTAATCGATATTTCTAATGGGGCATGTTGGGCAATTTTCACATGTTCTAGAAACGTCTTTCCTTTTTAAATAGCTTCTTAGAATACATCTCTGCTTCTTTCTGACTTCATTTTTTAACTCATTCATACTGAATATGGCAAACTTTTAATCTTCTTTTAAACCTGTTAGCACTTACATTTTGAGTGTTGACTGACTTTGAAAGGTTTTGTGAGTTTTGTGCTGGTGTGTCACCTATTAGGTCTAATCAGACTGGAAATCTGCTAATTATTGTCCACAGCTGACATTCCTGTTTTTTTTTTTAGTTTTCAGCATTTCTAAGACAGTTTAAATGTAGTTGAAAAGCACTAACTTGAACAGTGTTACGCAAAGCGAATAAATCAGCGTTTCTTTAAAGTTCCTTTAATTTAAGACTGTTTGCGTCATCGATTTAAATCGAGGGATGCATATTCCCTTCTTTCAGTCTACTCTTAACTGGCCAACTTCACTGCCCTCGACTAGACACCACTTGTCATTTCACATCAGCCCCTCTGAAATGTAAAATATGACATGTGTCTAAAAGGTTTTTTTGTTGTAAGAAAATAAGTAAATTTCCTTAACCTATCCTCCACCAGTCCTGAGTGTAGGGGCTTTTATTCACAGCAGCACATTTTACATTCTGCTAAAAGGAAAAACAAACTTCATTCATAAATGTAGCTAATTTGAATGGTGGAAGTGCTCATGTTGATAAATGTGTGTTATCCCTTTTAAAATAATTAAAGTATAACAAACAAGAAAATAAAATTATAGAGATTAAACAGTTTCCAAGTTCATTGTGGAGCACATTCTACGTTTTGACATTCTTCTCTTTCTAGAGTAAAACAAGTGTAACAATATGATAATAGCTGGTTAATTAAATGGACTGTTGGCTTACCTAGAGTCTGCAGCCAGCTGCTTCAACCTCTAATGCCCTAATTTATGTACAATTACATAAAATAAGTTATTTGTGTTTTTAATGTCAAACAGGTTTGAAATTATGTTGGGATTGTTCATTTGAATATATTACACACAAAAAAATATATATTTATGCATTTAGTGTATAAAATAGCTAAATTAGACATAATTTGACATAACTCATAAATGTATTACAATTGCAAATATAATTTATACCCCAACAACTAATATAGTATTAGCTGATCTCAGTTCTTCTACAGACCTGCATCTTCAACAGCATCATTCACTGTGTGGTAAACAGTTCGACCACAGGAGGCGCAGTGAACATAAATGACCTCATAAAAAATCAACCAAGAAACACTTGGAAAGTGAAGGGAGTTCTGGAGAGGAGGGGTTAGGTTGTTTTGCAGGCAAGGCAGGAGTTGGTCATCAGTCTAGAATAATAATTGTTGGCCTGTTTGTATTTTTATACAGTACGGAGAATATGACCCTGAAGTTCATAAACCTGGCTTTTTGGCTGAGGAGGAGCTGCTGCCAAAGAGAGTGAGTGATTGCTGGTTTACTCACTGTCACTCATAAGACAGGGTGCTGACATGTTTGTCATTTTATCTTATTATGCGCCTGGGTTGAGCAGTATGTGGCATTTTAATATATAATGTATTTGCCTGTGAGCATTTATGCATATTTATGTCTGTCTTTTTCAATTTCAGGTTATTAACTTGTACCAGATGACTGCAGAAATGTGGGAGGAGAGAATCACAGCCTGCTATGCTGAGCACCGAGGCAGAACAAAGTAAAACCGCTGCTCATGCATAGACTTCCCCCTAAATTTTACTATAAGCACAGTTGAAGTTTTGAGTTCATATTGGATAAAGCATACACTCAGGTGCTGGGATGTAGAGAGTATTTCATATGAGTCATTTTTGATTGGATGTTGGTGAATTACGGACTTTTTAGAATTTCTGTTATCTATGGAAGTGGATCATTAACTTACTGCAGTGTATGATGTAATCATCTGCAAGTAAAGGGACTGTAGGTACACTTAAAAACAAACCTACTGTGGCTATTTCAAGAAAATTGCTTAAGATTGAAAAAGATCTGGTCTAGTAAGTTATAAATAGTGAAAACAAAAATAGCAATTGTGCCTTAAATTCTGACCCTCCACAAAGTTAAATTGAAAATGAATGTAAGCAGGTTTTGGGACTGTGGACTTGAAACTTTGTGGGTGGAACATTTTAAGCTTAAAATGAAGTTCTAAAAGCCTGAATCCCTCATTGCTTTGATAAGTAATAACTGAGCCTCTCGTGCTGATCAATAATCCTTTTATCCTGAGGAGTTGAGGAGGCGGTAGTGGGCATTATCCCTTCAGAATAGTGATGAAGGGTTGGGTTTGAAAGCTACTGGTGCTCTGATGTAGACGGACCGAGGTGTAACAGTCAGTGTTTCTGGATACACTGCACCTGAGTTACAGCATCAGTTGTATGTTTTTTGTAAAAAAAAAAAAAAAAAAGTTGTTGTGATATCCCTTTTAATACTGTTTAATCAACACAAAGCACGAACACCGTGCTTTGTCTACTGTTTGAACTCTACAGGTTGGATTTAGTTTAGTTTTCAGCTCAAACATGCAACCTTTGGAATATCTAAGTGGATATATTAACAATGTCCTGCATTATGAGCCAAGAGAATGCACAACACTAAACCTTCCAGGCCATCCACCTAAACTGACAGGCTGGGTGGAGGAGAGCATTATTCAGAGCAACATGCAAGAGCCACATGCTAACTCTGCAGGGGCTGCAGACATCAGCAGCTCAGGTGGGACAATCTGTTGACAGGACAAGTATTACTCCAGCTTAACCTGTATGGAAGAGTAGCCAAGACAAAAAGATATTGTTGAAAAAACGCTATAAGCATATGCAGTGAGAATGCTTTACTTTAGCAGGGACAGGGAAGCTGGCCACAATTAATAGGAAAATGGAGATAGATACAGGGCATTTATACAAACTGTTAAATGCCGTGTTAGAGGTTCACCTGCCAGCTGGACAGTGACCCAAAACATACAACCAGAACTACACAGGAATGGTTTATTAAAGCATATTAATGTGTTAGAATGGCCTAGTTCAAGTCCACACTTAAATCCAGTTGAGGGTCTGTGGTAAAACTTGTAAATTGATGTTCACCGATCCTTACCAATTTGACTAACTATTTAGCACAAAGGAATGGGCAAAAATGTCAGTGTCTAGATGTGCAAAGTTAAGGTATTGACTCATTGGGCTCAATACACACGCACACTACACTTTTCTGATTCTGAAAACCATGTAAATTTGTCATAAAATTCCAATAAAATACAGTAAAAATTGTGGTTGCCATGTGACAAAATGTGAAACAGATGTCAAGGGCTGTGAATACAAAGCATATAATATATTTTACCACAGCCTGTTGGGTAGTCGAATCCCCTTTGCATACTCTTTCTTTTGCAGTATTTTGTTGCCTTGTCCTTGGAAGTAATCAATGTAAGCAGCTAACTGATGCTCCTGGCAATGGGAGAAAGTCAATCGCCTTGTTTTGATGGGGCACCCTCATCTAAATACTGGTCCACCTGCTTTTTGAACTTCATTCCAGATTGAGATGCAAGCACCACATCAAAGTGACTGACTGACCTGCCATTTACATTTATGTGGTCTTTGTAGGAAGAAACCATAAGTTTTGCAGTCCAAGTTATCACTGCATACATCCTTCATTACTGTGTGAATTTATTTTGATCCCATCTAAAATTGGAGTGTCCAACCAATCTTAAAATTTGTTTTACCTGGCATTATTCTGTCTTCCTTATTAAAACTTTAATAAAGCTTAAAGCAGACATTTTCTAACCACCCAGACCAAACAGCCTCAGTCGATAAAGTACACTAATGATTTTTATTTTTTCTAGTTTGACCCTAAAATTAAAAAACATCTGCTAACTCGCTGGGAGAAAATGGAAAGAAAAGGAGACTTTGATGTCTTTGTTTCCTCTCCAGCAATATTTACTTTCTTGGAAGCATAAAAATAAATCTTGTTTTCCATCTAACATGACCTCTAAAATCTGTTATGAAGCTATGTTTTGTGTTGTTGCTGCGCTTATGTTTTTTTACCCTTTGCAAGAGCTTTGTGACAAGAGTTTTTTTTATAAATCTCACAACATGTGCTGCGCAGAAAAGCAAATAAAACAAGTTTGATCTTTTTTTTCCTCTCCACTTCTGTTTCTCCTTTTTCTTCCCCAACCGAACCTCTTCAACCCCACCCTCCTTTTCTCCCTTCCTTTGGATCCCTCTAAATCATTTTTTCCCCTCCATTTGTCATTGAACCAGGGACGAAGCTGAGATGGAGTATTTAAAAATAGCTCAGGACCTGGACATGTATGGCATCAATTACTTTTTAATCAGGGTGAGTCAAGCTGCATTTCATTGTTTTTAAGAAATAAATCACAGAATTCCTATGCAGTCTTGAAAATTATGCAAAGTTAAGTATTTCTTTCATTTATCCTGCCCGTCCTCCTCTAAAGTTTGTGGTTTTTGCAAGTTCAGTTCACCAATCAGGCATAACATTATGACCAACAACAGGTGATGTGAATAACACTGATCATCTTTTCTTCATGGGTCCTGTAGGTGGATATGGCATTTTAAACAGAAAGTGTGCTGCTTTGGGCAATTTGCTGCTAGGAAGCCCTGGGTTGTGATACCAATGTGGATGTTACTTTGACATGTACCACCTAGCTAAGCACTTTCGGAGACCATGGACACCCTTCCCGGCTATGTGGGATAATATACACTATCATTAAGCAAAAAGGGTTTAGGAATGGTTTGAGGAGCACAGCAATCCGTTTGAGGTCTTGACTTGGCCTCCAAAATTCTCAGATCTCAATCCTATTAATGATCTGTTTGATGTGCTGGGCAAACAAATCTGATGTAGAAAGACCCTCACCTTTCAACTTGCAGGACTTAAAGGATATCCTGCTATTAGATCAGATACCACAGCACACCTTTCAGGGGTCGGGTGGAGTCTATACCTCAATGGGTCAGGGATGTTTTCGCAGCAAATGGGGGACCAACACACTCTCAGCCAACTGGTTATAATGTTATGCCTGACCACTGTATTAATATCTGCCATATTGAGAGCTGTGGAAATTTCAGTTTGGAAAGTATGGAATTTTGAAATTAAAACGTGTAAGTACCCTGAAGCAAATATTAGCATTTAGGAGACGCGTCAGCTGAACTGTGCTGTTAATAAATGATGTGCTTGGAATAGCCGTTTGACTCTCCTATCCTCATCTTTAAAAAAATATGTAAGTTCAATTCTGAACAGTTTTAGGTTTGCATTCAAGGTATATTGAAGGTTGCTTTTACCTTGAGTGTTTTCTAGATGAGCAAATAATTCTGTAACACTCTAAATTAACAGAAATCGACTTGAGGTGGGTCTGACTTTGAATGATGCATTGGTGTTAAGGCCAAGGCATTCTAAAACTCAGCAAATTCACTGTTTTAAAACAAATAAGCAGAGACAATATACACACTGTGGTAGCTTCTTGTTCAGCTTGATTCTTACAAACAGTTTTGTCGAGCAGAACCGCTAAAAAAGCCACCGTCAAATGCGGGTAACAAATGAAGGTTGGCAGTGTGGTCTCACAGCTGCTTGCTTGTGTCAAGTAGTGGAAAATTTTTATTTCTTCTGATGTGGTGTAGAATAAAAAGGAAACAGATCTTCTGCTGGGAGTGGATGCGCTTGGTCTGCATATCTACGAGCCTGAAAACAAGCTGACACCCAAGTGCTCCTTCCCATGGAACGAGATCCGCAACATATCCTACAGCGACAAGGAGGTGGGGGAATCTGCAGTTAAACTTTATGTTATAGTTACTCAGATTAACTAGGATTAACTAGGATTGATTCCAAAAATGCAGCCTTGCTGATCAGATTGGTAAATATGCGTAATTCCTGTATTATTAAAACGATTCTGTTATTTCCTCTTTTCCCAATGTTTAGTTTACCATCAAACCTCTGGACAAGAAAACCAATGTCTTCAAGTTCAACTCTTCACGACTAAGAGTCAACAAGCTGGTAAGCTCAGCAGAAGTAAACCTGTTTGAAGAGTAATGTTGCTGATTTGATTTGAACCTGTGTTCGGTTTTGATTCCCCTTTTTAGATCCTGCAGCTGTGCATAGGGAACCATGACCTGTTTATGCGCCGACGTCGAGTGGACTCTCTTGAGGTCCAGCAGATGAAGGCTCAGGCCAGAGAAGAGAGGGCCAGAAAGCAGGTAGTGATAACAGAAATTCAACCTGAGGGGGCTGAATTTTACAAACTGAAATCTTTGGGTGCTTTCACACCACAGCTGTTTGGTCTACTTAAAATGGACCAGAGTTCATTGCCTCCAGCAGCTAGCTTCCTTTGGGCAGCTGTGAAAGCTACTCTAAAAATTGGCCTAGACCAAACAAGGAAATTCTGCTGCATCTGAAGATGCGAGTCTCGGCTCGCTTGTACTTAAGACCCGGTGCAGTTTACTTACAGTGGGAAGGCAAACGGACTATCAAGCAAACCAAAGAGAAGAAGTGACGTCTGTTCCACATGATTAATAGACGCGTATTTGATCTAAAATCATGAAATTGGTCGCTCACAGCAGCAGATCACAGCTTCTTTTGATAACCACCAGTCGTGGCTGCATTTCGTTGTTCTGGCAGTTTGATTCCAAATTTCCCACACAATCAAAGTCCCAGAGAGACTATCATGGTGTGAAAGCAAATTGAGGCAATCTTGAGTTCCATTTAATGCTACCATGCACTTGCAAAGTTTGGGAAATCTCTTGTCTCAGAGTGAATTCTACTAACTTTGAGGATGCCTTTATTTTTACCACCATTTGTAATAGAAAAACATTCTAATTTACATTAATTTGCCCAGTTTGAATCAAATATTGCATTTCACACAATCATTTTGGGTTCAATCTATCTTTAGGTGTGTTTGGATATTGTTGCATCATACAAATGCACACTAGGTAAATTTCTGTTTCTTTTTCACTATGTATATAGTGTCCAGTCTGTTTAGCTTAAATGGCTGCTGCTGCATGGTGAAGCACATCTATCAAAAATCTGAACAACAGCTGAACAGTGGATAAACAAGGCCTTGCAAGCAGACCTTTCTCAATTCCACTTTTTCTTTTTTTTAACAGAGTGAGAAGATCAGAAGAAAAATAGTTTTACTTGCTACACACATATTATACTGCTTTGCATAAGTTATTCATCGTTTTTTATTAGTTAAAAAATTATTTTCATATTTTATTCTGACATTTCTGTTTTTTTTTTAAAATAAATCTTTATTCAGGGGTTCATATGTGGCTTACATGAAAACATTTTGTTCCACTCGTAACTGTTTGTGCCACGCAGATCGAGCGACAACGTTTGCAGAGGGAAAAGCAGCTGCGAGAGGATGCAGAGAGAGCCAGGGACGAGCTGGAGAGGAGGCTCATTCAGCTGCAGGACGAGGCTCACATGGCCAATGAGGCACTAGTAGGTTTCAGATGGTTTTCTCAATTCAAGCCAGTTTGTTTGTAATGACACCTAAAAGAAAGGTTTAAAGCATGAGAAGTTGACGTACTGAATTCCACACAGCATTAGCACATTGTTTATCTTCTCCTACTGTTTCCTCTTTTTGAAGTACTTTGTAATTTCCCTGTAAATCTGTTCTATTTTGTTGTTATTTACGCCCATCCTGTCCTTTGCAACATTTTTGTCAGACATTGTCAGTTTGCCCTTCTCTTCTTTACTTCCTCCTGCTAATTTGATCTCTTTTTTTTTCCCCACTCCCTTCTCCACCCCAGCTGCGCTCAGAACAGACAGCAGACCTGCTGGCTGAAAAGGCGCAGATCGCAGAGGAAGAGGCCAAGCTGTTGGCCAAGAAAGCTGCCGAGGCTGAGACAGAGATGCAGCGCATCAAAGTGACCGCCATGCGTGGCCAGGAGGAACGGCGCATTATGGAACAGAAGGTGCTGGAGGCTGAGAAGCGAGCACTCAAGATGGCTGAGGAGTCAGAAAGGAGGTAAGGAGGAGAACAAAGGACTGGGTAGTAGAATATAAAGTGTGTCATCCATGCTGAAGTAACTATAAAGTATATCTGTTTGGATCTGGCAAGATTTGTGTCTTTCTCAATGCTGGAACCACAATTTACAATCACATCTTTTCTTATTGTTTCTATTTCCCACATATGCACCTAAAACATGCAGTGCTGTTACATCTTTAAATAACTGACTCCCTAATCATATTAACTTTCCAAGAGTTTTTGCTATGTTTTAATATGCAAACCCTTCAAAGAGAAGAAGCTTGAAAAGGTAGTTCCTAAATAACTCCTACCTCTCACACACAACCCTAATGTTTTTGAGTTAATATGAAGCTTGCGCAAACACTCTGCTTCACATCAAGTTTGCTATATACTTCCGTGGGTATTCGCAGTTCTAAAAGCACAGAACAAGCCTAGTCAAAATGTAGGGAATGCTAACTTGTTTTAAATCATTTATCCTGCAAGGTGTTTAACCAGCAGGTTAAACACCTTGCAACACCCAGGTAAAAAACCAGGGTTGAAGCTTTTATTTATCAGGGCTCTTAATTCGGTCCGAGTCATGGCAGTTCATTTGCAGCAGTTAATTGTGAGCTGGCCAAGCGATTGATGCTGGATGATTTTAATAAAGTATCTTTATTACTTGAGATGTTTATATTTTTAATCCCTGCTTGTTCAAGGTATTTTTTCTGCCAACAACGAGATCAGTAACAAAAGTACAGCAACTCATCTTGACTTGTAATAGGAGATTTTCAGTCACTTCTCAATAAACCTCCACAAATGAAAATCATTTCAAATTCATAGCAAAAGAGTATACACGCTATCACCAATATCACTTCACAGCCTCTACTCCACGGTTTATTAGGCAATCATTTTAAATAGGCACCATTAACCACTTGGGTGTAACTATAGTTTCTGGATGGGCACTTTTCTGCAGCAGGGAAATTTTAAACCTGCACCACTCAACATGTAAATGACTACATCCACTCAAATGCTCGAGGCACATAGCTCACCCACATCAGCAAGGAACTTCTGGGTGTTCAGGAAAATAAGCACGAGGGAAAAAAATGTAATTACTGGGCAAAAACACTATTGCATCTCTGTTTGCACACTAATTGGTGAAAAAAAGATTTTTGAAATAATTGCCCTTTAATGTTTTGCACTGATCACCTTGGTCAGGTGTCTTTGAATCACTGTGTACTAATTATTAAAGATAATTCAGATTCGGTTTATATTATATCATATCATATCTTAAGTCTGGGAGGTAGATTAATATATTCAATTTTCTGTTTGTTTGTTCATCAGGGCTAAAGAGGCTGAGCAGCTGAAGCAGGACCTGCAGGAAGCCAGGGATTCAGAGCGAAGGGCAAAAAACAAGCTGCTGGAGATTACCAGCAAGGCCATCTACACGGTAACTGACCGAGGGCATGTCAGACTGTCCAATACAGACAGTGTTCAGATGTGCAAAATACATGTATGTACAATTTAACTGATGTGTCATTGTCAGCCAAGAAGGTTGAAACAGGTCTAGAGCATTTCGCCCCTTCACTATTTTGTACAAAGCAATAATATCGCAAAGGGGTGTTTCATACCTGACCTTTTTGAGTACTTAACACCATCAGCCATGCCTACACAAATTGACATACCGACAATACATCAGTTTGTACCTGTCAGGGGAATTTTTTGATTCAAGGTAATTTTCTATATTCTACTTGTAGTCTACTGTTAGAAATGTGCTTACATGACTCCAATAAATCATATATACAATCAGGATATAGCTAAGAGATAGTAGGGTTTTCAGGGGTTATAATCTATTGTATCATACTTCAAGGGTCAAATGGCCCAAACATATATCAGAATCAAAATAAATAGGATTGTTATGCATTTGAAGAATATGTGAGCTTTATCTAAACAATTCATGAGAACACTGAACTACAAAGTGAGATAAACTGATGTCATAGTTTAAATACACTGGTACAAAATAGAAGTGGGAAGAGACAAAATGGTAAAGTGTAAGTAGGCAATGGGGTAAAAATTGGCTAAACAGGCAAACTGACCCAGGGCCTACTGAAACAGTTGACAATCTATGGGATAAATGCACTAATTTGTTTAGAAATGCAATAACTAAATATCTGCTCATTTTGCTTCTTCGGCTACAGTATACTGATTTACCCTTTGTTCTGTCCAAAATATTAAACAAAACGTTAGAAAATACAAATTTTGTACAACATCAAGAAAACAAAAAACTACTTCTAGACTACTTTACTTTTGCTTGAAAATTAACTTTAGCCACAATTTAGCAAAACTTTACACTTTGCACTCCATACACTTAGAAGGACAACTAGAAGACTATGTAATGCTCAATGTTAAAATGCAGTGTGCAGTACTTTTGTCATTTTTGGATTTGGGTCTATATCTTTTTGAAAGAAGGAAATGTTTTCAAACTTCTGTCTCTTTTTAATATTTTACCATCTAAAATTCATATTGCTTAGAAAAATGGAAAGAGTATGTCATCAAAGCTAAATGATAAAGTCTGGATGAGAGAGCACGATATATTTTATATTTCAACAAAACAAATCTGTCTCCAGATTTAGAGATCTGTAACCAAATTAGGCTGAAAGCAAATGGGCAAGATCAGGGCAAACATCATCATATATGAAGAAATATTTAGTCTTACCAGAGCATTATCAAAAAACAAACTTTTTCCTGTCTTCAGAAACAATTTTTCATGGCCATCATTTTCTTGCGTGGAGTGATTCATCTGTAAAGTAGTGTTGTGGTAGTCAAGACCGGTCTTGTTTTCAAGACGTTTTCTATGTCTTTGTTATAGCTTGGTTTTGGGCTTGCTGGACTCTAGATTTTCTTTTCTTAAGACCAGTCAACACCACAGCTGAAATAACCTTTTTTTTTACTTTAACTCATTGTAAAACTCCTGGCTGCATTCAGATGTAACCCATATTTTTTTATCAAACCTTTACTTCACTAGGAATAAATCCTATTGAGACTTTTTTTTTTCAAGGGAGCCCTGGTCAAGAGGCAGCAAGAAAAAGAGTAAAAGTATGTTTTTTACTTTGAAAATGTCAGCACCACCACTTGTGCCCCTGTGGGCTGAGGATGAGAAGATGAGAGGACTAAGAAAACAAGAGGGAGGAACATTTTCCAGAGCAAATATGTGGAAATATTTCTGTCTGTATAAAAAGCAGAAATAAAGAAGATTTATGGAGTTAAGTCTATCACCCCCAACTGTCATCTCCGCTAACTCGGCCTGCAGCTAATGCTAAGTCAGTTAACAATTATCTGGTTTGTCTGTTTTACTTGTTAGACATTTATTGTCACATTTATTTTACAAGTGGCACCTAAATGAAAAGGTTTGGCACACCAGTTCAACCAGCTAGTCTAGAGCCCTGTAATAGGTTAGCTTACTAATGAGCTGCAACAGGCAGATTTTCTTAGAACATTTGCAGCAACAGCTAGATTATTATGATTACAGCAGTGGTCTCACATTTGTTTGGTCTTGGTCTTAGTTTCACCTCTCTCAAAGTCCCGGCTAGTCGTGGTTTTGGCTATAACACAGGACTATAAGACACAGGAAATTAACAATAATTTTATTTTTGGGGAAACAATGGTATACCATAATTTAATATGCAAAACGTAAAGTGGCACTGAGCTGGGGTGGTTAAATCTATTGCCTTAAAGCAAGAAGGTTTCTAGTTTGAATCCCAGTTATGCAAGCTGTTTTTTATGTAGGAGTTAATACTGCATGTTGTCCCCATGTGACCACGTACAGTTTTTCTCCACTGTACAGAAACCTGCATGTCAGGTCAGTTGGTGCTTCTAAATCGACAATAGGACTGGGTGTTTCCTTTTCACAGTGGTTTGTCTCTCTATTGACCCATGTAATGAACTGGTGATCTTTGCGGGCAGTTCCCCACCTTTCATCTAATGACAGTTTGGATACGCTTCAGCAGCCCTGCAACCCTAAGCAGAACTAAGTGGGTTTGGAAAAGTAATAAATGTCCAAAGCAAATGCAGACTGATTAGCTCTTGTTTGAGCAGAAATATTGTTGCCATTTCTTTGTTTCTCCCTATTTGATAACATGAAAAATACATGCATTATGAGATAAACAGACACTCTGACATACAAACACTGACAATGGCTGAGGTAACCAAACCCAAACTAAACATGTGATACTTGCATAAGATCAGACTGCACATAAGGCAGCCTACGCAAGAGCTCCCAACATGTTAAAACCCACACATAACACAGTCATCTGCCTGTACACATGTAGACACAGAATAGATAGAGATGGCAGCAATCAGAGGAAAACTGAAGTCTCTACCTTATGAATACAGATTTTATGTATATTCTACTTGCTTATAATAGATGTGCTTTTACTCAGCTTTTGTTGAGTATTTTTCAGTTTTTTAAGGAAGGGTTTGCACACAGAATATGCCACATTTATAGGGGTTGGACAATGAAACTGAAACACCTGTCATTTTAGTATGGGAGGTTTCATGGCTAAATTGGACCAGCCTGGTAGCCAGTCTTCATTGATTGCACATTGCACCAGTAAGAGCAGAGTGTGAAGGTTCAATTAGCAGGGTAAGAGCACACTTTTGCTCAAAATATTGAAATGCACACAACATTATGGGTGACATACCAGAGTTCAAAAGAGGACAAATTGTTGGTGCACGTCTTGCTGGCGCATCTGTGACCAAGACAGCAAGTCTTTGTGATGTATCAAGAGCCACGGTATCCAGGGTAATGTCAGCATACCACCAAGAAGGACGAACCACATCCAACAGGATTAACTGTGGACGCAAGAGGAAGCTGTCTGAAAGGGATGTTCAGCTGCCCAAATCACGGCAGAATTAAGTGTGCACCTCAACGCTCCTGTTTCCACCAGAACTGTCCGTCGGGAGCTCCACAGGGTCAATATACACGGCTGAGCTGCTATAGCCAAACCTTTGGTCACTCATGCCAATTTCAAATGTCGGTTTCAATGGTGCAAGGAGCGCAAATCTTGGGCTGTGGACAATGTGAAACATGTATTGTTCTCTGATGAGTCCACCTTTACTGTTTTCCCCACATCCGGGAGAGTTACGGTGTGGAGAAGCCCCAAAGAAGCGTACCACCCAGACTGTTGCATGCCCAGAGTGAAGCATGGGGGTAGATCAGTGATGGTTTGGGCTGCCATATCATGGCATTTCCTTGGCCCAATACTTGTGCTAGATGGGCGCGTCACTGCCAAGGACTACCGAACCATTCTTGAGGACCATGTGCATCCAATGGTTTAAACATTGTATCCTGAAGGCGATGCCGTGTATCAGGATGACAATGCACCAATACACACAGCAAGACTGGTGAAAGATTGGTTTGATGAACATGAAAATGAAGTTGAACATCTCCCATGGCCTGCACAGTCACCAGATCTAAATATTATTGAGCCACTTTGGGGTGTTTTGGAGAAGCGAGTCAGGAAATGTTTTCCTCCACCAGTATCACGTAGTGACCTGACCACTATCCTGCAAGAAGAATGGCTTAAAATCCCTCTGACCACTGTGCAGGACTTGTATATGTCATTCCCAAGACGAATTGATGCTGTATTGGCCGCAAAAGGAGGCCCTACACCATACTAATAAATTATTGTGGTCTAAAACCAGGTGTTTCTGTTTCATTGTCCAACCCCTGTATATTACTATAGTACTAGCTTTTCTCAAGCTGCATTCTCAGCATATACCAAATGTGTACTTTCTGCTTATGTTTTTTTTTTATTCTCAATATCTCAGGCAGCTTAAAATGTCAGTTCTATAAAACAAACGCCAGGATTTGCCTATTTTTATTTTTTAAATTTCTTTATCCATTTGATTGCAAGGTGTAGAACAAGAGCTATGCACTTTGCATACACTCTACCTTCTGTACCAATTTAATCCCATTGACTCCCATTATAACCACATATTTTTTATGCACTGTAATCCTGGCATAATCCTGTATAATACCTTTCCCACGAGAACCAAAATAATCTAAGCTTCTGCCTTCAAAATACAGGGAAAACTGGGTCTAGGCATTTTTTTTATCATCCAGTTTTATACAATTTTATTAGATGTACTGTTTTGGGACCTCATCGTAAAAAGTGTAAATTTTTAGAATAAACGATCATTGCTCCAAAAATAATAATGCATCAAAACCAATATAGTTATCAGTTTTTGACCAAATTACGGCCGTTAAACCCACATCTAAAATATTCCACTTTAGTGTAAATATTTTGGGAAATATAACATATTTTGTGTTTTTTGCCTTCAAAAATCAGGGATTTTGGGACAAAAAGGACATAAAAGCATATAAAAGACTTTAAAAATATGACAAACATAATGTTAATGCATAGGTCTGAAGCTGCTGAAAACTTTTGATGTGCTGAAAGTGAAAAAAAATTGTAAATATAAATTTTTTATTACACTTTTATAAGCTCTACTGTTTTGGGACATATGGGTAAAAAGTGTAAGTTCTTGCCATAAACTCTTAATGCTCCAAAATAACAATTCATGAAAATCAATATTGTTATAAATTTTTGACCAAATCAAGGCTGTAACACCCACATCCAAAACTTTCCACTTTGGTGTTTATATTTGGAAAGTTTAGCATATTTAGTGTTTTCCCCTTCAAGAAATCAGTTTTTTTTTTTGGACTAAAAGGGTATAATATATAAAAAAGATAAATATGAAAAGGTTACCTTTGAATAGGTATAAAGTTGTTCAAACGATTTGATGTAGTAAAAGTGAAAAAAATAAATAAATTCACTTTTAAAAGAGATACCGTTTTGGGACCTAAGGGTAAAAAGTGTAAATGTAAAGTCAGCTGCCGAAGATTTTTTGGACATGTTGAAAAATTTCATGGCATCAGCTCCACAGCACTAACACTATATATTTTACATATATGTACATCACATACATGTACATGGCAACGATGACCCATTAATATTAGCTAGGCAACGGTATGAAGATCCTCCGTCTGCGAAACAAGTCCCTCACACCGGCATTCAGGATGCATTAAACTACAGGTGAAACTGATGGCCTGATCCACTATCTTAATAATCTAGCTAATATTTATCTGACCGGTATCTGTTGGATTGATTTGACATGTTTTGTAATTCACAAGCAAATGACAGCAGCCTTAATCGGTCCACTCTGAGGGTGGCACATCACAATGCATTTCAGTTGTTGTATTTGGATTTCAGAGAATGGAAATGCGTATTTTATGTTAGGTTGTTTTTGCTGTTTTAATGCCTTAATCATTGTTTTTTATGCTTTGTTTCAGTTTGATCCGTCAGTAAATTTCCATGTTTGTCCCTTCCATTGCCTTAGCTTTTCATTACTGAAAACCTGTCTTTGACTCCTTTTTCTATTGTAGTCACCTGGACTTCCATCTGACAGCGTCCCTCAAGACCTGAACTTCAGCAGGGAGAATCTCAGTTTTGACTTCAAAGACACCGACATGAAACGCCTGTCCATGGAGATTGAGAAGGAGAAGTGAGTTGCCCATCCATTTGGAAAGTTTAGTTGGCACCTTGTAGAGTTTCTAGCACTGTGGTTCCATGTGATTGAGTGCTTTTGAAGAATAAATATTTAATCAATAAAAGGGAATGAGTTTTTAAAATGTTTTCATAAGACATGGACTGTCGCAGAGTTGTACCATGAAGAACACGCTAGTTTTAAATATGCACTCTCAAGATTTTTGTTAAACACATGGCCACAACATCAGTTCCATCTAATTATGTTGCCAGCATTCAGGTAATTTGTCTGAACTTTGGGGGCAGTCGTGCTTATGATTAAGTTAGTTTGGTCAAGTTTAAACACTTGGTTGAAAATGTTACAATTTTGGAGCATAGATAGCCAATGAGTTAATGATTTGTAGAATGATTAAACCATGCTTTGTTAAGTATATTCTTCTAGAACAAACTCCTAACAGAAAATATTGTACATAATGTAATTCAGAAAAAAACATATTGTTGAAACTCTCAAAAATATTACTTGAGTTGAATAAGCAAATACACACAGTTAAGCCCAAAATTATTCATACTTTTGGTTAATTTGAAGTTATTTTCATTTAACTAAAATGTTTATTTCTGATTGAAAATGAAACTGCATCAAAATAATAGAGCAATGATAAAGGTCTGTTCATTTTGAAAATTAATTTGATCTGTTTTTATTAACTCTCTTAATGCCATGTTAAAATTATTTAATACCCTTCTCAATAATCACAGAAAAAATTGCTATTCCGTCAATCAAACACTTAATTACTTACCAGTAGTTTGCATGTTTCCACTAGTTTTTTTATGATTGATGATGAGCTTCAGCTTTTAGTTTGGAAGATCTTCTTGCAGTCACCCTGATCTTTTAGGTCTCTCCACAGGTGCTCTACTCGATTCAAATCAGTACCCTGATTGGGCCACTCCAAAAAGTCAATATTACCTTCAGTAAGCAGAAATGTGTTGGTAAAAGATTAAAAGCTGTCTTTAAACCTAAATCTGCGAGGGGTATGAAAAAAATTGGGCACTTGCAATATTAATATTGCACACACTGCTGTTGTGATGAGGATACATTTTGCAACCTGACTTTGTAACACTACATGCTTCTGGTCTACAGTGATTATTGTTACTGTATTTTACAGTTTACTCCTAACATTTATTTTTTATTTTATTTTTGTTAAGAGTCGAGTACATGGAAAAGAGCAAGCACCTTCAAGAGCAGCTGAATGAGTTGAAGACAGAGATCGAAAGTCTAAAGCTGAAAGAAAGGGAGAGTTCTCTGGACATCATTCACAACCAGAACACAGAACAGGGAACCAGCAAGCACAGCAACTTTAAAAAGGTTGGTATCAGCTCAATTATAACTGGCTTTCACTACAGTATGTGCCAGAAAAAAATCACCACATTATTACCTTAGTAATGGGGCTGCACGGTGTTGCAGTTGATAGCACTGTTGCCTTGCAGCAAGAAGGTCCTGGGTTCGATTCCCGGCTGGAGTTTGCATGTTCTCCCCGTGCATGCGTGGGTTCTCACCGGGTACTCCGGCTTGTCCAAAGACATGCCTGTTAGGTTAATTGGTCACTCTAAATTGCCCTTTGGTGTATGAATGAGTGTGTGCATGGTTGTTTGTGTGTTGCCCTGTGATGTACTGGCAACCTGTCCAGGGTGTACCCCGCCTCTCGCCCATAGACTGCTGGAGATAGGCACCAGAAAACTAGAAAATGACTGACTGACTGACCTTAGTCCTTGAACACCGAAATGTTTAACAAATATATACAAAGAAAAGTCCAAGAAAGGGCAAGACATAATGCTGTCAAACTGATATTTTACGTAGTTATTGACAGTAGTTTCAGATAGCATTAGAAATCTTTAGATTTTTGTTAAAGGTTTGATGCATGACCTTTTAAAAAAACTACTGAAAATGTTTGAGAACTAGGCATTTTACAGCCCATGGGCCACATCCAACCTTTTAAATATTTCCAATCATTCTTGAAGTGTTAACTCTGCATGCAAATCCAAATATCCCGCTTTTATTTTGAAAAACCTGCTTTTACTTTGAAGGTGACTGCTGTTTGCTTGTTTGGGTAGCTACAGGCTCAAAAGAGGGACTTGAAATAGAATGTAGATTTTCTTTAGTCTTCTGAGAAAGGGCTGCACAATATATCATCATCATTGCGCAGTAATAATATTGCAAATATTATAAAAAAGTGTTAATTCCAATTGTCATGAATACACACCTTGCTTGTCAATAATGTATCTAGCTGCTGAGTCTCACTGGTGTAGACCTCAACACCTGACAGATGATACGAAAGGTCACAGAGAAAGTTGGAAGCAAGAATATCCTATTACATTACCTAATATATGCTAAGAATTGGTTTATTAAGCACTATTAAAAGCCCAAAAGACAAAAAGAAACAATTAGCACATTGTAAGGAGTGATGCAAAAAGCTTTCAGCTCCTAGCTGAACATTAGCTGGAAAATGTTTTTTTTCCTTATATATTTTTTTCATTGTAATTTAGTCCAGGTAATGATTGGGTCACTAACAATCATAGTCACTCTTGTGGCCCCTTGGGTAAATTGTTTATTCCAGTATTAGCGTAAGAAATACCAACTTTAAAAATGTTCTTCTAGAAAGGTGAAACCTGTTGTGGAGTCTCAAAAAGTGTCAGAAATTTTCTTTAACTCTGTGAAGTGAAGGCGGGGGCTTTGCTCCAACATGCGTGTACGGACATCCAAGTCGCACACTGATAAGCTTATGTGCAGCAAATAAACTACGAAACTAATGCAGCATAAGTTAATGCAGAACGTTGCTTGCGACGTACCAAGGTTTAAAATATCCCACAAACAAACCTAAGCCATTGTGTAAGACGTAAGGAACATCCACTGGAAGAGACAATCACATCTATTGCTGATGCATTTTGTGTTATGCCAGTCCATTCATCACAGCCTAACCTGCTAAATGACCTGAGTTGATGAGTTAAACATTGATTTAACATCATCTTTTCAAATACAACTATCATCACTTGATAGTCTTCTCTCGTACAACAATCAGGCTGCGCTGTCTATTATATTAAAGCAGGATATTGATTCTGCAACCATCACTTTATAACAGCTTTCCTCGCTTGGTTCCCTGTTCATTCTTCAGCCTGCAGGTTAATTGAGCCTGTTCAGGGATCTGTAGTCATTTTTCATGTTTTACTGTGACCTCTGAATGTGCTCAATGATTGCCAGCATTAACTGTATAAAAGCGAAAACCCTTAGAGGACTGATAGGTGACATTGTGTTTATGTATTTGTCGCTTCATCTCAGCCAATGTCTGAGTGAGTAACCATTTAAGTCTGAGGAATTTTATAATTGCTTTTATTTATGACTAATCTAAATCTAATTTAAATAAAAACAGTCACAATAAATATTTAAGTTATGTTCCTAGCACATTGTGTAGTTGATTGCATCATCCATTTTGTTTCCGTGTGTAAAATGTAGGCCTACTTGTAAAGGAGGCGCTAATTGATTTCTGCTTGGTCATTAGTCATTTGGATTGACAGGGGAACCTTGGACACGAAGGAGGAGAAAGAGCTTTGTTAAAAGTGTTTGATTAAAGTTTAATTGAACCAGTGGTGGTCTACATTCATCTTGTTTGAGACTCCAAGAGCACACTTCACTGTAGTAAAAAAACAAAGGGAAAAAGATTTAAAAAAACTATAGATCAATTCAAAACATTTGGGGCAAGACAAAGTAGCCAGCCTCTCAAGCAAGATTTAGCTGTTCATTCACAGTACATCTCAGTGATGTTTTAAGGGCAGTAATGCACAAAGATTTCAGTGAGAGATGCTTGAGAAAGAGGAGGTGAAATTCATATGAGCACCAAACACGGAAACAGATTTTTAACAACAGCCTATAAATCAAAACATCCAATCCATGTTGAGAGCTGAAGAAACCTTTTGAAAGGGAGATGAAACCTCTTCAGTGAACAAAGACGACGATCCAGTTGGGTACTTTTCACACTCTGGAAGATTTCTTATCGACACCAGCCCGTAGCACTTTTAACAGTAAGAAAAATCCGCCTCAGTTTACTCAAAACTATATAAATAACCCGAAGACATCCATGGATTCTGCTCTGTGAAGCGGTGAATCCAAACTGGAACTTTTTGGGTGTATGAATCAGCGGTAGGCCTGGACGGGACTGAAAAAAGCACACGCTGAAAAGAATACCATGCCTTCAGTGAAGCATGGCAGTGTCTCAGTGATGCTGTGGGGCTACTTTGCTTCCTCTGGGACTGGAAACCTGCAGCATGTGCAGGACAAGATGGAGTCATTTAAGTACCAGGGAATCATGGGGGAAATTCTCATACCATCTGTGAGAAAGCTGAAGCTTTGGTGTCTTTGGATTTACAAATTAGACATTGATCCCAAGTCTATTTTAATGTCCAATAAGGCTTGGTTTCAGAGGAGGTCCTGGAAAATACTACAGTGGCAATCGCAGTTGCCTGACTTAAATTCTGTTGAAAATCTGGTGGGATTTAAAAAAAGCTTTTGTAGTGAGCAAATCCAAGAATATTAATTAACTGGAGGTCTTTGCCTGTGATTCGTGGGCTAAGATTTCTTAGCAATGCTGCCAGAAGCTGCTGTTTGGTTATGCATCATGCTTGCAGCCGGTCATAACAGCCAAAGATGTTGCTTTACTACGCACTTGTTGTAATTTTAAAACTGCAGTATGCATTAAAAGTGCAATTTTGTGTTGAATTTTGTTTTAATCAACTGTTACTAGTTTGTGTGTCTTGCCAATAATCCTAATTTGCAGTGCCTAAAAGAGGCTGAAAAATGTTGGGGGAAGTTGTGGCTGTTAATTAGATGAAACAGATGTGAGGAGTCTTGGTCAGAGATACAAAATGCTTTCCTCACACACGATCTTTGTCACCTGAACTATAAGTGTCCTATTACAAATATCTGCAGCAAAACAGGAAAAGCCAACAAATACATTTTCATCTGGGAATCCTGGGAAATATAATGGACTGCAGACAAACGTGTGGAGTCAGCTACTTCCATAGTGTCTTGCAAACTTTTCCAAATTTTATCATACTAAAACAAACCCTTTGATGTATCTTTTTGAGATTTTATAACACAAAACCTTGCATAACTGAATACAAAAGAACAGGATTTGTGATATTTAAATTTTTAGGTCCAGACTTTGACTGGGCCAATCTAACACATGATAATGCTTTGATCTGAATCATTTAACTGTAGCTCTTCCTGCATGTAAAGGGTCATTTTTAGTTCATCCTTGATCTGTGTGGTGTGACTCTTGGTCTTCATGTCACTGTTTGTTCACCAATGTTCTCTAGCAAACCGGTGGGGCCTAAATTGGTGGATGCCATTCACTAATCAGATTACTTCTGAAGCCACTTGGTTGCAAAGATTTTTATTGAGGTGCATCAGGATAGAGGGGGAATACAAATGTCAAACTTTTATTTTTTGAAAATATTTTTAAATCATGTATCTTTTCGCTTCCACCTTACAGTTTTGCAGTACTTTGTGCTGGTCTGTTACATGAAGTCTCAATGAATTTAAGGCTTGTTGTAATGTAACAAAATGGGAAAACCCTAACCCCGTGTAAAAAGATTAGAAAAGTGGTAAGCATACTGACATGAACTGCACTCATTGGTAAAGACCTCTTTCGCAGTTCTCATTTCACTCTGCCTGAAATATTTCATCCTTTAAGGAATACAGACCGGCCCTTGGAGTGAATACAGAGTTTTTGGAATAATGGTAAAGGCAAATTATTAAATGGACTTGGTTCTGTGTCCGTTCTGCAAAATGGGATGAAAACTTTTAGGAAGGTTGAGGTTGAACTAAAATGTTCCCTTACTGATGAGTCTCCTGGAGTTTAAACCATGGAGAAATGATGAGAATGCAGTGACTGTAAACTATGCAGGGATTAGGTGGTGAGGGTTGGGGAAACACCAGGAATACAAAAGCAGAGGGAATGTGGAACAAAATATGTTATCTACTAGGGAAAAGAATCTAAATAATCACAGCGTGGCACACAGAGAGGGTAGACTGTTGAGGTCCATTTCAGTGTGTGCTTAATAGCAGAGAAAATAATTTGCCTAATGGAAACTAACTTTTATTCTATCCCATTCACAGATATTTTCCAAATAGAATTTCTCTGTGGACGGCAATATTGGATAATTAGACAAAAGTACAGTCAAGGTTTTTACAATCTTAAGCAATATTCAGACAGCCTGGCTGCAGGGACAATGCACATAAATCAGTAAATATTGCTCAGTAAATCCATCCCTCTCTCACACTTTATCTAGTTGGATTTGCTTAAGTCCTTCATCTGCATTTCCCTGAAATAACATGGATTTCCTAAACTGTCCTCCTTCATCCCCAGCACTGTACTATTCAGCTTGGCAGTAACTTTAATTCCAGTTATCCTACAGCTTTTACAGGAAGGAAACTGACTCTCTCTTCCTTCTGTTTTAAAATGATGAGTCAGTGTCTCACTGTGCTGTCAAAGGTTAAATTGAATTAATTTAAATCCACGACTCACTCATTCAATCCTGGACAAAATAGAATTTAATTTTGGTTTCTTTGCTTCAGGAATCAAACTGAGAAAAAAGTGGTAATTCAAAACTAATCACAGAGTTTTTAAAGTTTTTATTAAGTTAGCTGTTTGCAGTTCAACACCCTGATTAAAATGTTTTTTTCTTTCAAGTTGAGCTAGGTGAAAGATTTATCATCCCTGCTGTTTTTTGCCATCTTCATTTTATTCATAAAACACTAAACATTTGACGTTTTTAGGTGTGTTTGCTTAAAAATCAGTACGCAATTACAGGTGAAAACTACAAAAAAATTCAAATTTTCTGAGTTCAAAAAAGAAAATAGGCTTTTTTTTGCAAGTTTTTGTAATTTGTTTTGTAGCTTAGAGTTCCTGCATTGGTAAAATTTTTCAAATTATTAAGTTTTTGTTGAAAGTGCATCTTTCGCTTGCACAAATGAGCAGTTTGAACTAGGGATGTTTTTAGCATGACATTTATAAATTATCTTATCGGAGTCCTTGACTCAAATAATGATATATGTTGCTGGTGTACCATTAGTGATGTTTAATGTCCGCCATGCCCTTAGCAAGCAGTTTGGATGCTTTTTGCAGGTCCAGCCTTTAAAAAGCCACCTGTTTTGTGGTGCCCAGCTTGCAAAACTGTAGCTGTGTAGAGGTAGTGCACATTATTGTGTTGATTTAATGAACAAAAGTTGCTATTTCTACTCTTTACAATGATATTCAGTTAGAGACTGTGTTGGGTGCTGCTGCTGCTTCCTGTGTACCTTAGGTATTCACAGACAGCTGTAGTGGAGAGCTGAGCAGGGTGCAGCTGAAGCACTTGTCATTAAAATTACCATCATCAAAGCAAAGTGCTAAATTTCTAAAGCAGGAAAACAACTTTTGCGGTCAGTTTTGTCTGCAGACAATGAGCTATAACTGCAATAGTTAGTATTTGACTAGTACTACAACTGATTGCTCCTCAAAAAAAAAAAAAAACTGGCAACAGTTTACAAATTAAATTACATAAAATTTTACATTATTCAGTTACATTCCTGCAACTGGCCTGTTCCGTGCAACTGCAAGGAACAGGCCAGAGATGCATTTCTCAAAAAATTTAGTATTATTATAAAGAAAAAGCAGGAAACAAAAAAAACTGGACAAGCGACCTAACAGTTTCTTACATGTTAGGTCTGTAGCATTTCTAGTTCAGACAGATGTTTTGTCTGGGAAATACAGCTGAGACAGAGGAAACATTCCTGCACCAAGCAGTTCTACTTAACATGTTTGACCCAGAATATGACTCAGATGATCCATGAACTATGATGGAAGCTAACAAAAGGCTGAAACAAGCAGTGACAAGGATAATGATTGTCTTCAGAGAATGAAACCGAAGCAAACCTATTTATATTTTTTTCTGATGTTTTTCATTTGACTTATTTCCTTGCATTTTCACCACTCACAAATGTCGTGTTCTGCTGTTTCGCCTCAGTTATGAGACATGCCAGAGCCAAGGGTTTAATGGTGATAACATACCTTGGATTGTTTATGTTTAAGTGGACCCGTCATCAGTCTGTCTTCCTGGTGATCGTTGTTGGCAGTCATGACATATGGTGCGATTAGGTTGCAGGTTCCAATTGGATATAAGGTTCCTAAATATTTGTAATTTGTAGTTATTGTGCTCTCTCTTGAACTGTCTTCATTTGCACAGAAACCTGTAAAAATTAACCTGTTTGCTGCTATTCTTGTTTTATAATCGGCCACTAGTATCCCATGCAATAGGTTATGATAATGTGCACAAGTGCATATTCCCCAAAAGCACACTAAAAAACATAGGATAAGGATTCTAAATCTGCTAAACTTTAATCTGACAATTTAGACGTTTTAGGAATGATTAAGAGATGTATTTATTGTGGTGCTGCATATTTTATGAACTGTCTTACAGCAGTAGTTTTAACTGAAACATACTACATGAAACATATTTGTAGTCTAGGGTAGAAACGTACATATTATGTTAGCGATGGTAACTTAGGGGTAATAGAGACCGTGCCAAATGAGATAAACAGATTTTACTTGACATGTTCAGGTTGTGTTTTACACATTGTATAGTGTGATATTCACTTTTGCTGTCTCTGAGAAAACTCTGGGGCAGATGAATTCTAATAGTCTGTGACAAAAGGCAGTGGAGCCTTGGGCTCTCCAGTCTGTAATTAAATGTTTAATGGGATGACCTTAAAGATTTTCAAAGTTTGGTACTTCTACTTTTTGCTGAGGTGATGAACTTTAATACATCCTTCATCACTGACTTGGAGGAACATTTGACGAATGCACCGTATCCAAAGTATGAACTAAAGAAAAACGTAGCGTTTGATCTTTAAATCGTCACAGTTTGAGAAATTTGAATTGTGGAACACTTTCAAACCTTGACACCACTGCAGACTCCTATGATGCAGCCAACTGTCATGAAAAGAAACTAGGGTGCCACAGCTTCCCGCCTTGCACGCTCATGTATACACACTCCAAAGGGCCTGTTGACAGCTGGAAAATATGAAAGCCAGGTTCAAGTAATAATTTTTTACCTTGCAGATTTCTTTTACCATTTAGTTACTGTTTTTTATGGTCTTCTGTAGACTGCTTCACACTGCATTCATTGGGATTATAGAGCCTTGAAAAAGTATTTATATCCCTTGAACATTTCCACATTTGTTTACATTACAACCACAAAACTTCCCTTTGTTTATTTAGACTTTATGTACAAATGAATACAAGAAGCGTACAATTCTGAAGAAAAAAGTATACATGGTTTAAATTTTATTTTCAAAGAAAATTGGAAAAGCGGGGTGTGCATTTGTGTTCAGCCCCCCTGAGCGTATGTGTAGAACCACCTTTAACAGCAATGACAGTTGCAGGTCTTTCGGGCATGTCTATATAAGCTTAACACATAGAGACTGAGTTTTATGCCTGGTTATTTGAAGGACAGGAAGGAAGGTTTGAAGAACAACTGTAGGAGTTTGTTTCTACCACTAGGGGGCGGTGACGTACTTGTTTTCTTCCTCTGGTTTTTTGTGTTCTGGAGTGATCGGCGGGGCTAGCAAACAGCTGAGCTACTACCGTTTTTTTGTCCTCATATTTCATCCATATGTGTGACTTTGCTAGTCTGGCAGAGATTAAGTCTGTTTGGTCGAGATGTGCCTTATTGTGATGCTCTGAGTGTTTAGTGGATGACAAAAGTAAGTATTGTCTGTCTGGACATGCCTGTAGTGTTTAACTTGATGTGATTGTTTATCTGTGTATTCCTATTACCTCCTCAATAAGCAGCGTTTATCTGTTGATGTTGGGTTGTTAGTAAGCCGATTCCGTATTGTTAATGTGGTTTGCGTGTGCAGTGGCTGACAGCTGCGGTGCCGCTGCAGGACGGTACAGTTGCTTGTTGTATGAGGGGAGGAAGAAGCAGGGTAGAACGGTGCGCAGTTTGAGTATTCACCTGTGTAATATGCAGGAGTTAACCAGCAGATGGTGCTGTTGAATCACCTAAGCTGCTGAACCTATAGATAGTGACTTTAAGTGGTTATTATGGTGTATAGCCCAGTTTGTATTTTAAGTAATTATGAAAAGATTTGATGTTTAAATATATTGTTTATTGTTAATTTACAGAACTGTACCAACCCTGAGTTCTCACAATAAAGTGCACAGCCAGTGGAGTCTGTTGCAAGAAGATAAACCATCTCTCACTCATTATTCCTGTGTCCTGACCAACACCGCATCTTGTTTCCTGCATACCAACACACAAATTAGCGCCAAAGAATTCTCTCTTCAACATTGGTCCTTCGAGCCAGATGCAGCATTCAAGATGCAGTCAGAAGAAGAGGTTTACCTTGGTACCAGACCTAAAGTGAGCGACGTCGACCTACCAGGCTTCAGGATTTTGAGGTTGAGTATGTGAGGAACAAATCGACATGGGAAACATTACCACCTCATCCAGATCAAACGTGTCCCTCCCCTCAGAGGGTTCAGCCTACATGCCCAACTTTCCTTCTTCTCAGCCTCTATCTACTGGTTTCTATGGGAATGCTGCTCCTCCTGAGACACCTCGGCTAGCCCCAGGTCACCTTAGAGGGGATATCCAGCCCCAGACACCCTGTTTGGAGCTCCTGCTGCCTTCCATTGGAGCTACCACCAAGATCCCCCTTCCCTCCTGAGAATCAGAGCCCTTGAAGAGGAGAATGCAAAGCTGGTGCAATCTCAGCAAGTCTTTCAGTCCACCCTGAAGGAACTCAGTGAGGCCAGGGATGAGATGAAGGAGCTAATTGCAGTAGCTCGCTCGTTGAAAAAAAGTATGAATCAGCCTTGTAGCTCATCTTCAGATTCCAGCAGCTACAGACCCTTTGGGACTACTGCTGCTTCGGCTCAACACCACAGCACCCCGATCCAGCCAAAAGAGGAAGAGAGGATTGGCCTGACCCTCCCCCACGGCCGGAACAAGAAGGAGACCTGCCTAGTAGTATGAGTGGTCTCAGCTTGGTGGGGAAAGAAGTACGTAATATTCCTCCACCTCAGTATCCTCAGAGCCCAGCCAAGATATGTCATGAGTTTTCCAGATCTGCTTCACAGCCTGATCAGCTAGGTACTCTGCTCCTTACAACCAGATCATACCTTACCTCCCAGCTCAGACTACGCAAGCACTTAATCACTCTGCTCCTGCCCATGTGAGCTCAGGACCTCCCCCAGCAGTCACCGGGGCGACTTCCAACCTGCCTCCTCCTAACCTTTCCGCCCGAGCTTTAGTGTCAGAACAAGTTTATAGAGGGCCCAAACCTTCCATACCTAAATTTAGCCATCCAGATCCTAGTGAGTTTGCCAGATTTCGCATTGCATTAGAGAATCTGCTCCCAGCAAATTCTACAGAACTCTTTAAGTACCAGATTCTTGTGGATCACCTGAGGTTGGAGGAAGCTCGGCTAATAGCAGATGCTTATCTGAATTCACTCACCCCTTACACTGACACTATGAGAGCCCTGTATGATAAATTCGGCCAGCCCCATCAGCTAGCTCTAGGGAAAATAGCTACCGTCTTAGAAGCCTCTGATGTCAAGCGAGGAGATTCGGCCTGCAAAACAGGTGACTGTGCTACACGGCCTGGGGGAAGCTCTTACGAATGTCTCCACAGCTAAGCTGAGTTCAGTAACAAAGAAACTTGTGGGCAAAGCCTACTGTGCATACTGTCAGAGTACGGAACACTGCTTCAGTCGGTGTGAGGAGGTGGCCAAACTCACCAAGGAGCAGCTCAAAGAGTGGATTCAGGTCAACCAGCGGTGCTGGCATTGTGCACGAAACCATCAAGCAGCTCAGTGCACCTTGAAGAAACCCTGCAGTATCTGTAAAGGGAAACACCTCTTAGCTCTTCATGAGATAAAACAAATGCCAGAGAAATCTAACAAGGATGTGGTAATGAAAGAAGAGAGCTGCCTAACTAACTCTGCCTCTGATTCCCTTTATCTTGACCGACCTGCAGCTGGAGATCGAGTAATGCTGAAAGTCATTCCAGCGCTTCTGCACCATAAAGGTCGCAGTCTGAGCACGTTTGCTCTCCTGGACGACGGGTCAGAGAGATCTATGTTGCTACCAGCTGCCGCCAAATTGCTGGGAATAAAGGGCAGTCCAGAAAACCTTTCCCTTTGAACCGTCCGGCACGATATTCAGGTGCTTCAAGGACATAAAATGTCTTTCCATGTTTCTTCATTTACTGATGCCCAGGTTAAGTATAGGATTGATGGTGCTTTTACTGCCAGCCGCCTGAGCTTAGCCCAGTATACATACCCTATAGAGCAGCTGCAGAAGAAGTACAGGCACCTCCGTGGCCTTCCCATACCTGCACTAACAGATGCTCAACCTTGGCTCCTTCTCGGTTCGGATCAGGTACATCTCATAACACCGGTGGAACCAGTCCGACTTGGGCCGCCTGGGGCACCTGCTGCTGTTCATACAAAGCTGGGATGGACCCTCCAAGGCCCCATCCGATCTATGGGGCGGCCAGTGCACTCTGTACAATGTCTTTTCACCTCCTTCCCCCAACAGAAGGATGAGTTATACCGCCATGTCGAGAGGCTCTGGCAGATCGACACTGTACCTCACCGCCCGGAGAGAGAGGTGACCCGATCAAGACAGGATCAACACGCGATCTCCCTATTGGATGCTAAAACAGTCCGTATTGAGGTTGATGGAGTCAGAAGGTATGCCACACCACTACTGCGTCATGCAGCCATGCCCCAACTTCATGCACCAAAGGAGTCAGTAATGTCTTTATTGCGAAGCACGGAGCGGCGGCTTTTGAAAGACCCTGAGCGAGCAGAGATTTACAGAGCAGAAATGCAGAAGCTCATTGGAGCTGGAGTTGTGAAAGAGGTTACCCAGGATCGAATCCTGCAAGGAATGTTGGTACATTCCACATCACCTAGTCTCCCCAATGGAAAAAATCGGCTGTTTTTTTAACTGTTCTCATCAATATCAAGGGCAGACTTTAAATCAGTACTTATTATCTGGGCCCACAATGGGAGCCTCGTTGGTCGGAGTATTACTGAGGTTCCGGGAACACACTGTTGCAGTTAGTGGAAACATTAAAGGGATGTTCCATCAGGTTCGCCTCTTACCTGAAGATCGGCCCCTACTAAGATTCCTATGGCGTGACCTAAAAGTGAACGAGCCCCCTAAATTATTTGAGTGGCAGGTCCTTCCCTTTGGTACAACCTGCAGTCCCTGCTGCGCCACATACACATTGCAGCGCCATGTCACTGACCATTGCCAACCCGATGACATCCTGAGATTTTCTGTTGAACATTGCTTCTATGTGGACAACTGTTTACAGAGCGTAAGGACCGCAGGGGAAGCTGAATAGCTGGTGGATCTTCTCAGAGATCTCCTGTCCACTGCAGGCTTCGAGCTGAGACAGTGGGCCTGCAATTAGCCCCATGTCTTGGACCACTTACCACAAGGCGCCAGATCTGAGAGCCTAGACATGTGGTTAGCACACGACAAGGTCAATCCTCAGGAATTTACACTTGGCCTTAGTTGGAACTGGGAGAGAGATTCCCTGATCATAAGCAGAGACCAGTGTCCTATGACGCCCCACCCCTTAGTAATATCTACAAAGTCTTAGCTTCCCAATACGATCCTTTGGGTTACTTGTTGCCTTTCACAACTAGGGCAAAGCTCATTGTTAGACAGCTATGGGATAAGCAACGAAGTTGGGATGATCCAAACCTACCTGCTACCCTGCTCCAAGGCTGGTTCACCTGGGAGAATGAACTGCAGTTTTTGCCTCAACTTACCTATCCCTGAGCATATGCGCCCTTCACCTTCGACCTAGGGGCTGTCATGTATGAAGTGCACATCTTTGCAGATGCTTCCGAACAGGCGTACGGAGCTGTGGCCTACTTAAGGGTGGAGAATAAAGAGGGCCAGAGACATGTCTCCTTCCTCCTTGCTCGATCCAGAGTAGCTCCTAAACGCGTGCATTCTATCCCTCGCCTGGAACTGTGTGCAGCCTTGGTGGCCGCTCAATTAGCCAGACTCCTAAAGAGAGAACTCACCTTGAAGATAGCCCGCATTATTCTGTGGTCTGACTCCACTACGGTGCTTACCTGGCTTCATTCCCAGTCCTGTCGCTACAAAGTGTTCATCGGACACAGGGTGGCAGATATACAGGAGCTGACGGGAGATGACAGCTGGTGCTATGTGGATTCGGACCAAAATCCTGCGGACGATTTAACAAGAGGGAAAACCCTGCACGAGCTTAAGGATCCAAACCGGTGGTCTCAGGGGCCATCTTTCCTGCTCCAAAGCCCAGACGGCTGGACTAAAATGCCCAACACTCAACAGCCAGAGGAACAAGCCGAGCTCAGGAAGCTGACCTTTTGTGGAACCACAGCCACGTCACTTACAAGTGATGGTTCAGAGGATAGGAAGTACAGTTCCTGGCAAGAGCTTATGGATGTTATAGCTAAAGAGCTCAAAGGAGAACCGATTGGAAGGCCTAGACCTCCCCCTTCACCCTGTGGTTCTCGATCCTTCCCATCCAGTCACCCATCTTTTGATACAGAAGTACGATCGTGATTTATGTCATCCTGGTCCGTTGCGAGTTTTCGCAGAGATTCGTAGATCGCACTGGGTCCTCTGAGGTCGTGAAGCCATCCGTAGGCATCAGAGGGTTTGTGCTGACTGTCAACGTTGGAGAGGTCAGCCTTCTATCCCCAGGATGGCTGATCTTCCTGCCGCTCGTCTCAGGCTTCACAAACCAGCCTTCTACTCCACAGGCGTGGATTGTTTCAGGCCAATGATGGTGAAGGTAGGCAGGCGTCTGGAAAAACGCTGGGGTATCATTTTTAAATGTCTGACTACCAGAGCAATTTATTTGGATCTTCTAAAGAACATGGATGCAGACTCCTATTTGATGGCTTTGAGACGGCTCATCTCTAGGAGAGGAACACCATCCGAGGTGTGGTCAGATCAAGGGACCAATTTTAAAGGTGCTGAACGGGAATTGAGGGAGGCCTTTAATGATATGGTGTCTGTATTGCAACACCAGCTAGCCTGTCAGAAGATAAAGTTTAACTTCAACCCTCCAGCCACTCCTCATTTTGGTGGAGTGTGGGAACAGGAAATCCGGTCGGTCAAGTCTGCACTCTATGCATGCGTTGGAGTTCAGCCTGTCCCTGAGGAGGTGTTGCTTACATTGCTTTTGGAAGTGGAGGTCATCCTCAGTTCAAAACCATTAGGCTATGTATCAGCCGACATAGCAGACCCTGATCCCGTTACACCAAATAGTTTGCTCATGGGGCGGCCTGATGGCTCATTTCCACTGGTGGTGTACCCAGAGACTGAGATGTTAAGCAGCCGACGCTGGAGACATTTCCAGATCCTGGCGGATCAATTCTGGTCCAGGTTTATAAGAGAGTACCTGCCTGGATTACAGACGAGACAGAAATGGCAATCCTCCCCTCCTGACCTATTGGATGGAGTGGTGGTCACATTGGTGGAGCCACATCTGCCTCGAGCCCAGTGGCCAATTGGGCGTGTTGTCATGGTTCATCGCAGTGATGATGGATGCATCAGGTTGGCTTAAATCAACATCAAGGACACATCTACAACCCCGGGCCGGTAGCCCGCCTTGTGAAGTTGCCCGCTCTTCCTTCAGGAGAAGAAGCTCCCTTTAAGTTATGAACACTCGACCACTAAGTAAGCTTTTATTTTGATGCAAATGTGCCCTGCACATTTGGGGTGCGGCTGTATAAAAGGTTATTAGTTTGAAGGAACAACTGTAGGAGTTTGTTTTCTAGACCACTAGGGGGGGGGGCGGTGATGACGTACTTGTTTTCTTTATCGGGTTTTTTGTGTTCTGGAGTGATTCGGCGGGGCTAGCAACAGCTGAGCTACTACCGTTTTTTGTCCTCATATTTCGTCCATATGTGTGACCTTTGCTAGTCTGGCAGAGATTAAGTCTGTTTGGTCGAGATGTGCCTTATTGTGATGCTCTGAGTGTTTAGTGGATGACAAAAGTAAGTATTGTCTGTCTGCACCTGTAGTGTTAACTTGATGTGATTGTTTATTCTGTGTATTCCTATTACCCTCCTCAATAAGCAGCGTTTATCTGTTGATGTTTGGGATTTTAAGTAAGCCGATTCGTATTTGTTAATGTGTTTTTGGCGTGTGCAGTGGCTGACAGCTGCGGTGCCGGCTGCCAGGCACGGTACAGTTGCTTGTTTATGAGGGGAGAAGCAGGGTAGAACGGTGCGCAGTTTGAGTATTCACACTTTGTAATATCCCACACGGAGTTAACCAGCAGAGGTGGTGTTTTTGAATCACCTAGCTCTGAACTATAGATATGACTTTTAAGTGGTTATTATGTTATAGCCCAGTTTGTATATTGAAGTAATTATGAAAAGACTTGATGTTTAAATATATTGTTTATTGTTAATTTACAGACTGTAACCAACCCTGGAGTTCGTCACAATAAGTGCACAGCCAGTGGAGTCTGTTGCAAAAATAAACCATCTCTCACTCATTATTCCTGTGTCCTGACCAACACCGTATCTTGTTTCCTGCATACCAACACACAAATTAGCGCCAAAGAATTCTCTCCTCAAAAATGCCCATTATTATTTGCAAAACAGATGATGCTCTATCAGGTTGGATTGAGAGCGTCTGTTAACATCAGTTTGTAGGTCTTTCCGCAAATTCTTAGTTCAATTTAGGTCTGGACTTTGACTGGGCCATTGTAAGAGCTAGATAGGCTTTGACCTAAACCATTCCATTGTAGCTCTGGCTGTATGTTTAGGATTGTCCTGCTGGAACGGGAACCTTTGACTCCGTGTCAAGTCTTTTGGAGCCTCTATCATGTTTTCTTCTTGGATTTTTCCATATGGAGCTCCTTCTATCTTCCAATCAGGTCTTATCAGCTTATCTGACTGTTGCTGAGGAAAAGCATCCCTACACCATGACGTTGCCACCACAGCGTTTTACGCTGCAGATGGTGTGTTCCGGGCGATGTATGGCTGCACGATATTATGGAAATTTTGCGATGGCGATATTGTAGTTAAATATTGTGAAGTCAACATCAGTGGTGATAAATACATATTTTACACACTACCCTTTCCTCAACTGCTATAACAATACTTCCAGCTCTCTATCTGACCTTTATCTTTTTGGGAAATGTCATCTGTGTCAAGTTCACCAAGAGCATCTACTGCAGTGAGACTTCATCCAACACCTGAATGCATCATTGCCATGCAAATTATTGATTCATGACAGCTGTAATATTATAGCCAACAATGATAGCAATCCAAAAAGACCTTTGCACAGACTGATATTGCAGTGGATTTTATTTAGAGGTATCTGAAGCACACTGATGACAAATGCATGCCTCACTTTTCAGATTTTTATTAGTAAAAAGTTTTGAAAACCATGTATGATCTTCCCTCCACTTGACACTTATGTTACATAAGCTACTTTTCGTTGATCTGTCACACACTTTAAAAACATTAAATAAAATACTCAAAAGTTTGTTGTTGTAAATTTACTTAATCTGAAAATGTTCAAGGCGTATGAATACTTGCAAGGCTCTCCAGGCAGACTTAAAAATATTTTTCATTTGTGTTGATTCCTGGACTGCTCTACATTTAAAATTTGTGTTTTTCTCTCGCTGACCTAAACTTTTTATGATTCTTCACAGCTGACACTACAGAGCACCAAGTCAAGGGTTGCCTTTTTTGAAGAACTTTAAACTTTGTGTAACCGTGAGGAATGTCTGCGTTCTACATTCCTGACTGCATTACAAACCCTTTATTGCTGGAAGCAAAACCAGCCAACGGCCAGGAAAATATCCACTGCTTTGAACTCATCAACTCTTAGAGAAATATATCTAAAGAAAAACAGAGTCTGTGTTTACAATAAGAGTGTAAGAGACTTTGATAAAGGTATTTCTAAATCATTTGTGTGGAAATTATTAAAGTCAAATAATGTATTTTGTCAATGCTAAAGGAGAAGCTGTACTGCTTATATTCTATCATGGATCTAATAAGATTATACTTTGGGTATTTGAAATAGTTAATGTATGATGTCCAGTTGAAGTGAACTACATTATATGAGTAATGAACTATTCAGCAGTTCACCAGGGAAATAAACCACTAATGTTACCCAAACCAAACGTTTGATATCTATATATACTAATCTGTGTTGAGTATTCTTTTTACCTTGCCTCTGCTGAAACACTACAGAGTCAGCATATTATGTTCTGTTAAAATTTGTCTTCGTTTAAAATGTATATTTCAGCTGCAAGTTCAGGTCATTTCTCTGCCATCTTAAATGGAAAGAGCCATTTGTTAAATCGGTGGAGTTTATGATCTGTGGAGAATATTAAACGTGCTGAACACTGAAATCTTCGTCAGGTTTAGAAGACGTTCCCTGCGTCCCTTTCTTTGGCGAATGTAGATGAACTGTTACTTATGAGGCCTTATTAACCATGTTTACATTGTGAATACATATTTGATATAACAGATCGGAGAGTCTCTTACCAAAATATTGTGCTGTTTAACCTGAAAAGGAGACACTAAGTACTGGATGGTCTTCTGAATTTAAACTAAACTTCTGAGATATTTTTTATTTTGCAAATGTTGTTTGTGCAAAAGAAAACCACTTTAATTAGCATATATTTTGAATTAATGTGAGTTTTTGAATTAATTCCTCCTTTTGCTTGGAAAGCAATTAACTTGGGAAAATATAATGTGAAGAAAACATGAATTTTCTAACATCTGCTTTTAACAGGGATGATCACCAGTATTTCAAATTAAGTTTGTAAAGCTATTTCACTGCATATAGAATTTTACTGAAAACCTAACAGATGTTTATGTTTTGCATGTAAAATAAATGAATATTAGAATTATGTTTGTGTCAGGTTTTTTTTCCTTCCAAAAATAGATCTTTGTGTTATTTTGTCAGATGGTGATGAATGTCAGCTTTGATATTGCAGCTGCCAGGAGCCTCTTCCTCCCTGCCCAAAAGACATCCAATTACACCTATGAAATGAATCAAGTGTTACATAAACAGCCTCCATCTTGTGTCGAATCACGTACCCTGTTTGACTGAGTGACAAGGTTTTTTGTGTGTGGTTGCGGATGCGTGGGTGAACGGAGTGTGTCGCATGCTCCGCGCATTTTGCTGGCATATGTTGGGTTTTAGCACAGAATGTGTGTTCCAACTTGTAGTTTTAGGTGCCCTGAGAGTGACAGCAGGTTCAAGGGGCTCCTCTGCTGCCATGTCACCTTCGTCTTGAGCTTAGAGAATGGCTTCTCTCCACTGGCATGTCAGATTTGTGACAGAGTGACGTCTTCAGGGATGAACTGTGCTGACAGGAGAGTGGATGGTGTGTAGGGGTGTCAGGTAGAATTGACAGATTCCTCTTCATTGCCCCTCAGCACTGTTCTCTTGGCGAGATAGAAGAGGGAAGGAGATGGGGGAGGGGAGGGGTAAAAAAAAACACATCTTTGTCATTCATCTACCCTCCAGGGATCACAGATGATGTCACACCTGCACATGCTGAGGTGTACACAAACACATCCATCGTGCAGCAAATCTGAAATTTTGTTAATTTACTGCAACTTGCAAAAGATTTAACTAAAGAAACAAGCACACGCAAAACTGTTTTATATTCTACTTTGCAGAGGATGTTCCTTATATCATTATTTCTAGGTGGCCTAAAAAATTACTAGTTTGCTTGTTTTATCTTACGTTACTCAGTCACCCCATGGTTTTTAATTTCTGTGCAGTTTGGGTTTTTAAACCTAGTTCTTGTTGGAACCACAGCCATGGATGGGGACAACATGAATGGCCAGTATGAGCTCTTTTGGAACTTTCAAAATAAATCGCTTTAACCTACTTCCAGCACAGCCAGGAAAAGGGGTAACAGTGGACGTCACTGTCCAAATAAAATACCGCTTTTGCAGAGATCCTGTCTCTTCTACGTGGGTCCCCCAGGGGAACTGGACAGAGGTACACGTCACATGTCTAATGTCTCTTTGCAGGCAAACAGACATAACTCTTCAAACTGGATCCAAGAGTGTCATACGATCACGCGATCATATGCACTAAGTTAAGTAGGAATGAATTGCTGTTTGTGTATCCGGTATTCATTAATTAAGGTACAAGCGTGGCTTGACTTTTCTCTCTGAAGTCTACAGAAGCTAACTGTGTTGCAGAGAGTTCCCAGCAGAGACCCTGTCACTACAACGCAGAGTGGAGCAGTTTTCCCGGTCTGAAGGAAGGACAACGGGACCGCATCACCGTGGCTACAGCAGTAACGTGCAGTTTGGCCAGCCGACAGAGCGAGCCGCCCCACCTCACAGCTACGGAGGTTGGCTGCAGCTAACCCTTTGTTCATTGTGTGATGTTTTCTTCAAACGTCATCGCCCCAGACAACTTTTCCTCAGCGCGGTTTACCTAAGAGGTTAGGTTTGGGCAGAGAGAAGCAGTTTAGAATGAAATAATCTAAACATTTTTTCGTTTTATGAAGTTTGGTTTGTTTGTGTTGAAACTCAGCTATCTTAGTGCTAGCAGATTAGCTGTAAGTACATGTGCTCGGTTTGTGTTCTGTGTTTTTTTTTTTTAAAGTTAAGACAAACTTTATTTAAAGGGTGATTTTAAACACAGATCGACCGTCCATGCTTATGCATTTTAACCCCTTTTATTAGTGGTATTTTAAAGGTATATGTGTGATTCTGATGATAAGCTATTAGCTTATTTTGTTAGCTTTAACTGCTAACAGCTAAGAACACGTGCTTGCCTGCTAAGATCATTTACCCAAAAAAGTTGTTAGTTTTCAGTCCAGTAAAATATTATTTTACCAAACTTGAAAACTAAGTAAACACCATTAAGCCCATTTCTCCAGAAAGATTTGGTTCTTATTCAAAATAATATTTCTTTAAATATTATTTTACTAAATAAAGGCAGCTAACTAAACACTGTTGAGAAGTGGTCATCCAGAATGTTGGTTTTATTCAGCAAATCGTTCTTAAAATAATATTTTATCTGATCTTGCATTGAGAATGGTTGTTTAAAGTTATGCCAATTATTGCCTAAGTTAGTTCCAAGACTAACTTCACTTCACTTCCAGATTCTTCAAGATAATCCTTGGTTCTCAAACATAAACATCGCATGGTAATATTGCATCACTCTTTCGGTCATGGTTTTCAACCATCTTTGATCAACTTGTTTATATTGTACATAGCCCATTAGTCTTCCTCATTCTTTAATGCTGCTTGGTAGTTTAGTTGGATTGTTTTAGCATGGTGAAGAGTTTGTTGATTGAAATATGTTTGACTTTGAGTTGACTTAGTTTTGTCTGTAAATTCTTGTATTTTAAGAAATTGTGTGAATTCATTCCATGTGTGTGTGCAGAGTTTTGCTGTTCAATAATGTCAGAGCTTGGCTCATCCCTTTCAATTTTGTCCTATTACCACTGCCTTATTAGGCTGGTATTCACAGGACAACCCTTAACAGACCGAAATATTATTTAATAAATATTAATGTATTAATGTTGAATGTTAAATAATATATTCATATTCATAATTACAACAGCCTCTATGCTTTGATTACAATGCATAAAAATGGTTTCCGAAACCATTTCTAAATGAAGTACTAACCTTTACTCTTTCAAAAATTCTAATCTATGAATCTGTCATATCTAAGATCTGTTCATTCAAAAGTTTCACATGTGAGCAAGGTGTGATGACTAAACGTTAATACTGACTCAAAGACGCAAAACTATGTTCACTAAAACTATACACTCTGGCAAAGATTGTCTGTGTTTATAGGGTTTCTACAACAGAAACCAGCTGACTTAATGTTGTGCCTTATGGACTAGTTGATCCACAGTTGAAGACTTCAGTAAATTTGTCACTTTTAAACACACATTTCCTTCTCCTAATAAAAGTGTTCCACACAGACAGAGAAGCACTTTTAATGGGTTTAGGATTTTTTTTTCTTCACCATTATTCCTTTTACTTCTAAAAATGTGAAGCTAATAAGATAACAACCACAAATTGTTGTGCCAGGTATGATAATCCCTGCTGCACGCTAATGCACCTAAATGGAGAAAAAAAAAGAGTCTCTAAAAATTTAAAATAGGCTAATAGATGGAGAGCAAAAACAACTGTGCTAAGATCTAATACTGACTGAACCCCTGACATGTCTCATAAGGTAAGCCTTTTATGAACACTGTCAGAGTTGTAGCTGAATAAGATCATTTAGACAACTAAGCCCACGCACCACCCAGAGACTCATGTTCCTCCACTGTAGGGACCCCTGACGATCAAGGATGAGCTATTGTGATCCCCTCCTCCATAGTCCTGTGATCATGCAGGTAGCTATATAAGAATTTACCAACCCTCCTGCTGATCTGTACTGAGTCAGCTGATCCAGAAGAAACTGCAGGGGCATCTGAACAAACTGGAATATCCTTGAAAAGTTATTTTGAGTTGGTATCTCAGTACAAAAATGGAAGCTTGTTTATTTTATAGATTCGTTCCACACAATGATATATTCCAAGGTTTATTTCTGTTTATTTTGATATTTCTGGTTTACAGCTAATGAAAACCCAAAATACTGTTTATGGAAAATTGCAATATTGCTTATGACCAACAAAAAAAAAAAAGAATTTAAAACACAAATGTCAACTAGCTGAAAGTATGCCAATTCACTCCACAGTGTATGTACGTAGTACTTGTTTGGGCTCCTTTTGCATGAATTTGCTGCAGTGATATAATGTGGCATGACCTGGAAGTTATCAGTCTGTGGCAACGCTAAGGCTTTAAGGTAAAATAGCAGCCTTTAGCTCTTCTGCATTGTTGGTTCTGGTGTCTCTTTCCATTTTTTTCTTTATAAACTGGCCAGTTTGCTGGCCAATCAAGCAGTGATACCATGGTCAGTTCACTTATTCAGACTATGGGTAATTGTAAAGGTAAATCAGAAATGTGATTAGAGGTGGAGGGCGTTCCATGACTGGAGTTCATGCTGGCTTACCAAGTAAGCAGTAGAAGCCTACCCCCTCCAACAACAAGAAGATATTTTAATTTACTTTGGTGTATATGCATATTGTGGCCAACTAAATATTTTAGTTTTAAATATATAATAATATTTACATTACACTTATAGATTAGATTAGGCAGGTCAGGGCTTTATTTAGCACAGATAATGGTAGGTGCCACATTAATATTTAGGTGGCACAACAAAAACATCACCTTTTCTCTAACCTGTAAAATGATCTTCACTCTACAACTTTCTAACTAAAGCATCTCGCTTCTATCCACTGTGTCCTCCCAAGACATTTTGAGCTCCACATACTGAACCATTCATTATGTGTTTTATCTTCACCAGCAATGGTGGAGCATGCTATATCCAGGAGGGCTTATCAGCCGCTTTCTTAAATCTACTCCCATGTGTTAATCTCTTCCCACCAGTGCCTTCCCTAAAGTAAGCTAGCTCAGAGATTAATTTATCTTTCTTTTCTGTATGACAATACATGCATCAGTATATTTACATCTTATGATCTATTAGTTCAGATTTATTTTATTCTATTTACTCCTTGGTTATGAGGAGGTCTCACTTATCTACAGAATGGATACATTTTTTACAAACGAAGACTTAACTTAGAATTTCTTGGTTCACAGCCCATCCAACCACTGTTTTGCCTGAAGAGCACCTTGGTTCTTTACTCTGCTCATGTATTTCCTACATGACCAGCCAGGTTTTCCCCGAGGAAGGTTGCTACCTGAATGTTACTCTTTCTGTAACCTTTTCTTCTCTTTTCCTCTCTTATCGCGTGCCTGCCCCACTATGTCCTTTTGGTTGTCGCTAACAGTTTGAATGACCCTGAAATTATTTAAAAGTAGCTCATATACTGTATTTCAATTGCTTTCTTTATAGACAAGCCTGAATAAAAATTTAGGAAAAATTTCTTAGATTTCGCTCTGTGAGAAAAAAAAAATCCCTGTACTCTCTGCTCTGGGGTGTAAACATAGGGAAACGTTCATGGTTTGCTTTTCCATCCTATTCAAAAAGGAAAAGCGCAGTTTATTAATGGCGTCAGATGGCACCACACATTAGACGTGCAGTGCTGCACTGCACTGAGACAACATACTGCTGGACATCATCCTTGGAAAGGTTTATAGAATAATTGACACTTCTGACAAGAGCAGTGGGTACTACTGGGCACCATACCTTGGGCTGAGCAGACACTGTTTGTTGGTTGTTTGATAGAAAATAATAGAGGTGTATTTTTTAAAGCGGGTCTAAAGCAGCCAATGTATGCTTCCCTTTAAAGTATATGTACCATATCCTGGATGACAGAACTCCAACAATATACTGTTTTTCAGGTGTAACTTAATAAAAGGAAAACCTTAATTTCATGGCAGGTTTTATCAGCATCACTGTTTATCGGTTGTCATGAAAGTGTAGGCAGTAATGGCAGTATTTCATGAAAGAAATCATGGGCAACCAGTAGTCTTTTAAATCTTAATGACAGCAAGACCCAGGACCAATGTTTACCCAGAACAAGTGCTAAAGGCAGAAACCGTTTGGTTTTCCACAGTTAATGTTTGTTTCTCCCTCAGGTTTATTCAGTGTTTTGGGGGAGAAATTAAATTAAAGGATTCAGCATAAAATATTGCCACTATGCGGTGCATTGACCTACTTAAACTTCGTGACGGGTGATATAAAAATGAACATCAAGAAAGTTGAAGACTGTGATTTCATCCAAATCCAATGCTAATTGTTGAAATACTGTGTTTTTAATGTTTGACTTAAATTAAACAGAATTACACCAAGATCATTTTGTCCGAGTATAGCCACACTGAAGTTCTAGGGTCTTTTTCCTCTCTGCTTATCTGACAAAGAAACCCGGGTGACCTTTCATTGGAGTTTTTATATTTGATACGTAGGTGAATTCCCTCAATAAGTCAGCCTTTTCCAACTTAGATTCAATGCTAAGGTCAAAGATCATTTCCCTCTGAAAGATCTAGATAGCATGATCCATGCTTTTATCTTCACAGCTAGACTCCTGTACTTATTGTACTGTGGTGTTAACCTGAAGCTCACACACTGGCTGCCTCTAGGTCAGAATCCAGCAGCCTATTTTTCTCTGGTAAATGCATGACCTCATGTTATGCTTTGCTTTTTGCTAGCATTCATTTAGTAGTGTGTCACCTCACATACACATAACGCTAGGCCACATTTATTGACACTGTGGCAAAGGCGTAAAAAAAACACTTAAAATAACTAATAATTTTATCCCAGTAACATAAAAAATCTATTTAAAACAAATGAATAACTGAAACATTTTATTTATAATTAACCCTTTTCAGTTGATCTGAGTGTTAGGAAACTTTCAATTCCTTTCGGTTTACCTGGGACAGAAATATAATGTGACGTAGAGGCCCATTTCCTTTAGCTGCAGGCCACTTAGCTAAACGAGTAGCCAAATTTATAGTGCCATTGTGCACAGTGTTCATGATGGCAAAGGAGGTAAAAAAGAAAACACAAATGCTCCAAAGCTCAATGCAGCAAATAGTGACATCATGGGGACACGTTTCCAAAAAACCATTAGGCAAACTGTTTGTTTGGAGTAATACCTGTAAAAAAGCCCCTTTGGTCCTACCATGACAAACGTAAACATGGAATTAGCTAAGCTTTAAAGGAACTTTTACTTGAACAGTGTGCCTAGGTTAGATGAGGTTTAACGTTTCATCAACAAACACTCCAGGTTGGTTTGGCATAAAGCAAAGAAAGAATCTGTAGAAAAACTCATCTTGCCTACTTTAAAGTACAGAGGAGAATTTGTGATGCTGTGGGCCTGCTTCCCTTCTAAAGGTTAGAATGCATGCCTACATGAAATACTTGAAATACTAGAAGATTTTAATTATTAAAATCTGGTGTACTGTACCAAGAAATTTAAAATGCGTCACCACTGAGTCAAAACATATGACCAAACCATTTGGCCAAATCAGCACCACCTAAATGATATAGAGATAAATTCAATTCAATTCAATTCAATTCAGTTTATTTATATAGTGCCAATTCACAACACATGTCGTCTCAAGGCACTTCACAAAAGTCAGGTACATACATTCCAATTAATCTTAATCATTGAACAGTGCAGCCAGATTCTGTTATTTATTGAAATTGAATAAAAAGTTTTTCTATCTAAGGAAACCCAGCAGATTGCATCCAGTCAGTGACTTGCAGCATTCACTCCTCCTGGATGAGCATGTAGAGACAGTGGGCAGTCACTGGCGTTGACTTTGCAGCAATGCCTCATACTGAGCATGCATGTAGCGACAGTGGGGAGAAAAAACTCCCTTTTAACAGGAAGAAACCTCCAGCAGAACCAGGCTCAGTGTGAGCGGCCATCTGCCACGACCGACTGGGGGTTAGAGAGAACAGAGCAGAGACACAAAGAGAACAAAGAAGCACTGATCCAGGAGTACTTTCTATGGGAAGGAAAAGGTAAATGTTAATGGATGTAGCTCCTTTAGTCGTTTCATCTAGAAAGAAGGAACAGATAAACTCTGAGCCAGTTTTCAAGGTTAGAGTCTGAAAGAGAGCACATAGAGTTAGTTACAGTAAAAGCTCAGTCAGTAGCCATGCCTAGGAGAGAGAAAGGGTTAAACACTGAAAGACAGGGCCATGTGGATCATCGGTGGAGGGTGAGCATTAAATTGTTGCCAGCAGAAGCTTGGAGGATTCCCCTCTCCAGAAAGGTGTCACAGGTAGACACAGAGTCAGGCCAGGTGTAGCTTCTAGGAAGAGAAAAGAGAGAGAACAAAGTTAAAATCTGAAATAACAGCAAATAATACAAAATTGAAGAGTAGTGTGAGAAAGTAGCGAGAAGGAAGCATGAGAGATGAGACGCTATATGATTTAGAGAGCTGCTGAAATAATGTGTGACATCAAAAGGTGAGATTTTTCTTTATTTTTCAGGGTGAGATTGTACTACTGCAGTAAAAAAAAATTATTTATTTTAAAGGCTTTCACACAGCTTTTCCTGGGGTACTGATAAATGTGCCTGGCACTGCATGTTTGGTGTTATAAAATTTTTTCAGGGAAGATTGTGCAGTGAGGGATTAAAAAAACCTGAAAGCTCTCTTGTGCTGCTTCAGGTTACTGCTGCATCTGCCTGAGAGACATACATTTACTCAGAAAATCCTCTCTAGACCTTCCAGCCAATTAGTATCTTCCTCCATTCCAAGATGCAGACATCTCTGTGAGATACCTACGAAAAATTGCCATGATTGGGTTCATTATGTTGCCTGGAATAAGAAATGAATGAATGTAAATGAGTTGGTATTTTTGACTGAAATAAAATAATCACATTGAAACCTTCCCTTTTCAAAACATCAGCTGTTAGGCTCAAGAAGAGCTGCTGCCTGCTGGTTTTAATACCACTCTCAACTACTTGATTCAGTGCTGTGAATACATTTTCTTTTCGACCCTGAGATAACATAGACCTTAGTTTTAATTGTCTCACCAGATTAGAGATTACAGTTTGAATATGTGCACTGGCCAGTCTCCTCATGATGTAGATCAGTCTTCAACAATGATTCAGTGGTCTCCTCTTATTTGCTTTTTGTCTTTAACTTAAGGAGACAGTGCTTTCCTCTTCATGTTTCCTTCAACACCACAGACGGTTTAATGGGTGTGGAGCATCCTGTAGATTATCTGTTCTATGAGGCCAATAATGAGACTGATAAAACAATATGTCAGCTGTGAATTATTAATGACCAGGACATCATTTGTGAAAAGTTGAGTCTGAAGAGACCAGGTCTTATGGAAGAATTAATGAAATATCGACACACACATCATGAGCTGCTGTTTAATAAACTTTTTGCTTGAAATGTTTCTGTTATTTCCGAATTAATTCCTCTTTGTAATTCTGTAAAATAACCTCTCTAATCCACCCATCTCTGTCAGGATGAATTGGGCTCTACTACCTCTCCTCTAAAATAAAAAATGTCAGGCACTTAAAGTCGCTGGTGGTGTAACTTAGTTCTGTTAGGGTAAGAAATAGTTCTGGAAAAGTCTTGGTTTCAAACGGCATTCTACGTGTTTAGCAAAACCTGCCCATCTCATACTTTATTTCCATCAGGTACCTTAGTCTGGAAAAGGTAGTTAACTTTGAATACTTAAATAACAAAGAATGGACTCTGTTTAAGCCATAAGATCAATCTCAAAGATACTGTATGTTGCAGTTGTGTTTGTTCTTCTTTTAATTTTTCTCGTCTGCATATAACACCCTGCAAAAATAGATTTTACACATCTGGATTTGAAATGGAAGGAAATATGATGTAGCATGAAAAAAGTCGCATGCATTTGTATTCAGGCCCCTTTGCTCTGATATTCCTAAATAACACGACCCTTCAGATGTCACCTGATTAGTAAATTTTGTCCAACTGGGTGTGATGTACTCTCAGTATAAATACAACTGCTCTTTGGAGGCTTTGACATTTGTTTGAGAACATTACTGAACAAACAGCAGAATGAAGATTGAGGAACACAGCAGACAAGTCATGGATAAAGTTGTGGTAAAGTTCGGAGCAGGTTAAGGTTAAAAAAATAATATCCCAAGAAGGACAGTATTAAGAGAAACAGTCAAAATGGCGGTGGTAACTCTGAGAGAGCTGCAGAGCTCTAAAGCTTAGGCAGGAGATTCGGTTGACAGAATGCCTTAGTTATGGATTCTACAAATCTGGCCTTTATGCAAACGTGGCAAGAAGAAAGGCATTATTGAAAAAAACCCTAAAAATCCACAAGTCATAGGGGACAGAGCAAACATGTTGAAGATTGTACTCAGTTCAGATGAGAGGAAAATGAAACGTTTTGGTTTACATGCAAAACATTGTGTACAGTGAAGACTAAGCATTATGCTGTGGGGATGCTTTTCTTCATTGCCTAAATATAGGATAATCCTAGAAGAAAACCTTCACAAGGATGCAAAGACTTGAGAGTGGGGCAGAAGTTGACCTTACAGCCGGAGAACCGTAAGCATACTGCCACAGCAACAATGGAAGCATATTTATGTGCAGTGCTGTGCATTAATGGAGCTCACTTATTTAAAATCTTTGAAACAAATGATTTTGTTTTTTATGTGAGGAATAGGGAGCAAATTTGGCTAATGCATAATTTGACGGTGCTCTGCTATGGGGTGAAGGTATATGCTGTTTTTCAGGAGTAAATTCATACACACATTTTTCTTGTAGAAAAAGTTGCAGCATTTTCCCTAAAGTTGAATGCTAAGTATATGCGTGGGTGTGTGGCATTATACAAAAGAATATTAACTAAAGGCTCAAGCAACTCTCAAAACTAAGAGATTAAACTGAGATTTTTGCACCTGATTTTATTATGTATGCTTGGTAGATTCAAAGACAAAGCTGTAGCTTCATTTTGTTACACTTCTTGGTTCTCGTTTAGATTGTCATACAGGTAAGTAGCTGAAATAACAAATTATTTATTTATAAGATTGATAATTGTCAGCTAATGTAATTTAATACAATCAAGATTTTATTGAACAGTAACATGTTGTGGTGTTTAACCCTCTTATGGCCAAATATACAGTATATTGCCAAATGTTATTGCTTGCCCATCCAAATAATTGAAATCAGGTGTTTCAGTCACTTCCATGGCCACAGTTGCATAAAATCAAGCACCTAGGCATGCGAACATTTTTGGAAAGAATGGGTCGCTCTCAGTGAATTCAGTGTGGTACTGTGATAGAATCACCAACTTGCCAGCATTTGGGCCTATCTCCACTACAATTCAAGACACCAGCGCCTGTTCCACACCAGTGGCGACGTTAGCCATTCTCATGTCTTTGTTCTAAATATGGCAATAAAAGATTACCTAATCAGTATTTTTTTCTATACAGCCGCATTTCAAAAGCACAATATCTTGTTAAACATCTTCTTTACTGGCGAAAGGATCAAGAAGAAGAAATAAGGGGTCATGAGAGTAACCCAACGTTTAGACTCCCCTATTTTTAACACTGATGCAACAAAGATTGGTCAGTTGAGATTGTCATTTTGGAACAAAACAGGTTTACATTTTCTTTGTATGAAGGAAAATAGCTCTACACCCCCACCCCTCCCAGGTTTTCATTATCCCTTTTATAATGAATCCTTTATGTCTGTAGAAATTAATTTACTGCAGCGTCATCACAGTCACAGTGTTACCGTTTCTTAATATCAAAGTGATCAAAGTGCCTGATCCAGAGCAGAGTCAGATTGAAGCATATTTTTCTGTATCTGTAGTGCATCAAGCTTTTTATACTTTATTTGATCAGGATAATGAACTAAAAGTCAGAAGTTGTGTCAGTGGCCAAACCATTATTTATTTTTTACCATTTATCCCATACAAATCCACATCTAAGGATTTTACAGCCAGAAACTAACATTCTTTCTACCACTGTCCCCACTCAATTTTTGTAACTTTTAACCGCAAAATAATATAGTTTGTAAAAAAAACTGCTGATCTTGGAGGAGTCATATAAGCATTGTGTGATAATAAATCAGTTGCCAAATGTAGAAGTAGCAAATAATCATGAAGCCTTTTCTGGCTACGTGATAAAAAAAGTGTTAATTCTTATTATTTTTTTATAGAAGAAACACACACAAAATCCCTGTTCATGCAAAGTGTTGCCCTGTTCTCTTTAACTGCTTTGAAAATAGGCTTATTTATAATCTTTTTAGTCATATACTTTGTTTTGCTCAGTAACAGATAAATAAGAAGTGCTCAAAAAGTTTTAAATGAGAAAATAATGAACACTGTTGCAGTTTCCTTATATTAGTGGGATTTAACTGAATCTACAATTCCCTGGAGCTTTACCAAAAGTAATAATAAATGCAGATAAACCTTTTGAGTGTTTGCAGCTCTATAATATCGAGACACTTTTTAAAATTTTATACCATAGATGAAATGAAGTGTGACGAGAAAAAAAAACAAAACCTTTTGCAATACTGTGCAGCATTTCTATGTGAAATCAAAGCAGCCGAAAGAAGAAAGGCTTTTTGAATCCAGGTCTGTGTTTATTTGATCTTTGGGGAATTTGAAGGTCATATGGTGTAGTTCTGCGCTGGTGTGGACAGGGGTGGGGCTGCCATGTACTGATATCAGTGGCATTTGTTCGTTCATGTCCCTAACTAAATATCTCTCTTGCTATCCCTCTAACATCCTAGTGGCAGCCATCCGAGGATCTCTGGTTGAGCATCAGGGATTCACACACACTCACTTGGCAAAGGCTTCTAGTCTCTCCATGACACTCTTTCTCTGTTTCTTAAACAGCTCAAGAAACACAACTAAAAACACTGTCAGGTCTGGAAGTGCTCATGTCTATGCCCTATTTTTAGGCTGGCAGTAAACCAGTGCATTTCAGTTCTCCTTTATGCATCCCCCCTTGTCTAAACTCTGAACTTGTGTGAAGAATCTCTCTTTTTGCTCGCTCTTGTCAGCTCGGTCTGTCTGTGATTTTTCTTCCTTCTTGCTGTTCCAATTCTCTTCTCCTTTGCTTTTTGCAGCCACCATAACAGACAATTATATGAAACCTCCAAAAAACTTCACACAAACTGTTATATGACTCACTCTGTCACAACCAAACATATACACAGTATTAAATCATCATGTTTTGAAACTGCCTGAGTCTGTCTGCAGTGGTATAATTAGAAGCTTTTCATAGCCATCGCCCAACTCAGCAGTTGCTGTCAGTCGGCTTCTTGTTTTCTGTCATGGTCATGTCTTTGTCTGCTTGGTGAATCACAACATTGCTTCCTTTTCTCCTTTCTGTAGGTTGTGGTTTGGTGACCTACTTGTTATTCAGAAAGTGTAACATTTTTCTGGCTTGTCACCTCTTTGCTTCCCACAGATATCATTGATTTGCATGGATATCCGTTTGATGCCACCAGCAAATCAGCACAAAGGACACATTATTCTGCCTGTGTGTGACTGCAGAAGTGCTGCTCTTTAAACCTTATAGATCATACAGTGTTTTTTTTTCATGAGCCACAAAGTGAGGAAAAACAGTATTGAAAATGTCAATTTTTTCTGTGAATATAGTTCTACTGAGATCTTTAACAGGAATTTTGCAGAGTGTCAGCAACACCACAAGTAATCCACACAAAACCAGCAGAAATGTCCATAGATTAAGTTATGCGTGATGACCCAAGAAAAATTATTGTGACATGTATCAGTAGTTAGTAGACAAACTGTCATTGGGTAATGACAATTTCAGGATGTCTGCAGTATGGAGAAACTACTTTTATTGCAATTGATTGACTGATGATTTGGCCGAATCTAAACAAATATTGAAGGCTTTGAAGGCTCTAGGGGGCTTTTCTGTGTCCTTTCAAAAGATTTTTAACAGGACTTAAGTAAGGCTCATTAAGTTGACCATTCTGGCAGCTTTAGTTTTTTTTTTCTCTGAAGACAGTCATTAATATGCTTCCCTTTGTATTTGGGATCATTGTCCTGCTAAAAAGTCTATGCTTATGGAAGTCTTATCAAGAATTTGCCGGTACATTTCTTTAGTAATCGTTAGTTCAATTATATGAAGTCTACCAGTATGCTGAAAAACATATCCACGCCTTGATAATTTTACCTCCAAATTTCAGATTATTATTTTATTCCTCTGTCAGGTATCTTGTGGGGAGCACATGGTTGAGACCAGTTTATGGTGAAACAAAATTTTTTCCACTCCCAGCATATGGCTCCAGCAGTGCTCACTAGAGCAGTCAGAAACTTAGAAAGTTCCACAGCCCACATGTAGAAACCCTTGATATCAAAAAATCCCAGAAGAGAGTCTCTGACAAGTGCAGATATTTATTTCTTCTTTTCAGAGCATCCAAGATAATCCTTGCATCTCCAAAACACTTTCCAGTACAGTGAAAACTACAAAATAAATGGATGCTCATACAGTGTTTGATAAACAAGGTTCTAAACATAACTGAATTCATTAACTGTAATGGTGATTTCTAAGATTAAAGACCAGTTTTTTTCCATCAACATTTTTATTGTTTTTTATTGTTTTATTTTTTTTTCCATTTCCATTGACACACACTTCTTATAGTCAAACAACAAGTACCATAAGCACCCTCATTAAATACCCATCTGCACATTTTCCAGATATACAAGAGACAGCAACCCAGAATAGTGATTGTAGAGCCTCTTAACATTCTGGTTTGGTCATTATTGTCCTTAGTTGGTTACTTCCACTTGGATATGTCCACACCTTCCACAAATGTCCTGAGGGGGCCTCCATATGTTTTCAAACAACTCGCCTTTCCCTTTTTGAAGATATGTTATCCATTCCAGGGGTAAAGCCATCAGCATTTGTCTGATCCAGTGCATGATACCTGGTCCTGTTGTTTTCTTCCAGAAAAGTGCAGTCAGTATTTTAGCTTGTAGCAGACACATATCAATCAGTAGCTGTTCACATTTGGTAAACAAAGTATTTTTGCGATACAGACCTATTATGAGGAAACCCGGGTCCAATGCAATATCCTTTGAGACAAGATGTTCTATGATTTGTTTTATTGCTTTCCAAAAGATTTTAATTTCCCTGCATTCCCAGATACAATGAAATAATGTCCCTTTTTCTTCTGAACATTTTATGCACGTGCCTGGTATACTAGGATTATACCTATTTAAATTGGCAGGTGTAATAAATACATTTAAATATATATATATTTTTTTGAATAAATAACTAACTCTGACTGCACTGTTCAATGGTTAGGACTAATTGGAATGTATGTACCTGACTTTTGTGAAGTGCCTTGAGAAAACATGTTGTGAATTGGCGCTAAATAAATGAAACTGAATTGAACTGAATTAATATTGATTCACATTGACCATTTGTACTGCAGTAGCCTTAAGCGTGAGTTGATTGTTTATGAGCTTTTGTACAGATAGATTGCCGTTCCTCTAGTGTCAGATTTACACCTAGGTCTCTTTTTCAGGCTTGCAATTTGTAATGACCAGTTTACTACGGTGGTGATCGTAGAGTGTACACTGGTTAAATGCCTGTATGACCTCCAAGGCAATACTCAGGCCAGATGATGCTTTACGGTTTATTTAATGAACAGGTTCAGGTACCAGGTACGGGTGTTTGTGGTTCTACAAAAAAGAATACACAAATAAAACAGTTGTGTATAATTAATTGTAATCAAAACTTCCCATATGAGTAGATTACATAGAATATTACAGCCACAAGCTGTATTGTAAGCCTAACTAATTGGCCCAAAGGGCTTTATTTGTAGCCTGAATTATGTTTGGTAACAAATGAAATATACAGTTTTATCATTACTTCAGTCCTGTGTTTCAATCACTTATAAGGTGGAGATCAAGTTAGAAAAAGGCAACTAAATATAATTAAAAAACATCAACTCCAGGTAAAAACTTATCTTCGTGAGCCATATATTCTATTAAGTAAAATGAGCTAACAGAAAATGTCCAGAACAACAAACCTTGTTAACAAATTATCCTTATAAAATAGCTTATACAACTCACTAGTGTTTTGGACGCACACTCTTAAAGATACTGCATAAACTTTATCCACACTCAGCTTCCGATGATTCTCACTGCTTTTTTTACATCTGTTCTTAACATTACTCACAAACTGGCCGCGCCCCTAGTGGACTGCATCACAGTCCTACCTTCAGAAAGCACACTGTCATAAAATGCAACATAAATGTGAATAAACCAGATTCCAAGTCATGAAACCAAACACTTTTAAATAGAAAAGCGTGCAAAGTTCCTCACAAGTAAACTTAAGAACAATATAAATCTAAAACTTGGTTGCTAAACTTCTGCAAACATGTAAACAGTGGGTCTCTCACCGATGAAATGAAGCTAGCTGGTGTCAGCAGGAAAGCTAAAATACCACATGGATGCAAGGTGTAAATATACATATAGACGGTTTGCATCCATTTCAAAGCAAACATGTTAGACCCAGCAACTCACAGACACCACTGGACTTTCAGATAGAAAAGGATAAACAAATTATTTGAACTCACCAGCTGGATCAGAACCTGCTGCAGCCCTCTACAGTGCATAACGAACTCTCCCTTATACAGATTACCCAGGTCACCCTCCTTACCGTGTTCTACATGTTATGGGCCGGCAGCTTAGACACCAATAATTTAAAGAGACAGAGCAGTGGTTCATTACACTATAAGCATAAACAAGTAACTTGAAACATTATAAGCAGGACAAATGCTGCATTCACTGGTAATCGGAAAAGGCAGGTGCGTTCGCTGACATGTTGAAAACTCCGCATCAATCGTTATGGTGCGTTCACACCGAACGCGGATTCTGCGAATATTTTGCGTCCTTTGTGTGCTTTTGCCCGCTTGACATTCCGCATGAACTCCGAGTTGCCATTTGGCAACAAGCGGCAACGCTTCGCCGCGTCATCAAATAGGAGGAGCTTCCATCTGCTGCTTGCTGGTTTCAACTGAACATGGCGGACATGGATTTAACGGACCTAATTACGGTGTTTTACCTGTGGAGAGCGGAAAAACGCTGCTGACGTCAACGTCCCTGGGTTCACCAGATTCTTCAGGGACCGGAACAGTTCAGAGATTACCACCATCTACTCCAGGAGCTGCGTCTGGATGACGGTCGATTTCAGCGGTACTTCCGTCTATCCAGGACCCAGTTCGAAGATCTGCTGTCCCTCGTTGGGAGACGAATCGGCCTCCGGGACACCAACTACCGGCGCTGTATCCCCGCTGCTGAACGCCTGTCCATCTGTCTTCGGTGAGTAAATAAATCTCAGCTTAATAAAAAAACAGCTGATTTTTAATGTCTACATCTCCTAAAAAAAGATTTTGGCCTAAACATAACCAGGCCAGGTCCTTTCTGTACTTGTCTCGGTAAAAGTAATTAGTTGAGTCATACAACTCTGGCTTCCCGCACACCGCCACTATGATTTGGTCCTCCATCTTCACTGACAACCTCTTCTTCTCCGCTGCGGTCGTTCACCCTACGTCACAGCCACATCCAGTCCCTGATTGGTTGACGCGACGTGAATTTAGGAAAAATTTCAGATTTTTCAACTCATCCATCGCTCTCGCTCGGCTCCAGCTTCGCTCGGCGCGCCTTCCGCACCGCGTCCTTCGTCTCCTTCGCACCGCCTCGCCTCGCGCCGCTCTGCTCCTAAACGCGCCTCTACATAGGGATAACATGTAAATCGGCCGCTCCTATCGCAGAATCTGCGTTCGGTGTGAACGCACCATTAAACAACAGTTTACCACATCTGGGGTGGCGTGCCCTCCTCTTGCCCCCCCTGGGGGCGCCACTGGCTGATGGACAACCAGTGAACCGCAGTCTGTTCACGTTGCACACACACACATCTGCCTCACTTGAATCTATGTACATATGTATATATTCTTGCGTCTTTTCGATTTTGAAGAATTGTCATGAAAAACTGGCCTCCATGGCCTTTAGGTTAATGTTAACTAAAGATTCAAAGACACTTTAATCAACTTGAACTAAATGAAATAAATAAATGTTTCACCTCTTATTTTTTTACATGGGATTTTTTCCCAACTCATAAAATTATATTACAGCCATAACATGTTATTTTATCTAACATGCAGTCATATTCCACAAATTAGATTAAAAAGATTTAAAAGTTGATTTACTTCAGTAACTTAATTCACTAAGTGAAACACTTACACATTATTAAACACAGCCTTCATTTTTGTTAATTATGATTTCACAGTTACAGCTAATGAAAACATTTGATTAGAATATTACATCAGATCATTAAAAAACATTCAGAATGCACATAAAATTATGACATCTATTATAATGTTTCAGTAATTTAAAACAAGTCTTTCCTTCTGTCAAGTTTTAGTCAAACTGAGGTGGTAAAATGCTTGCATCATCTTCATACTGGTTTGTAGAATATTCTTGCTGGTGTTCACATCCAACTAAAGCACTGTTATGGTCTGGACTTATCTAGGTCAAAGAAACAAGAAGGGTTGAAATGCCAGTGAGGGAACTCTTGTTCCAGAGCAAAATGGAAGGCAAAAAATACACCTAAAGCTGCAAGAACTTAGTATGTGACAAAGTAAGTGCTGTGCCATTTGTACTTTAACACTCCATCAAAGTAACACACTAACTGCTATTTATCACTGTGAGAAAAAATAGTTTTCTCAAACCAAGTGGCAGTTTGGGTCCAAAAAACACTGCAGAAGGGTGTTGCTTATGGCTGGCACACTGACACAGTACAACTCATTCACAGTTGCAATATAATGGAAGATAGAGTGTATAGCAAAAAGGCAGATGCATGGTGATGTCAATTGCATGCTGCTCAATTGCATGCCTACTGAGCACTGAAGCAGATGCTCACAAGTCCGCCAGTGTTTTTTATCCTATAATCTACTCCCCAGGTTTCTATATACATCCTGGCCTCCATGTGAGTGTCTAACATCCATTCTGGAGATTTCACTCTCATTCCTCCAGGAGACACACAAACATTCACCCTGAAGGAGAAGATCTATAAGCAGATAAACTGTCTATTCCATCTTTTCTAAAATTTCCTTTGCAATTTGCAACAAATTTTGTCTGTGACCTATGTACATGGGCAGGTGGGCTTCTGCTGATAAAATCTGTGGCAAGCTGTTTCTGACAACCTGTTAATCATTACGGGTGCTTTTCTCAAGGCCATGTTACCAAAATTTTGTTAGATAAATAATAAATTTATCATTTCTTTAACGTCCATTTATTAGACTTGCAAAAAAATGATTTAACATTAACTTAGTGTTTGAGGAATAAACAACTTTTATTTGTAGTCAATACGACCTCTCAAGATGTGACATTTAACTTATTTTAGTCTCTCAATTTGTTCATTAGGAGAATGTCATTCATAAAGTCTTTAGAAAAAATAGTATTTGTCTTTACAGATGAAAAGCCTTAATTAAAAGCCCTAATTCATCATTCCTAATCTGCTCTACTGCTTGCTCAACTGCCCAAAGTTTGGACCTACCTAAGGACCTTCTATGGATGTCCATGTGCAACCCAGTTGTTTGTTACCACACTGACTGCATGCCCCAGCAAGGACAACAATATCTGCTTTCTTCAAAGGAAGCTCTTCTGGCTTTAATAACAACATGGCAAGTTTCCAGTTGTGGAGATGTGACTTCATAAATCTTCTCAACCCCAACCAACTTATTATAGGCAAGCATCTGGTAATTAGGGAAAATGGTACACAGCACAAAAGCAATGTCTATTAAGACAGTAGCTACAACTCAAATTCCAAAATTCCACAGAACCTATACTGGTTTTTAAGAATGGCATTTTATCTAAACAATAACTTAATGCTGCATCCAAATGTTTTGCCTCGTTTTAACTTTTCTGTATGTCTGACTGATAATAAATTGTATCAGTGAGAGATCTCCTTGTCTTTTTAAAATGTATCATAGGAATGATACATAAAATGCTACAAAATGTACCATTTTAAGACATGATTAAATCCTCTCCTTTACTCTCCGTTTTCCTTCTTCCCCCTCCTTGTTCCATACTTTTGGATTTTTTTTATTTTATTTTTACATTTTATATCATATTCCTGCTATAGATGGCTGACAGTGAAACAAATCCCCCAAAAATATAGTTTTTAAATATATTGTTACTTGTGATAATTTGAAGAAAAATATATTTATATATTTGCAATATATTTTAAAGCTCTCAGTTTATTAATTGATGAAATAATTAAAGGGGGGTATCTAATTAAAATTTGAATCAAACATTTGGTAAAATCATACATACAATTCAGTTTTATTAAATTACTGTTGCTTCCTGTGGTAAAGTATGTCATAGAATAATTAGCTGCTGCTGTGTCTCAGTAAAGAAAAATCCTAACATCTGATTGGTTAATGTGCACAACAACTCAGCTGCAGACCAATCAAATTTTCTATAATGGAGTTTAAACGAAAATTCAACATGGAAGACTCACCACACCGCCACATCCAATCACTCCTCACTGGCTGCTCCAATCAACGGCAGGTCCGCACTTCTCGGCCAACCATCTCCCAGGGCATCTTTTTTAAAGACCTTCTGCATGGAAGACACCGCTCTTCTGCTGAGCTTCGACCCTCCTCCACCCCTTCTACACCATAGGCTCCCAACTCCTTCCATACCAAGGCATACGCCACCACCAGGATCGGATCCCGGAGGGAGACGTACCTAATCATAATCCTAAGATGTTTATTCAAACCCAGTTCATCCTCAGCGTTTATGTCTTCCTCAGGGGTCGAGCGCCAAAGAATTAATCTTTCATTAATAAACTCTTTAACCGTCATCTTGTTGTTTCTCCATTATGTCTTTCCAGGTTTTGCTGTGCTGTGTGATTCTGGTTTGTAAAACTTAAGTTTATGTCTTCCTCAGGGGTCGAGCGCCAAATAATTAATCTTTCATTAATAAACTCTTTAATCGTCATCTTGTTGTTTCTCCATTATGTCTTTCCAGATTTTGCTGTGCTGTGTGATTCTGGTTTGTAAAACTTAATCATGAAGTGCTGCAGCGCATGACCTGAAGCAAAAATATTAAAGATTTAAATAAAACTGTATTATTTTATTCATCTGAGATAAAGATTATTTATCTGACACATGCATCTCCAAATTTATTAAAATTTTCATGTCTATATAAATACATTTTGGAACTTCTTAAAATTATTAAACTGTGGCACTTTTGACACTTTTTTTAGGCTTTTGCTTGTGTGAAATGTTTAGATCTGCGCTCCAAAGGCTATGGGCCAGAACTTACTTTTAGCAGTCGAGGCTCCACAACAGTATCTTCATTTCATTCACAGCTCCTAACCTCCATCCACAAGTCCGAAGTCGATCAAGAGCAAGCAATGAAATACCAATGGATGACATTGATTGGAGAGCAAATCGAAGCAGGCCATACCTGCGGCTTGAGGCATGCTTCTTAGGTGGCAGCTGCGGTACCTATTCTTTACATCAATGTGATGGAGCAGCTGTCTGACCCAGAGGGAAGGTACAGATCTAGGCTTTGTATTTTCATGTATCTGTCTGTAGCACACTAAGCATTTTAAACTTTGCTAGAACAGCTAAATCAACTTTAAGTCAGAAGTTGTCAGCGGCCAAACCATTTTTTTGTGTTTGGTGTGGGGGATTCCGGACCACTACTACAAAGACACTACTACAAAGACAAATCAAAAAAAAAATAAATAAAAAAGAATTTAAGTAAATTAAATCTTAGGCTTACATTTTTGTTCACAAACAGCCGTATTTTGAAAATGTTTTCTTTACTATAATTTGGTGGTTGGAGGGCACTAGAGTTTATTACAAGTTTGATTTTATAAAAAGGAAAACCTCAGTTTGACTTTTTCTGTGATATATGACGATAAAAAAACAATAATCATGCACAGCATTAGTGCTGGTGGCACTATTATATGAGCAAAAGTATACCATATTTTTTTTGCTGTGTTTAGTGTTTCCATCTTTTGTCACCCTGAGACAAATTAACCACTTTTTTCACTTAACATGATCACAGTTATTTATCCACTTATTAATGTCTTTGTTTACAACACAACAAACTTATTACAAACACTAATGAAATTTAATTGCATCATTAATGGAAATTAAATTTTGTTGAAGGCGTCATTGTTTGTCCTCTGGAAATCCCTTTGTCTCACTGTTGCCTGACTGATGTCAAAAATCCTTTCACTCTGAGCCTCTGAGTAAAACGAGAAAAGAAGAAAAATGCATTAGTTCAAGTTCCATTTGCCTCTCTTAGGGCCACGGTGGTTTGCCAAAAATAATGTATTAGTTCACATTTTTCTAACACATCGCTGACTTTAATTGGGAAGCAGTTTCATCTGGGGACTATCAATAAGGAGAACACACCAGATCGGGAGCCGATGCATGCCTTGTTCTGCAGGGGTAATTTCATTGGGATTGTCTACAATTGGCTTTCTTGCCTCTTTCCATTACCCCTTAGAAGTGGTACACAAATAAACAAGATGAAATGAATGTGACTGTGCGGTGAAAAAGCTAAACAGACAGGGTGTTATAGGGAGTTTCTTCTGTCCAGTTTTAATGGCTGGGTGAACAGTTTTCTAACAGAGATCATATTTCTGTTTTTGAAGTTTTTTGAGGTGTCTGGAAGTTTTCTCTCTGCCAATAATGCCTGTCAATTTGGAAAAGAAAATTACATGGTAGTGTGGTTTATTTTTCAACAAAAAACTATGTAAATTGCCAAATGTGAAACTTTTCCATAATAAGATATAGTCCAAACTGATCTTGAGTTATGTCAAAGGGTCAAATTTAAGCACATCTAAATGTTAATATGTTGCTCAAAGTGCTGTCCATGTAAAAGAACATATGTGGAACCTTATTAATGAATACAAAATCATAGAACACGACAATAACAAATCAAAACAAAACATAATAAAATAAGAAAACAAAGGAAAGGAAAGACATGAAATTAGTTTGACCTTCAAATCACGTTTAGCATCTTCATCCAGCACTGGTGTGTGCAGTGAGCTAAGAAAAACCTCAAGGTCATCATTGGCACTAGACCTGGAGGAATATAACTGAATGTAAAAGTCAAAGAAGCTCTCATTTATCAATTTAGGCACAGTTGTTGGTTACCCTGTGGGAGAAGAGATTTTGCATATAGCCCTATTTTTGTTTGAGTTTACTGATGTAATTTACAGCCTGCTCTCCAACCAGATGATTGTACTCATATTTCATGTTCAAAATAGCAATTGAGGGTGTGATCATCATTGTTATTGACCAAGCATTACTGCCTTGAACATCTCCCCATTATCACTGAAAATTTGAAAACCAGAAATCTTGACTGAAATACAGTACTGTGCAAAAGTTTAAGGCAGGTTTGAAAAAATGCTGCAAACAAAGAATGCTTTCAGAAATATAAATCGTGATTGTTTATTTTTATCAATTTACAAAATGCTAAGTGAGGGAACCCAAACACACAGCCAAAGTCATTAAGAACAAGAATTACTGGATGTGATGGTGTGGCCCCCACAGAGCCCTGATCTCAACATCATTGAGTGTGTCTGGAAATACATGAAAAGACAGAAGGATGTGAGAAAGCCTACATCCACAGAAGATCTGTGGTTAGTTTTCCAAGATGTTTGAAACAACCTACCAGCCGAGTTCCTTCAAAAATTGTGTGCAAGTGTACCTAGAAGAATTGATGCTGTTTTGAAGGCAAAGGGTGGTCACACCAAATATTGATCTGATTTAGATTTCTCTTTTGTACATTCACTGCATTTTGTTGATTGATGAAAATAAATGATTAACACCATTTTTGAAAGCATTTTTTGTTTACAGCATTTTTTCCACACCTGCCTAAAACTTTTGCATAGTACTGCATAAAAATTAATGGATTTTTCTGAGTTTGGAGAGGGATTGAATTTCAAGGATTTTATAAAGTTGTTAAGGATAGGCACATATCTCCATGATGACGCAGGCCTGCTAGAGAGCCTGTCCAGCAAGGGATCAAAATAGCAATTGAAGTCTACCCCAATGATTATGTTGTGATTGTAATATCACGCAACAAGTTCAAAACCTTTACAGAAGACGCCAGGGCAGTCAGAGTTTAGAGAAATGGAGTTGATTTCCCCAGTAACAAGAACATATCCCCCACCGGGGCCCAAGGGCATGGAGTTGATTACAAATGGAGTAGTTTTGCTGATGAGGATAGCAGCCCCTTTAGCCATGGATGAGAAACTGGATTGATAGACATGTGCCACCCAGGAGGATCAAAGACGTCTCTACTCAGTTGACTGAATGTGTGTCTCTTGTAGGAAAATGATTTCAGCTGACAGACACCTTAAGTGTAAAAATTCTTTACCCCTCTTAACTGATTTGCAGAGACTGTTACAGTTCTAGAATATGAAGGTAATAGGACCCCTCACCTGAACCTTGAACAGGTGATTATCCAACATTTTAGAAAATGAGATAATGGCTAAGATGGGATAAAAAACAAAACACGTGAAGTGTTTCACAAACAAAAACACTACATCAGCTTAGCTTTCAGGAGTCTGTTAGTTGCAGCTGGTTCATCACATGCAGCCTCCATTGCTGTAATGTGGCTATTGGTGGAGGAGAGGGTGACGTCCTGCCGTCTAAGCGGTACGGGGCTTCGTTGTGTTCTTTCTGGAGGGTGGTCAAGCATGCTTTAATTGAACCAAGGCACCCTTGCAGTGACCTCTTTTGAAAATCCACAAATACACAGACTTTAGCGAGCTCATCTTTGTGACTGTTGACTGCAGCTAGTACAACTGCCTGAGATTATGTTTTGGGGCTTCGTTCTTAGGCATGGTGAAATGGCCCAGTTCCAGCAAGTAAAATAAAATATGCAAGTATATGGATTATGAAGCAAGGAAAAAGACACATAGGTGCAATGATTTGATGTATAATGTAGGTAGTAACACAGAGCTTTGCTCATAAACATTCTGCGTCTGTTTAGGTTTACATGCTTGCAGGACCAAAAGCACTGTCCTGAAAATGAAATATATATTTTTGTCTGTGTGGTTATGGACACAAAATATGTATTTTTCACCCACCACAAAATTGCAAAAGTTCTATATCTCAGTTGGACATTTCTCTGCAGCTGGTTAGGTCAGTCTAAACAGATGACTAAGGTGGTTATCTTTACCAAAGTGGAAAACTGAATGGTTTTAAGAACAAATTAGCATGCAAAAAGCATAAAGCTGGATGGGAAATAAATTTGGATCATTAACAATTAATCTGTGACCCTGCCTAGTTAAAAAAACTTTGCACACACACAGCAGTCTAATTCTGTTTTCTAACCTTCCAAACACTTCTTGGCATATTCAATCCACACAAAGCAAAAAACTGCATAAATCAACACACTTTGGTCAGTAACAATATTGCAAATGACCATAGACTGTTGTTTTGACTGCAACAACAGTTGCAGAAACCCCTTTCTTACATTTGCAGAATATTTCCCAGTCACATTTATTATTGCAGTCGCTACCATCTGATGGTAGCATCAGTTCAAAAAAATTTCTGGCTTCCACAAAACATGTATCTTCCGGCGCTCGCAGTCACTCCTCTTTTCATGACTTTTCTAGGGAAAACCCCACACCCAATACGTCCTTCTCTGTCCTTCATTTCTTTCTCATGAGTCATGTCTGGTTACAAAAACATGATATTACATTTGTTTCTTTTTTGTAAGGATTATATGAATAAACTGCACCTAGAAAAAAAAGAAGTAATGAACTCAAATGGGAATTAAAATGTGTTTGTGTCTATTTCACACTTGAGCTGATGGTTTGTGTTCAGGAGCAAACCTAATTAATTCTGCACAATCGTAATGAAGTCATATTATTGTAGTTTTCATGCAAGACAATCCCTCACATCGCTACTGCTATTGTTAAATAAAGAATGTCATTACTCTCCATTTTTCTTCCATTGGCGCGTTGTTTTAATGCTTTTTAATTTTTTTGCATATGGTAAATCAAAAGCTCTTCTAATATTTGAAAAATGGAAAAAGTTTTGTAATTTTAAAAAAGTAATTACAGGGTGCTAGTCATCTGAAATTAATTATTTTGTCTAGGAAGAATTTTAAGACATTTGATTTATTACTTTCTAGTTGCATTCCTTAAATACAGTGCCTTGTGAAAGTATTTATACCCCTTAAACTTTTTCATATTTGGTCACATTGAAATCACAAAGTCCAATGTATCTTATAGGAACTTTAATGTGTTACAGACCAACAAAATCTGTATACCTATAAAGTGGGAAAGAAATAATACATGGATTCCTACTTTTTTTGTACAAGTAAATATCTGGAAAGTGGCATGCATTTGTATTCAACCCCCTTTATTCTGATACATCAAAATAAATTCCAGTCTGACCAATTGGCTGCAGAGGTCCAGCTTTAATTTATTCCTATTATACTATGAAGGCTTTAGAGGTTTGTTACAGAACATTTCTTAACAAAGGCACAGGTGTGACATGGAAGCAGGGAGACTGAAGGAGCAGGTGAAACTAATACAAAGACTAACTTGTATGTTAGACCCAATCCCAGCCAAATTATTTAAGGAAGTGTTTACCAGCTGATTACCAGCCCCATTTTAGATATGATTAATTTATCCTTAGTAAATGGATATGTACCACAAGCTTTTAAGGTAGCTGTAATTTAACCTTTACTTAAGAAACCTTCGCTTGATCGAGATGACTTGAAAAATCACAGACCTATATCCAATCTTCCATTTTTTATCTAAAATTCTTGAGAAAATAGTTTCCTAATCAAATGTGTGAAGGCATTTACACAGCAATGACCTGTTTGAAGAGTTTCAGTCAGGCTTCCGGGGCTCATCATTGCACTGAAACAGCTCTGCTGAAAGTCACTAATGATATTTTTCTAAGCCTCAGATAATGGGGCCTGTGTCTGTACTTGTCCTTTAGATCTCAGTGCGGGTTTGATAACAGTCGATCACAATATTCTCTTAGAAAGGCTGGAATATTGCTGTAGGGATCAGGGGGAAACAGCGCTAGGTATTTTTAAATCTTATTTGTCTGACAGATTCCAGTTTTTGTTCATGTAAAATGATAAATCATCTTTAAACTCCAGGGTTAATTGTGGAGTACCCAAGGGTTCAGTACTTGGGCCAATTCTCTTTTACTTTATATATGCTTCCAATAGGTTAAAAATTATCAGGCACCATAGAATACATTTTCACTGTTTTACGCTGATGATACTCAGCTTTATTATCCATAAATCCTGATGAAACCCAACCAGTTAGATAGACTACAAGCATTTCCTTGAAGAAAATAAAAACTTGGATGACCTTAAAATTTTCTGCTTCTAAATTCAGACAAAAAAAGTTGTCATCTTTGGACCGGAGTCTTTTTAAAAAAGAAATGCTTAGTCAATCACTTAACCGGAAGGCATTAAAAATTGACCTCCGGTAATAAAGTAAAAAAACCTTGGTGGTTATTTTTGACCAGGACATGTCATTTAAATCCCATATTAAAAAGGTTTTTAGGATTTCCCTTTTTCATCTCCGGAACATTGCCAAAAAAATTAGAAATATTCTGTCCAGAAAGTGACGCCTAAAAACTAGTCCATGCATTTGTTTTTCACTTTAAAGGCTGGACTATTGTAATTTTTTTACTATCAGAAATGTCCACAAAATGAAGTTAAAAGCCTTCAGCTGAATCAAAATGGGTCAGCAAGAGTTCTTTATGAAAAAAATTTAAAAAGAGAGATCATATTTCCCCTACTTTAGCTTCCCTTCATTTGGCTCCCTTTAAATCCAGAATAGAATTTAAAAAATTTTTTCTCACATATAAAGGCCCCTTTAATGATCTAGTTCCATCATACATCAGAGATCTGATTGTTCCATATGTTCCTAACAGAGCACTTTGTTCTCAGACTGCAGGTTTACTGGTGGTTCCTAGAGTCTCTAGAAGGCAGATCCTTTAGTTATTAGGCTCCTCTCCTGTGGAACCAGCTCCCAGTTTTAGTCCGTGAGGCAGACACCCTGTCTACTTTTAAGGCTAGGCTTAAAACTTTCCTTTTTGATAAAGCTTATAGTTAGAGTGGCTTAGGTTGTCCTGAGCTATCTCTGTAGTTATGCTGCTATAGGCTTGGGCTGCTGGAGGACATAATGACCACTTTCACTCTCTCTGCTACATTATCATACTACAATTTTGCATTATTTGCTGTTATTTCAGCTTTTAACTTTATGTTCTCTCTCTTTTCTCTTCCTAGAAGCTACACCTGGCCTGACTCTGTGTCTACCTGTGATACCTTCATGGAGGGGGGCATCGTCCAAGCTTCTGCTGGCAACAACTTAATGCTCACCTTCTACTGATGATACACTTGGCCCTGTCTTTCAGTGTTTAACCCTGTCTCTCTCCCACTGACTGAGCTTTTACTGTGACTAACTGTTTGTGCTCTCTTTCATACTCTAGCCTTGAAGACTGGCTCAGAGTTTATCTGTTCTGTCTTCCTAGATGAAATGACTAAAGGAGCTACATCCATTAACATTTACTTTTCCTACCAATAGAAAGTACTCCTGGATCAGTGCTTCTGTGTTCTTTTTGTGTCTCTGCTCTGTTCTCTCAAACCCCCAGTCGGTCGTGGCAGATGGCCGCTCACACTGAGCCTGGTTCTGCTGGAGGTTTCTTCCTGTTAAAAGGGAGTTTTTCCTCTCCACTGTCGCTACATGCATGCTCAGTATGAGGGATTGCTGCAAAGTCAACGCCAGTGACGGTCCACTGTCGCTACATGCTCATCCAGGAGGAGTGACTGCTACAAGTCACTGACTGGATGTAATCTGCTGGGTTTCCTTAGATAGAAAAACCTTTTATCCAATTTTAATAAATAACTGAATCTGACTGCACTGTTCAATGGTTAGGACTAATTGGAATGTATGTACCTGAGTTTTGTGAAGTGCCTTGAGACGACATGTGTTGTGAATTGGCGCTATATGAATAAAACTGAATTGAATTGAATTGAATCAGCTTTGCACATATAGGGGCTATTTTGCCTATTCGTATTTGCAAAACAGATTGGATAGAGTCTTTCCACAGACTGTCAACTAGATTCCGGTCTGGACTTTAACTAGGCCTCTTTAATACTGGAAATAGCTTGGATTGTGTTGTGGCTTTGACTGTATATTTAGAAAATTAAATATGTGGCATCTTTCATGCTGGAATTACCCCACAGTCTCTAGCATGTTGTCTTCCAGGATTCCAATTCAATTCAATTCAGTTTATTTATATAGCAGAGACACAAAAAGAACACAGAAGCACTGATCCAGGAGTACTTTCTATAGGAAGGAAAAGTAAATGTTAATGGATGTAGCTCCTTTAGTCGTTTCATCTAGGAAGAAAGAACAGATAAACTCTGAGCCAGTCTTCAAGGCTAGAGTATGAAAGAGAGCACAAACAGTTAGTCACAGTAAAAGCTCAGTCAGTAGGAGAGAGACAGGGTTAAACACTGAAAGACAGGGCCAAGTGTATCATCAGTAGAAGTGTATCATCAAGTGTATCATCAGTAGAAGGTGAGCATTAAGTTGAAGGTGATACCTTCACTCCATGAAGGTATCACCACAGAGTCAGGCCAGGTGTAGCTTCTAGAAAGAGAAAAGAGAGAGAACATAAAATTAAAAGCTGAAATAACAGCAAATAATGCAAAATTGTAGTATGAGAATGTAGCATAGAGAGTGAAAGTGGTCATTATGTCCTCCGGCAGCCCAAGCCTATAGCAGCATAACTACAGAGATAGCTCAGGACAACCTAAGCAGCTCTAACTATAAGCTTTATCAAAAAGGAAAGTTTTAAGCCTAGCCTTAAAAGTAGACAGGGTGTCTGCCTCACGGACTAAAACTGGGAGCTGGTTCCACAGGAGAGGAGCCTGATAACTAAAGGATCTGCCTTCTAGAGACTCTAGGAACCACCAGTAAACCTGCAGTCTGAGAACGAAGTTCTCTGTTAGGAACATATGGAACAATCAGATCTCTGATTTATGATAGAGCTAGATCATTAAGGGCTTTATATGTGAGGAGGAGAATTTTAAATTCTATTCTGGATTTAACAGGGAGCCAATGAAGGGAAGCTAAAATAGGAGAAATATGATCTCTCTTTTTAATTTTGATCAGAACTCTTGCTGCAGCATTTTGGACCAGCTGAAGGCCTTTAACTGCATTTTGTGGACATCCTGATAGTAAAGAATTACAATAGTCCAGCCTTGAAGTAACAAATGCATGGACTAGTTTTTCAGCGTCACTCCTGGATAGGATATTTCTAATTTTGGCAATGTTCTGGAGGTTAAAGAAGGAAATCCTAGAAACCTGTTTAATATGGGATTTAAATGACATATCCTGGTCAAAAATAACACCAAGGTTTTTTACTTCATTACCGGAGGTCAATTTAATGCCATCCAGGTAAGCAGTTTCTTTTTTAAAGACTCCGGTCCAAAGACGACAACTTCTTTCTTGTCTGAATTTAGAAGCAGAAAATTTAAAGTCATCCAAGTTTTTATATCTTCAAGACATGCTTGTAGTCTATCTAACTGTTTGGGTTCATCAGGATTTATGGATAAGTAAAGCTGAGTATCATCAGCGTAACAGTGAAAATGTATCCTATGCTGCCAGATAATTTGACCTATTGGAAGCATATATACAGTAAAGAGAATTGGCCCAAGTACTGAACCCTGTGGTACTCCACAATTAACCCTGGAGTTTAAAGATGATTTATCATTTACATTAACAAACTGGAATCTGTCAGACAAATAAGATTTAAACCAGCCTAGTGCTGTTCCCCTGATCCCTACAGCATATTCCACCCTTCTAAGAAAAATATTGTGATCGACTGTATCAAATGCAGCACTGAGATCTAAACAGGACAGTACAGACCCCAGTCCATTATCTGAGGCCATAAGAAACATTAGTGACTTTCCCAGAGCTTTTCAGTGCTATGATGAGCTCTGAAACCTGACTGAAACTCTTAAAACAGGTCATTGCTGTGTAAATGCTCACACATTTGATTAGCAACATTTTCTCAAGAATTTTAGATAAGAATGGAAGATTGGATATAGGTCTGTGATTTTCAAGTCATCTCGATCAAGTGAAGGTTTCTTAAGAAAGGTTTAGTTACAGCTACCTTTAAAAGTTGTGGTACATATCCATTTACTAAGGATAGATTATCATATCTAAATGGGCTGGTAAACGGGGGAAAACACTTCCTTAAATAATTTGGTTGGGATTGGGTCTAACATACAAGTTGAAGGTTTAGATGAAGCTAATATTTCTAAACTGGGGAAGCCCCACAGGATCAACAGTCCAAAACACAGATGGGTTTTTACAGTTATTTCAAGTTGTCTCACTTGCTGAGGATGAAGAAACATCTTGGGAGTACCTAAAGATTTTATTTTTCATAGAATCAATTTTATTTAAGAAGAATCCCATAAAGTCATGACTGCTGAGAGCTAAGGGAATGGATGGCTCAACAGTGCTATGACTCTGTATAAGTTTATCAACTGTACTAAAGAGAAAGGTAGGATTATTCTTGTTCTCTTCTATTAATGATTAGATAAGCTATTCTGGCTTGGCGAAGTGTCTTTTTATACAACATTAGGCTATTTTTCCAGATTAAGTAGGAATCCGCCATTTTCTCTCCAATTTTCTAACATTGTGCTTTAAAGTACGCAGCTCTGAATTAAACCAAGAAGTCAGCCTCCTATGAATAATTACCTTCTTTTTCAAGGGGGCTGCATTGTCTAATGCATCACGCAATGATGACGTAACACTATGAACAAGAGAATTAATTTGTGAAGGGAGAGACACAAAATTATTGCCCCCCACTGTGTTTTTCTGTGATAATGAGGAAATAAAAAGTGGAAAAGATTCTTTAAAGGTTGTTACAGCATTGTCTGATAATGACATTGTCTGATAACTGAGCCTAAACCAGCTCAGTTATGGTTGAGGTGCAAACACACCCTCCATTTCTGCTACCTGTATACCCCCTCTCTTTTCCAATGGTTTTTTGGGTCAATCTGACAGAGAGAGATATCCAATCGTTGTGGTTTTTTGTGTAACAGTGGCCATCAGTGGGCTCTAGATGGACAAAAAAACTGTCTACTTTTAAGGCTAGGTTTAAAAAAATTTCCTTTTGATAAAGCTTATAGTTAGAGTGGGTTAGGGTTTCCTGAGCTCTCTCTGTAGTTTTTTGCTGCTATAGGCTTAGGCTGCTGGAGGGACATAATGACCACTTTCACCCTCTTCGCTACTTTCTCACACTACTCTCCAATTTTTGTATTTTTTGGGGGTGTTATTTCAGCTTTTAACTTCGTTCTCTCCTTTTCTCTTCCTAGAAGCTACCCCTGGCCTGACTCTGTTTCTACCTGTAAACCTTTCTGGAAAAGGGTACCCCTCCAAGCTTCTGCTGGCAACAACTTAAAATGGTCACCCCTACCGATGATCCACATGGCCCTGTCTTTTAAGTGGTAAAACCCTTTCTCTCTCCTAGACATAGCACTGACTTGGGGGCTTTATTTTAAAAAACTAACTCATGTGTCATCTTTTCAGACTCTAAACTAAAAACTGGCTCAGAGTTTATCGGGGTTTCCTTTCTTTCTAGGGGGAAACGCCTAAGGGGGGCTAACCCCTTTAAACATTTACCTTTTCCTTCCCATAGAAAGAAACCCCTGGACCCCCCCCCCCCCGGCTTCTTTGTTCCCTTTGTGGCTCTGCTCTGTTTTCCCTAACCCCAGTCGGTCGTGGCAGATCCCCCGCTCACCCTGAGCCGGTTCTGCTGGGGTTTTTTTTCCGGTTAAAAGGGAGTTTTTTCCTCTCCACTGTTGCTACATGCAAAGTCAGTATGAGGGGATTGCTGAAAAGTCAAAAAGCCAGTGAATGTTATGTTCTGGGCCCGTCTGCCTGCTCTGCTCTCACTCATGCAAAAAAATATTTTGCTTCACCCCGGCTGCTTTCCGGGGCTGCCCCGGGGCAACACCGTCAATTTCCACACACCTGTGGAGGCTGCTTATATACAGCCCCCGACAGGGGACGGAGCCAGAAATTTTTGAAAAAATTTTTTGAGTAGTTATCCGCGTTTTCCCTTTCCCGATGATTTCGGGCCATGACCCTTGTTTCCTTAAAGGATTTTCCCTCCCTTTCTTGCTCCTTGTCCCCAAAGGATGGAAATTTTTTAAAATTTTGAACCCTTTTTCTGCCCCTGGTTTTTTGTCTCCCGCCTGCCCCTTGTCTGACGCCCCTAGCCCTGGGGAAATTTTACCCTGTTTCTGTCCCGGGTTTACGTTCCCGCCTACCACTGGTTTTTCAGCCTTTGCCCGCCTGGGTCTTAGTCTGCCCGGTTTATTGTCAAAGGCCCAAACAAAAAGCTCTTTGTGTTTCCCGTCCCCCAGCTTTAGCTGGGTTCCCCCGGGGGATTTGGATCAGTCGGCAATCCGGGCTTTCAGTCCGTTGACGTTCCTCATTACCCTGTCTGGATCTCTTCCTCCTCTGGATTCTGTGCCTTAATCACCCAAGAATGAGAAGGTTTAAATGGGGCTTTATCTAACTCCTTGGAGATCCTGAGTTTTTATTCAGCCACTAACTAGTCCCTCGGGTTTTCCCGTGGGGTTTCCGGAAGCTGACTGCTGTTCTTCTGCTCTCTGATCCTGAGTTTTCTGAATAAAAACCCTTTTTTTTTTACTTCTCACTTAGTGTTTGGCTGAATTTGGGTTTCTCTGTCTCCCTGGTCGTGATAGTGGGCCGTCCCACTGTCTCTACATGCTCAACCGGGAGGAGTGAATGCTGCAAGTCACTGACTGGATTTGCAAAACTTTCTGGGTTTCCTTAGATAAAAAAAACTTTTTATCCAATTTTGAATTTAAAAAACAGAATCTGACCCCGCACTGTTCAATTGGAATAAGAGTAAAATTTGGGAAAGTTTTGTACCTGACTTTTGTGAAGTGCCTTGAGACGACATGTGTTGTTAATTAGCGCTATATAAATGAACTGAATTGAATTGAATTAATCTACTATAATGAAATTTTCTTTCAGGTGTGGAGTACTCGGTTAAATTAAACTCAAAGGTTATTAAAAAATGGTCAGACAGGACAGGGTTATGAGAAAATATTGTTATGTCTGTACACTCAATGCCATATGTCAGCACAAGGTCCAGAGAATGAAGACAAACGTGGGTAGGTTTGTTAATGTTTTGAGCAAAGCTAATTGAGTCTAAGATAGCATTAAAGGCTAAATTTAGGCTATCACTTTCAGTGTCAACATGAATGTTAAAATCCCCCCTATAATAACCTTATCTGTATTTAACACTAAATCAGATAAAAGGTCCTAAAACTGATCTAAAAATTGAGAGTAAGGGCCTGGTGGATGGAACAAAACAACAAACAGAAGTGGTTTTAGTGCTTTGCAATTTGGATGAAGAAAACTAAGGATTAAATATACAAAAGAGTTGTAGCTATTGATTGGTCTGGGACTAATCAATAAATCGGACTGAAAGATGGTGCTATTCCTCCTCTTCGCCCAGTATATCGAGGAATGTGGAAATTTAAATAATTAGTAGGAGTTGACTCATTTATAGTAACATAATCCTCTTGGGTCTACACCTCATCCTGCAACACCTCGACCGCCCAGGGACCTACGCCAGGATCCTGTTTGTAGACTTCAGCTCGGCCTTCAACACTATCATACCAGACATCCTCCACCAGAAGCTCACCCAGCTCAACGTCCCAGCCTCCACCTGTCAGTGGATCAACAGCTTCCTGACGGAACGACAGCAGCAGGTGAGACTGGGGAGCATCTTCTCCCGAACCAGATCAATAAGTACCAGTGCCCCCCAGGGGTGTGTTCTATCCCCACTCCTCTTCTCCCTGTACACAAATGACTGCACCTCAGCGGACTCGTCCGTGAAACTCCTTAAGTTTGCAGATGACACCACTGTCATTGGACTGATCCAGGACGGTAATGAGTCCGCATACAGACAGGAGGTGGATCGCCTGATACACTGGTGTAGTCAGAACTGCCTGGAACTAAACCCACTCAAGACTGTGGAGATGGTAGTGGACTTTCGAAAACGCCACCTCCATAACACCCCCTCACCATCCTCAACAACACCGTGGTCGGCTGTGGATCACTTCAGGTTCTTAGGAACCACCATCTCTGAGGACCTGAGATGGTTTTTCCAACTAGACACTTTTTTCGAAAAGCCCAGCAGAGACTGTACTTCCTGAGGCAACTTAAAAAGTAAAACCCTTCCCCACAGGAGCTGCTGGTCATCTTCTACACTGCCATCATTCAGTCTGTCCGTTTTCATCCATCTCAGTGTGGTTTTTGGGGTTCATCCAAAAAACGGACAGGTCCAGACTGCAACAAAAATCAGGAGAAAAGAGAGAATCATCAGGGGCTACCTTCCCCTCCATCCAGGACTTATACAGGTCAAGGGGTCAGGAAAAGAGCTGCAAAAATCTCTGCAGATCCCACACCCCCTGCACATAAAGTGTTTAGAGTTCTGCCTTCAGGCCGACGCTACAGAGCGCTGTTCACTAAAACGCCCGCCACAGAGACAGTTTTTTTTTCCCCCAGGGGTGTTTCTCTGTTGAACATTCAATAGAGTAAAAACAAAAATACAGATGTTGCAAATGCACCTTTTTTTTTTATATATGTGTATTTTGTACATTGTAAATATGTATATTCTGTAATGCAAAAACAAAAACCCAAAAGAGCAAAGTGCACCGGAGTCAAATTCCCTTTTTTGTATGTAAAAAATTGGCAATAAAGCTGATTCGGGTCTGATTCTGCTGCAGCCAGGTTTTCTGTGGGGAAAAATAAATCAATCTGATTACAAAAATCAGGTCCCTAACTTGAAAATTTTTTAAAGAAGAGATCTTATTTCAGTAAGCCACGTTTTTTTTTATTTTCTTTTTAGTCTGAGTTGTGTTTATTTTTAATAGTTTTTCCTGATTTCCTTTTAGATAATTTTTTTTTAATCTATTCAATTTTGGCCGGGGCGGGACACTGTCTTAATAGGGTAATGGGTGGGTAGCAATACAGAAGCTGCAGAGAGGAGTGTTAAACTACGACCCTGCTTCCTGGTCTGAACCCTGGTTGTCAGAGTTTTGGAGAACTAATAAATTCGGCCAGATTCCTAGAAAGAAGGGCTCCATCCAAAGGGGGGATGGACCCCGTCACTCCTGATCAGACCAGGTTTCCCCAAAATGCTCGAAACTATAATGTAGCCCACTTTTTTCTGGACACTACCTAGACAGCCAGCGGTTGAATGACAGCATGCGGCTAAACATGTCGTCAGGGGTTAAAGGGGGAGGGGACCGACATTGTTTTGGCAAACTTTCACACCCCGAAAAAAACACTAACTTTGGTGACCTCCGATTGACGTAACCGGGGGTCATTACTGCCAGCGGAAAAACAATCTTACTGTATTTACGTTTTCCTTAGCCAGCAGTTTCAGGTAGGATTTGATGTCGCCCCGTTCTGGCCTGGCAGACATTTGACTATGGTCGCTGATGTCTCTAGTGCCACGTTTTTGATTGGAGCTGCCAGTTACCAGAGTTGGCTTCTCAGCGGGGGTTCGCTGAGGGGGAAAAAATCTGTTAAAACGTAAACCGGTTGGGGTGACCTGGGGCTGGGATCTAGGACTATGCTTTCTACGTACCATCACCCAGCTGACCTGAGGTCCCGGCTGCACGGGCTTCTGCTGGAGGAGTGCTACAGGGAGCTACCCCTCGGTGGCTCCCCGCGGGCTAAGGGGCCTCGGCTATGCTGGTTTTTTTTTTACAGTGCGGAGCCAGCCCCCCAATTCCGCCCCCTCGCCTCCAAAGCTACAAAAAAGCTACATTTTTTTACACGTACTATTATCACTAAAAGGAGGCAGAGGAGTACTGAAAATCTGACACAGAGGCAGGAGAAAGGGGGTACTCAGGAGAGAAAAACAGAAACGGATAGTCATGGTGGAGTTAAAGCTAACGCTAAGCTAGCGACCCCCCTTACCACTACTGGAAAAACCCGTGTAAGACACAGAGAGTCCCCAACATTAAATGCAGCAACGAAAGTATATTTTTAACATGCTTATGTATTAGAACAAGTAAGAGATATCACAGTAGAGAGAAATCAGATCAAACGAGAGAGCCTTCACAAAACCAAACAATCCCCCCCGGTGCAAACGTGTAAAAAACAGGAAGTGACGAATACGCTTTACCACCGTCTGATAGAGACACAACCCAAAAGACTTGAAATTGTACTATGCAGCAGTCGTTTTAAGATGCATTAACTCAGGGTGCTGGATAGACATGCATGCCAGACTTTTTAGATTTTATCAGTAAAAAAATTTAAAACGATGTATCTTCTTCCTTTGACTTCAACATTATGCACTCATTTAATTGGTTTTGGTCTGTCACATAAATTTTCACTAACTGCAGTTTGTTTTAGTAAAGTGGGTAAGTTTAAGTGGTAAGGACACTTTTGCAAGTCACTGTATATTGCTATACGTATGGTGCAGCAGACAACCTCAATTTCTTAGATCATTTAAAAACAATGATGTAGAGAATGTTTTACACAGAAAAGATGTGCACAGAAAGCAACATGCTGCCATATTAAACCACTGAAGTGAAGACGGAAGACAAATGCAGGCCTCAGGGCATTTTTAGCTTTTGATTGGCTGCTTAAATGAGAAAGAATGTGATGCAGAGAAGTCCATCTGTTTTTTGTAAAGTATTCAAAACAACTCACAAATGCTGTTGTTCTTCCTGTTTAAGTCCTTCCTGTATGTAATTTGTTTTCTCAGGTGTGATTGTGAATGGTTAATTATCTGTCATTGGTTTTATTTTCATGACCACACAGAGCACAATAGGTGTCCTTGAAAAGATGATAACCGTCTGAGAGCTTCACATCCTAATTGCCTTCTCGCTGCACATGTAGCAGATGGCTCAATCAAAGGAAAATAATAGCTTTGGAAAATTGGCCAATGTTGTCTGGACAATCTGAAGCAGACTATGTTTATTATTTATTTTGGCTACTTCATCTTCAGCATCAAATGGACCATTACCATGCAATGTTATTTATGTTTGAGAACCAAGGATTATCTTGAAAAATCTGGAAGTGAAGTTAAGTTAGTCTTGGAACCAATTTAGGCAATTATCAGCATACCTTTAGACAACCACTCACAATGCAAGATCAGATAAAATATTATTTTGATAAAATAATGTTTTAAATAATGATCTGCTGAATAAAACCAACCTTCTGGATGACTAACTCTCAATAGTGCTCATCAGCTGTCTTTATTTATTGAAATAATATTTAAAGAAATATTATTAAAGGAGACGGTAAAATATTTAAGGAGGTATTTTGGAAAAGAACCAAATCTTTCTGGAGAAATGGGGCTTAATGGTGTTTACTTAGTTATCAAGTTTAGTAAAATAATGTTTAGGGAACTATTATTTACTGGATTAAAAACTAACAACCTTTCTGGGTAAATATTCTTTAGCAGGCAAGCACATGTTCTTAGCTGTTAACAGTTAAAGCTAAGAAAGGAGGCTGATAGCTTAGCACCAGAATCAAACACACACCTTTAAAAATACCGTCAATAAGGGTTAAAATGCATAAGTGCGGACGGCGCGTTATGATCAATCTTCTGTTTAAGTAAAGTTTGTCTTAACGTTAAAAACACACAAACACAGAAACACAAAACTGAGCACGTGGTGCTGAGCAGATAGCCTGCTAGCACTAAGATAGCAGAGTTCAACACAAACAAAACCAAACTTAATAAAATGAAAACATTCCGATCATTTCATCCTAAATCCTTCTCTATTACTCTGCCCAAACACCTAACCTCATGAACCGTGTTGGGGAAACGTTGTCCAGGGCGGTGACGAAGTTTGGAGAAAGCTCTGTGAACAAAAAGGTTAGCTTCCAGCTACCCTCCGGAGCAGTGGCTGGGCGGCCCGTTCTGTCCGCTGACCACACTGCACGTTACCAAGGGATGTGGCTCCTGTTGTCGTCCTCTCAGACCGGAAAAACCGCTCCACTTGGCTTAGTAGGGGAATCCTACAGGGAATCCTCTGGGACACAGTTTGCTTCTGCAGGCCTCAGAGAGAAAGTCAAGCCAGGCTTTTACCTTAATTCCCGTTCATGAATGAATCTACCGTATACACAGACAGTATTTCGTTCGTACTTAACTTAACTTAACTTAGTGCATATGATCGATGATCGTATGACACCCTTGGATCCAGTTTGAAGAGTTTATGTCTTTTTGCCAGCAAAGAGACATTAGCGCGCTGCCTCCCCTATCCTGGTCCCGCAGAGGAGCAGTGGAAGAGATCGGACCATTGGAAAGGGGGGTGCTTTTATACAGCCAGTGGCATCATGGGAAGTCCGCTGCTACTCCCCCGGTGAAATGCAATTAATTAAAAAATTACAGAAAAGTTTGTACCGGAGTGTTAATGTTGAAATCCATGGCTGTGGGTCCCAACACTGTGTTTTTAGTTTGTTCTGAGTTTGATATGCGCATTTCGCATCAAAAGTGGTACATCTCAAGGACACAGAGCCATTCTCCATCTTGAAAAATATGGACATTCCCATGACACTTATACTTGTATAATTGTTTGAACAGATGTCCCCTTCAGGTATCTAGAACTTATCCCTAAGGATGAACCGGATTTGTGGAGGTTTATAATTCTCTTTTCAACAACTTGTAAAAATACAATCCATTTTAAAATACATTACCAGGTGTACCTCCATTCAGTTAAAAAAGAGGTTATGGGTCTTTTTTATACAGTGTATGTGAACATTGTGTTTTAATAATAGATTCTACTGTTTGAGGTTAAAAAATAGGTTAATTTTGTCACAGAAAATGGATTATTACTTTTTTATAGTTATTTACAACCATAAATTCACTGTGAGACCAATGGCTTTCTATTTCTTTATCCAAGTCACAAGATTGTATTTGTGTCCCTGTGAAAATCCTACTGCCCTGGACCCAAGAATAATCTTACTGACAAAAGTATCCCTCGGGATTAGCAAATACTTCTAATTAGGCACCCTGTGGTTCTTTATCTGTTTTTAATGACTTAAATATTTTTCTTCATAACACTTTTGGGAACAAGGGATAGAAAAAGACTTCTCGTAAAAGACATAGGCATTATTGTGTGTGCATCGTCATGAAAAAGGAGGGAAGTAAACTTTTATAAGATGATAAAATTAGAATAACAAAATTCAGTGTCAGGTTGCTACATAGGTGACTTTAACATCTAGGACAGGGGTGCCCAACTCCAGGCCTTGAAAGCTACAGTACAATCCTGTAAGTTTTAGATGCATCCCTTTCATAACGCAACTGAATCAAATGGCTTAATTCCTTCATCAGCATGTCATTCAGCTCCGCAGGGACCTGGTTATAAGCCATTCATTAGATTCAGGTGTGTTGGTGAAGAAGGGCGTCTAATTGCTGCAGGATAGTAGATATGGAGGACTGGACTTGGGCACCCCTGATCTAGACATCTGATTGAAAGATGCGATAGATTATGTGCTATTAAAATGTATTCAGTGATCTGAAACATATGTGTGACAAAAAAGCAAAAAGAGAATTAATCTACAAGGGGGGACATACTTTCTCACAGCATAATAGACATGCCTAAATTAGGTTGAGCTTCCCACATTGCACCATAAATATGTCTGTTCTCAATATAGATCACCCCTGGCCTTTGATCATGATCCTTCAGAATCATGCAGCCAATAGAGTTGCTATGTTTTTCTCAGAGCGGCAGGCATCCTAATTCCACTTCTGACACCATTGTAACACAGGGTCTTTTTTAGTAATAAACACATAGAAGGACACGTGTTTGAATGAAGATCCTGGGTAGCAAAAGACTGCAAAGCCACAGGGAGCTACTTTATTTACTTTTACCCACAAAAGGGTCACTCTTAGTTAATTTCAGTTCAGTGTATTTTATTTAGTCCCAATTCACAACAACTATTTTCTCAAATGTCTTACCTGATCAAAAAACTGAACTGTTTCTTCACTAGTTTAACACAATTTCCTCACATAAAACATCTGCCACAACTGTAACAGCAACTTAGGGGACAGTAATAATGAGCAACAGTCATTAGATTATGTAGTATAACTCGTACCTGTACAAAAACAAGAGAACATTCTTAATCACAGAGCAATGAATGCTGGAAAATTCTCTTCAGCAAACCCCAGCATGTTATAATACATTCCAATTGCCCCCACTTATATTACAGAACAGGGAAAAAAAGTTTAAAATTCAAACTGGTAACTTTATGAGCTACTAACTCAGAAAGAAATGGCTATGAGGAAAACTCAGATTCGCTGACTGACCAAATTAAGTACATGGTCTATAGTATGGTAAGCCAGATGTTCAGCCAGCATGCACATGAAAGGCATTGAAAGCTATGTTTTAAAAATATGCCACATAAAAAGCAGCACCAAAACTTCATGGGGGGCTGACAACGTCACGGAAAGTAGACCAACAGGTATCTAAGGTTGAGTTTCCGTAGGGACTCACATACCAATTACTGTATAAGAAGAAGGCGTGACTGGGGCATGCCACAGATATCTGGGATAAGATTGGGAAATTCCTACTATTAACCCACGATTTTCAGTAAACAGACTTTACTATATTATAATGTCCATATTTAACCCCTACAGTATAATTAACCCTATCTAAACAGATTTTGTTATCTGGTTGTTGTGTTTTTAATATAAAGTTATGAAAAACATGTCTACGAATGCCTTCTCTTGGCTTCCCTAGCTCACTAATGCAAGTTAAAAACTATAAAGACATGACTGATATAAAACAACAGACAGAAGTATTTAGAACCAAGCCATTTATTCACAAAAGCTTATACTGTCTCAAATTCCAAAAAAAAAATCTCACTTAGATTCTGACCTCCCAGTTAAATGAAAAAAAGGAGGCTGTAGACTTTATGAAGGGCATACCATACCATTACTGAAAAATTGTATTTAAACCCTGTATTTCCACAACAGGGTACTAGATGTTACTTCTGTCTTGTTTTGGTAATTTAAGCTTTTGGAAGTACGGAATCAGAAAGAAAGAAAGTTTTTTTTGCACATATTGAGTTTTTTGCCAGTAATATTACAAACAGCTGTCAATTCATACCAGAACTTCAGCAGGACTGTGGAAAGAAAATTGTCTTTGGCATAAGAATGGAAAAAAGCATGATTCTCCTGAAATGCAAGCTTAAGGTAAGAGGTTGTTAGTTTATTACCCTGCCGCCTTATTTGTTCTTATTTCACCACAGTGCCACCTCTTGAATTCTAGCTTAGCAGTATTGTTATGCCAGAAGGGTTTCTTGGGGGTATAGGAACCCTCCTCGAGGGTAAGTTATTTTTTTAACTAGACTGTGATGATATGGCATTGCAGCTATATTGACAAAACTGTTTCCAACTGAAAGAAAAAAGAATATGTCAGAAACAAAAAAAGAATGATGCATTTGGGCAGGGAGAATGTTAGCAGATTCACCAGGAACTCCATAAATGTGTGTGTGGAAATAACCGGAGCTGTATCTCTGTATACAGAAAGTAGGTAAAGCCTGAGAATACCCCGTCCACCCTCGAGTGAAACCTCAGTGTGCTGAGCTGAATCTTAATGGACTCCTCTGTCAGATACAGGGTTTTACCTTCCAAGCCTCCATACAAAAAGGACAGACAAACACATACACACACACTCACACAGAGGATTTAGTCAGGGAAGGCAGACCGCACCAATGCAGATGAAGTAGATAAATGCTTTCACAAACTCTGTATGTTTATCCACAAAAGATGTGAGAGAAAATGTGGTGATTGCTGTTTTCAATTCAATTCAATTCAGTTTATTTATATAGTGCCAGCTCACAACGCATGTTGTCTCAAGGCACTTCACAAAAGTCAGGTACATACATTCCAATTAATCCTAATCATTGAACAGTGCAGTCAGATTCAGTTATTTATTCAAATTGGATAAAAAGTTTTTCTATCTAAGGATACCCAGCAGATTGCATCCAGTCAGTGACTTGCAGCATTCACTCCTCCTGGATGAGCATGTAGAGACAGTGGACAGTCACTGGCGTTGACTTTGCAGCAATCCCTCATACTGAGCATGTATGTAGCGACAGTGGAGAGGAAAAACTCCCTGTTTTATCAGCCAATATCGAGTTGTCTATCCTTAATATTCCAATAACCCTGCAGGTTTGGCTAGCACAGGTAATGTTTATCTTGCTCACCAGCTGATAGTGAAAATCATTTTTAAATGAACCTGTTTATGTATACATGTGCACACTGGTGCACTTTTGTTGGTGAGTCAGTGCATGAATTGTAAGCAGCAACAATCTTAAAATCAACTCAAAATGTTGCCTCAGAAGAAAAATTTTTCAGTGCTTTCTGGAAACATTTTGGAGAGGTGGATTTTCTTGCTGTTTGACAGAAACATTCTTCATTCATCTTATATATTCACAACAGCTGTTAATCATATCTAATTTGGCAATCTATTGTGTGTCAGGCCATCATTTGGTGTCGTGTGTTTTCGTTAAAAAAAACAAATACACCTTTCTTAATCAAGTAATTTATCCCACATATTTTATAGCTAAAGGACTTTATTAAAAATACCAACATGTGCTCATTTTGCTTGGACCAAAATGCAAAGTTTGACATTTTAATCTAGGTGCCGTCTTTCGAGGCCAGCAGGTTTTGGAGGTAATATTTAACCACCTGTTGACTGAGAAGAATTGCCACTAGATTAGTATAAAAGAATCAAAAACAATTATCTGTAAACACACAAAGCAACCTCCACACTTATAGGCAGCCTTAAATAATTCATAAAATAAAATAACGAGCATTTTATGGATATGCCCTTTCTGTTTCTCTGGGTAATATTTTGCTATGACACAAAGGCAACCCTTAGCCACATTTCAAACTGAGAAAGACAAAAGAAACTGCTATTCAAATAATGCTGATGTATTGGTCTTCATGCGTCAGGAAATTGAAACAGGAAGATTACTAGTTATTAAAATCTGCTGTCAGTTAGAGCAACAATTAAAAGGTGTAAAATTACTGGAACTTCAACAAACAAGTCTGAACAAAGACCCAAGAGTGGCCTTTTGCAGTAGCCAAGTCTACATAGCAACCACAACTTTAAAACTGTTTTACATTTCAGCAGTTTTATGTGGTATACCAATGCAAAGTAGTGCATAATTGTGAAGTGAAAGGAAAATGAAACCGTTTTTTTTTTCGTCTTTTTTTACCATACTCAAAATTGACATAATAGACCTGTTCTAATTATAATCTCCAGAGCAAAGGGGAAACATACGGGAGATGCAGCTTTACACTGCTAATAACAGTAGGAGCAGGAAAATAAACTAGAGGTATATCTGCGTGTTGCTCAGGTGACAGCCATGCTAACTGAGATGAGGAGGAGGTTCTGTTTCTTTAGATGAAAGTGAGGGAGGGGCTACCTGACCTGGGGTATAGGCTGCGTGTAATGTCTCTACCTGCGGCTGAAGGTTAGCAACCTGTTAACAAAACAAAGGTCATGCTCTATGCAGAGGCTCCACCTGCCAAGGAACTAGATTTTAATGCTAATGAAGGGTCCAGCTCTTAGCATGTGGATTTCAAATCTAAACACATCACACTACCAGTAGCCTAAAATTTCATCCACCTAGCATGTAGAGTATGGCCAAGCGTAATTTAATGTAGGAATTATTTGCCAAAATAAATATTTATACATGTGAAAATTTCAACAAAACTGCAGATGTATGCGTAAAATAAATATATCTATATTTATTTTAAATAAATATGGAAATATTTTTTTTATTTAATGTTTTAAACATTTAGTAATTATTTCATCATTATTTAATTTCATGGTCATGTGCTGCAGCACATCATAAATTTATTTTACAAATCAAATTCACTCAGCAGGAGTACAAAGGGTAAAGAAAAGGTGATTGGTCGGCAGCTGAATTACTGTGCAGGTTAACCAATCAGATGTTAGGGTTTATTTAATTGAACATGATAGCAGTTTTAAATATAACTTAGCACAGGAAACAAAAAAGTATTTGTAAAAAAATCCTAAATATTTATGTATTATTCAACCGAATATTTGATAACCTGGCTCGTTTCTTTACCAAATACCCTGGAAACCTTGCTAGTCTTATATTGTCATAGTATTCTTATAGTCAGCAGCACAAGAGCCTCACAGGGGACTGTACTTTCACCATTCCTCTTCCCTCTGTACACCTCAGACTTCCAGTACAAGACAGACTCCTGTCACCTGCAGAAATACTCGGATGATTCTGCAGTTGTGGGGTGCATCAGTGATGGACAAGAAGATGAGTACAGGAAGGTGGTGGACCGCTTTGAGGCATGGTGTGGAAACAATCATCTCATCTTGAACGTGACTAAAACAAAGGAGATGATTGTAGATTTTAAGAGAAACAGGAATAAGTCAAAAACTACCCCCACCACCTCCACCTCCACAAAGAGGTGGAGGTGGTGGAGGAGTATAAATACCTCGGTGTTCAACTGGACAACAGACTGGAGTGGAGATGCAACTGTGAAGCCTTCTAGAAGAAGGGACAGAGCAGACTGTACTTCTTGAGGAAGTTTAGGTCCTTCGGTGTTTGCAGCAAGATGCTGCATATCTTCTATAAGTCTGTTGTGGAGAGTGTGATCTCTTCTGCCATCATCTGCTGGGGTAGCAGCATCAGAGCCAGGGACTTAAAAAAGCTCAACAAGCTGATAAAGAAAGCCGGCTCTGTTATGGGGACTCCTCTGGAACCTCTGGAGATCACTGTGCAAAGAAGGATTCTTCATAAAATGAAGAACATTATGGAGAACCCTGAGCATCCTCTTCATGAGACTGTGCTACAACAACAGAGTGTCTTCAGTCAGAGACTTCTTCAGATGTGCTGTAAGACAGAGCGCTACAGGAGATCCTTCCTGCCCACAGCAATCAGCATCTACAACAGCTCTTTGAAGAAACCTAATTGAACAACTTAACTCGGAGCTAGCTCTCACTTATATGTTTAAATATATTTAGTTCTTATGCATTTTAATGTTTTCAATTAATCTGAATATCTACAAACCACTATTTAGTACAATGTTTTTGTCAGCAGCAATGTATTGTTATTATTGTTAATATAACTTATAATAGCTAACTTTAATTTAAAGTGGATTACAGCACTTTCAAAAAGTGCATTCAGAAATCCCTCTATGAACGATTTTCAGTGTCAGTGGTTGTATTAAGAGGCTCACTATGTCCTCTTTAAAACCAAAGCTAGAGAGGACTTTAGTTTCTGTAAATAAGACAGAAATTAGGAAAGCACCATTTCCCTCCCCCTGAGATTAAGCCCTATTCCTGCATACTGATAAATCTGTTGGCATTTCCAGCAGAGGTACACCTGTCAGGAAGTTATTGGATGTAAACATCTTTGTTTATTTGTTTTATTATAGACAATGATTGGTAGGCAATAAACAATAAAGTCGACTGTGCAAGTCAATCAGATCAAATTTCATTTCATAAAAGAATAAGCTGTCTGTATTTTTTAAACATGTTTGATGTATTTCAGAACACTTGGTTTGAGGAATTATACAGCTTCAGATCAAGCTCTAATTATAGATTATTTGCAAATGAAAAACAAAATTATGTTTAAACACATGTTTTATCTATCTTACTTGCAAAAGGCATTTTCTTGGTAATTTTTTTAAACTTATTAGCTCTACTGCTAATACTTGTATTGAAAGCATTGGAAGGGTAAATGTAGTTCATTGTTTATGAGTGTATACAATGTAATGAAGCACCACGTTTGGAAAACCCAGAGGTCAGCAATGCTTCTCTGACAGATAAACTCCATTGAAATTCATGGACTTATCTGATGATGCTGTTTAATCATTAAATAATTCTCAATCCTGCTACAGATGGTCGATGTTTAAAGAAAAAGCCAAATTATGCAGTAGATCTGCACAAACAAATGTGTATGGAGACCTCATTAATATACACTCTGTCCAGACTATGCAGAAGTAAAGCTGTCAGTCTGGTACTGCTACTTTTTAACTGGAGCTTAACATCTGTGCACACATATGTACATCCACTGAGGACTGACCACACCACATCTCCTACACCACTGTTTGATCTGCTGTATTGGCTGACATGAACATTAGAAATGGTGAGTTTCAGCCAGGAAATAGCCTCTCCTTTCTCTTTAATCCCTCATATCTATCCAGCATGAAGACTAAACGTGTCTTCTACTTACATTCACTCTCGGAAAAGTAAAGCCCTGATGGGTAGAACAGCCACAATTTTAAAAATAAGTTCTAAAGTAATTATTAGTGTATGTGTTTATTTAAAGTGTAACTAAACCCGATGTAAAAGCATAACACCACCCCCAGACAAATCTTGAAAAAAGATCACGAAAGTGGGCAGTGCCAAGAGATACTGAGGGGCAGGGTCAAGTTTGGGGATGAGCGAAGGGGGTTAAGCGGGGGTGTGATCCGGAGGACGAGTGAAAGTGGGAGCTAGCTTAATTTGACGATATTGATACATGGAGAGTAAGCCGAGCGATACTGGTAGTTTCGCCACAGATAGATCTAATAACATTGGAAATACATCCATTAAATACAGTGGGGAGAACAAATATTTGATACACTGCAGATTTTGCAGGTTTTCCCACTTGAAAAGCATGTAGAAGTGCGTAATTTTTATCATAAGTACTCTTCAACTGTGAGGACCTTGAGATGCTTCTTATGGAGCCATTCCTTAGTTGCCCTGGTTGTGAGCTTCGGGTCGTTGTCATGCTGGAAGACCCAGCCACGACCCATCTTCAATGCCCTTACTGAGGGAAGGAGGTTGTTGGCTAAGATCCCCAGCTACATGGCCCCATCCATCCTCCCCTCAATATTGTGCAGTTGTCCTGTCCCCTTTGCAGAAAAGCATCCCCAAAGAATGATGTTTCCACCTACATTCTTCAAAGTAGGGATGGTGCTCTTGGGGTTGTACTGTACCTTTTTCCTCCAAACACGGCGAGTGTTTAGCTCTTTTTCTGTCTCATCAGACCCCATGACCTTCTCCCATTCCTCCTCTGGATCATCCAGATGGTCATTTGCAAACTTCAGACGGGCCTGGACATGTGCTGGCTTGAGCAGAGGGACCTTGCATGTGCTGCAGGATTTTAATCCATGGCGGCGTAGTGTGTTACTAATGGCCTTCTTTGAGACTGTGGTCCCTGCTCTCTTTTGACTAGGTCCTGCTGTTTAGTTCTGGGTTAATCCCTCACCTTCCTCATGATCATTTATGCCCCATGAGGTGAGATCTTGCATGTAGCCCCAGACCGAGGGAGATTGACTGTCATCTTGAACTTCTTCCATTTTCTTATAATTGCACCAACAGTTGTTCTCACCAAGCTTGGCTATTTTCCTGTAGCCCATCCCAGCCTTGTGCAGGTCTACAATTTTATCCCTGATTTCCTTACACAGCTCTTTGGTCTTGGTCATTGTGGAGAGGTTGGAGTTTGTTTGATTGAATGGACAGATGTCTTTTATACAGATAATGAGTTCAAACAGGTGCAGTTAATACAGGTAATGAGTGGAGAACAGGAGGGCTTCTTAAAGAACTAATAGGCCTGTTTCTTACTGATTGTTAGGTGATCAAATACTTATGTCATGCAATAAAATACAATTACTTAAAACAGGTATCACAGGTACTCTTAAACTCACAGTTGAAGTACCTATGATAAAAATTAAAGACTTCTACATGCTTTGCAAGTGGGAAAACCTGCAAAATCGACAGTGTATCAAATACTTCTTCTCCCCACTGTAAATGTGATTTATCATATAGTTTTTAATTAGATATACATTTGACTTCACATTGACTTGATTATTAAATTATTTAATATTTTTATAATTTTTAACACACACACATAATTGAATGTGGAAATCCTGAGTTAAATTTAGAATTTATTATATTTAAAAGTGTGCATTTATTTACCTGACAAGCATTAAATTATTTCAGTATTCATGTACCTATTTCATAGTAATGTGTTGCAACACATTGAGCGTATCTGTCAGCCTCACCCCTCAAAATCAGTTGCCGGGGCTAAGACTATAGACAACCTGCTTTAATTAAATATGACAGGAAGTATGAAATATTAAATAAATAGTTTTTTTAACATATATTGAAATAATTTTTTAATAACAATTTTATTATTTTCTTGTCTATTTAATAAATTGTTGGTATATTTATAATAATTTTGTTTAATTATTTATTACATTTTTAGCATGTTTCTTTTACACAATCACAAATGTAAGTATTTGTATTTTTTTTTTTTTGGGGGCCCCTTTTTTCCCGGGGAAAAAAAAACCCCCAAACCCAAATTTTTTTTTTTCTTTTTTTTTAAAGGGGGAAAACCCCTTTTGGGGGGTTTTAAAAAATTTTTTTTAAAAAATTTTTTAAACCCTTTTAAAACTTTTTTTAACCCCGGGGGAAAAAAAACCCCCCCCCCCTTTTTTTCCCCCCCCGGGGGGGCCCAACGGCAACCCAAAAACCCCCAAAATTTAAAAAAAAAAAATTGGGGGGGGTTTTCCACCCCAAAAAATTTTTTCCCCAAAAATTTTTTTTTGGGTTTAAAAAATTTTTTTTTTTTTTTTTGGGGGGGAAAAAATTTTTTTTTTTTAAAAGGGGGTTTTTTGTTTTTGGGAAAAGGGGGAAAAAAAAAGGGAAATTTTTTTTGGAAAAAAAGGGGGGAAAAATTTTTTTAAAGGGAAAAAAACAATTTTTGGGGAAAAATATTTTTTAAAAGGAAAATTTTAAATTTTTGGGTTTTGGAACCCCTTTTTCCCCAAAAATTTTTTTTTGGGGGGGCCCCCTTTTTTTTAAAAAAATTTTTTTTTTTAAATTTTTTTTCCCCCCTTTTTAAAAATTTTTTTTAACCCTTTAAAAAATTTTTAAAAAAATTTTTGGGGTTTTTTTCCCCCTCCCTTTTCCGGGGGGGGGGGCCGGGGGGCCCGAAAAGGGGGAAAAAACCCCCCCCCCCAAACCCCCCCCCCCCGGGGGGGGCCCCCAAACGTTTCCCCGGGCCCCCAAAAGGCCCCCCCCTTGGGCCTGGGGGGTCCCCCCCCCCCCCCCCCCCCCCCAAAACCCCCCCCCCCCCCCCCCCCCCCCCAACCCCCCCCCCCCCCCCCCCCCCCCCCCCCCCCCCCCCCCCCCCCCCCCCCCCCCCCCCCCCCCCCCCCCCCCCTTTTTTCCCCCCCCCCCCCCCCCCCCCCCCCCCCCCCCCCCCCCCCCCCCCCAACCCCCCCCCCCCCCCCCCCCCCCCAAACCCCCCCCCCCCCCCCCCCCCCCCCCCCCCCCCCCCCCCCCCCCCCCCCCCCCCCCCCCCCCGGGGGCCCCCCCCCCCCCCCAACCCCCCCCCCCCCCCCCCCCCCCCCCCCCCCCCCCAAACCCCCCCCCCCCCCCCCCCCCCCCCAAACCCCCCCCCCCCCCCCCCCCCCCCCTTTCCCGGGGGCCCGGGCCCCCCCCCCCCCCCCCCCCCCCCCCCCCCCCCCCCCCCCCCCCCCCGCCCCCCGGGGCCCCCCCCCCCCCCCCCCCCCCCCCCCCCCCCCCCCCCCCCCCCCCCCCCCAAAACCCCCCCCCCCCCCCCCCCCCCCCAATTTCCCCCCCCCAAAAAACCCCCCCCCCCCCCCCCCCCCCCCCCCCCCCCCCCCCCCCCCGGGCCCCCCCCCCCCCCCCCCCCCCCCCCCCCCCCCCCCCCCCCCCCCCCCCCCCCCCCCCCCCCCCCCCCCCCCCCCCCCCCCCCCCCCCCCGGGCCCCCCCCCCCCCCCCCCCCCCCCCCCCCCCCAAAAACCCCCCCCCCCCCCCCCCCCCCCCCCCCCCCCCCCAAAAAACCCGGGGCCCCCCCCCCCCCCCCCCCCCCCCCCCCCCCCCCCCCCCCCCCCCCCCCCCCCCCCCCCCCCCCCCCCCCCCCCCCCCCCCCCGGGGGGGGCCCCCCCCCCCCCCCCCCCCCCCCCCCCCCCCCCCCCCCCCCCCCAAACCCCCCCCCCAAAACCCCCCCCCCCCCCCCCCCCCCCCCCCCCCCCCCCCCCCCCCCCGGGGGCCCCCCCCCCCCCCCCCCCCCCCCCCCCCCCCCCCCCCCCCCCCCCCCCCCCCCAAAAAAACCCCCCCCCCCCCCCCCCCCCCCCCCCCCCCCCCCCCCCGTTTCCATTGTTCCCTCACTCGTGAACAAGACCCCGAGATACTTGAACTCCTCCACTTGAGGCAGGAACTCTCCTCCAACCTGAAGAGGACAAGCCACCCTTTTTCGGTCAAGTACCATGGCCTCTGACTTGGAGGAGCTGATCTTCATCCCAGCCACTTCACACTCGGCTGCGAACCGCCCCAGCGCATGCTGTAGGTCTTGGCTAGAGGGGGCCAGCAAGATCACGTCATCTGCAAAAAGATGACATTCCAAACATTCCAAAAATGTTGGGATCTAAAGTTATTTTATTTGAAGCAATCATAGTATCAATTGGCAATATCTGCTTAGTCACAGGGGAGCTGGTGCCTCTCTCCAGCAGCCAATGGGTCAGTATGCCCTGAACAGGTCATCAGTCTATCACAGGGCATCACAGGATGAACAAGCATTCAAGCACACACTCACATGTAAGGGCAATTCAAAGAGGCCAGTTAACCTAACATCGATGTTTTTCAACTGTGGGAAGAAGCCAGAGTACCCGGGAGAACCCATACTTGCACGGGTAGTACTTTCAAACTCCATGCAGAAAGGATCTTGGCCTGGATTCAAATCCGGGACCGTATTGTTGCAAGGCAAAAAGGTAAAAAAGAACCTTGGACTCTGGCAAGATACATGTTTAAGACATAAGGATACGACAATAAACAGAAAAAGGGGGAGTTTAGGTGCCCAGGTAGTGATTATTGACTGATGGAAAATAGGAGACAGGTGTGGGGAGCTGGAAGTTATAGACACCTTAGGACAGGGCTATTCAATTAGTGGCCCGGGGGCCACATCCAGCCTGCCAAACTCCTTTAACTGGCCCACCCCCGACTGGCCCAACGTAAGCCACAAAAACGCGTTTAAATCATATTTGCTGTGAGAGTTTTTAAAGTGCCCACCCTTCCTCTTGCACCGCTCCCGGTATCGTAGCAACGCCAGCCCAGAATGCTCTTTCCAAGTACATCAACCGCGAAAAGATGTCACTGACAGGTCAGAAACGTAAAATTGAAAATAGCCGTTTTAACCCTGCCTGGACTGAACTCTAAGCCACTGTGCTTGATTTGTAATGAATGCCTGTCAGTATTAAAAGAATATAACATTCGGCGGTCCATGTTGAGAAACACAGAGCTTTTGCGACAGCATTTCCTGAAGGGACAGAGGAGAGGGTGACTAAGGTACAGAGCCTTCTAGCATCTTATAACAGGAGTTGTTCTACATTACTTTTTATTAAACATATGTGTGGTGAATAGATGCCTTGTTAAATATATTCTGGTCAAGGTTTGGACCAAATGTTAAAATTTGCAATGCACTTGAATTATTTTACTCATCAAGAAATGATGCTGTATAAAGCCTTTATTGTGAATTCCTTTATTTGTTTTTATGAATTAGTTCAGGTGGTAGTATATTTAGAGTTAAGTCTCGAGAAATAATATAAGTAGGCGTCTTTGGCCCAGTAGCATCTAAAAATTTTCAAATCTGGCCCAGAAGAAAAAGTAATTGAATAGGCCTGCCTTAGAACATCATTATGAATATTGCAAACTCAAAACAGAACTCTTTGTAGTTACCATTTGCCTATGGTATTCCAAGGGACTCATAGCTCTCCTCAACACCTGCTATTCTCCCTCTGGGAGTGCAATTCCCTCCGTGTTGATTACCTTCCCTCTTTTTGTCACCATTCGACTGCATGTCTCAAGCCTTAATGACATTCCAATGTTCCTATAGATTTTCGTAGTGTGGTGATGCCTTGTTCACTCTAACATACAACTTGATGTCATCTGTGTAGAGGAGGTGGCTGATGGTGGCCCCATTTCTGAGTCGGGACCTATAGATAGTCTTATTGATTAGTTGGCTGAGGGGGTTTAGGCCTATGTGGAACAGCAGTGAGGACAGGTATTTGCTTGACAGTGGCTTCAAGGCTGGTTTTCACCTCATGGAGTATGCAACAAAGGCTCTCAGAGTGTTGGTGACCTTGTACAGCCTTAAGGATTCCCGGATCCATGTGTCTGGCATTGAGTCGCCGGCTTTCTTGTTATTCAGGCAGAGTACAGGTCGTTTGTCTAGTTTTGCTGTCTCGGGTGACAGTTTTGCTGTCACCCGAGACAGGCATGACACAGTTATGTGTCATGCCAGCTTCTGTCAACCAGCAGCTGGCATTTTTAGATTAGTTTAGTCCAGTCTTAGGTCTATTAGCCACTGTGTTTTTATGTGATGCTTCTTTCTGGCTTTTATGACCCTTGTGTATCTCTTCAATCAGCTGGTAAAGGCTTAGAGTCTTTGTGTGGCAGTTTCCAGAGCCTCAGGCATGGGCATCTGTTTGTATTTCTTGGGTATTCCCTTTCTGGTTGCACCCTTTTGGAGTTCTGAGAATTGGCTTACTTCTTTCTTTGTTGTCTTGATTTTGGCTTCTAACCTTCTCCTCTAAGGTAGACATGGTCTATCGTGGTTGCCATTAACTTTCCCCTTGCCAAGCGTCTTAAGGATCACTTTTGCTGTTCTGTTTATCAGCTCATTGGTTTCTATGATGGTCGCAGTTGGGATTGTACTGAGTGCTGCATTCACATTGTTTAGGAGACCCTTTGGAGATACTTCACTCAACTTCACTAGTCGGTGTTAGGGTTGACAGGCGCTCAACTTTGGCATGATCTTATTTCACAGGTCTGTTACTCTCGCATTCATTTCTGTCATTGAGGCTTGGTACCCAACCATGGAGGGGAGGTGAGTTGATGTTAACTCCAACATCTGACCTTGTGTCCTGGCTCTCCTTATCATAACAGTTATGTGTCATACCTCGTGAATCTCTTGTGGTGAAAACAACTGCTGTTTGTGGATGTTGGAACACTGAGCTACTAGATGTTTTAGCTTAGACTATGGGTATGTTTCCAACAGTATTTTCATAGGGTTGTTTGTTTTTTATAATTTGCATGAATAAATTAGGAGATAAAATACAAAATAGTTACTTTGCTAGATAGTATGTTTTATGGATTCTTCTAACTAGACTCATCTTATTAAACCTTTTGATGATACTTCTCACCATGATGCATGAGGCATCCAAAATACTAACAACAACATCACAGGAAAATGTTTTTCTGTTCATCCCACTCAATACAATTGACTGGGATGAACCGTCTATGTAAAGCGTAACAAATGAAATAGGAACTGTTAAAACTAGCAGAGAAACATAGTTTGTGCAGCATATTTAGGTTTTTTGATTGGTGGCACTGTGTTCTTTAAATATGTAGGAAAATAAGTGTGACTGACGTAACTTTCCTCTGCTTGGAGAATATCTAAACTTTTTACAGCATTCACAGTCTGGCTTTCTGCATCTAATCTTCTACAAGAAAGTAATGCTGATGTGTCAACAACATCCTTGGCAAGGACTAAGGTCATACCACAACAAATATCTTCAATTCTGTCTCACTCACTTCCCTGCACAGGCTTCAATAACATGATGATAGCAGTCAGTTATGTTATATAGATTTGTGGTATCTGATTAGCAGGCCCCTTGGGCCCCATGCAGACACTGACACTGGAACTGAAACATTAAATGCAAACTAAAAACACAACGATCAAATCAGTTGAGCATGATCATTTCAGCTCATTGTTATGTAACATCAGCTGTCAGAAGAATTATCAGATGGAGAATCAATGAGACTGCGGGATAAAGGTCTGTAAATGCAGTTGAAACATATATTTCCAACTGTTGCATAACTATTACACTGCCTTGTAAAATATTTCATATCCCTTGAACCTCTTTGCAGTTTGGATCATTATAGCCACAAACTTCAATGTATTTTACTGAAATTCTAGGGGATAGACAAACCTAAAGTAGGAAATAATTGTGAAATGGAAGAAAGATTCTACGTGTTTTTTCAAGATTTTATATAATTAAAAAATTCTCAAAAGTGTGATATGCATCTGCAGCCTCCCTCATTGAATATTTGGTAAAACCAGCTTTTCCCAGAATTACAGCTGAAGATCTTTTGTAGTATATCTCTACCAACTTTGTACATAAAAAAACTGAACTCTTTGCCCATTCTTCTTTGCAAATTAGCTGAGCCTTGGTCAAATTGGATGAAGAGCATATGTAGACATCAATTATCAGGTCTTGTCACAGATTTTCATTTGGATTTGGTTGCAACTCTTTTGCAGCTGAGGGGGTTCATCTTCCCATCAACTCTAACCAGCTTCTCTGTTACTGCTAAAGAAAAGCATCCTGACAGCACAATACTGCCACCACTATGTTTCATTTTGGGCATGGTATGTTAAGGGTGATGTACAGTGTTAGATTTATGCCACATGTAGTGATTTGAATGTAGGCTAAAAAGTTCATCCTTGGTGTCATCTAGGCAATGTACATCCTTCCAGGTATTTGCTGTTTCATGGTTTGTGATACAGTGTAAATGGGACTTCTTAGTGAAATGGCTTAACAATGACAAACACCAATCCCTTTTTTGTCATTCTTCAATAACATCAAGTCAAATTCGTAGAGTTCACAACCAATAGTTATCCTGTCCGACACATTCTTGCACCTAAACTGTGAACCTCAGCAGCACCTGCAAGGTTAATAAGGGCCTCTTAACTATTTCGAAGTATATTGCTCTCCTTACCTGGTCTATCAGCTAAGGTGTATGGTTGGTGGTCTTCATGGTGGTGTTTGATTACTAATGTTCTCTAACATCCTCTGTGAAGCCTCATAGAATAGCTGTATTTGGCATGGCCTATGGTGTAGTACACAAAAGCTCTAGTCCTCACAGGTGTCTACGATGTCATCATCCACACCTGTTTGTGTTTCTGTTAATTACAATCACCTGTTTTTCATGTAGCCCATCACATTTCAGTTGTTATTAAGTTCCTGTTATCTGTCCCTTTGTTATGATTCTGGCACGTCTGCTCTACCCTGTCTCCCTGGCTGCAATCAGCAGATGAGATGCACCTGGTGACTGCTGCAGTGCAGTGCAATCTGTGGCATTCCAAGCACCTGTGTCTTCCCTGATATATACTGACTCTGACAAGCAGACGGTGCCAGATTTTTTGAAAGCCATCGTGTGAGTAGATATCCAGCGTTCCTGACTGATCGTTGTTTTGACCTTGCCTTGCCTCTTGGATTTCTGCCTCTGCCTGCCCCTTGTCGGACTGTTTGGATTTTGGTTTTGACCCTGCTTCCTGCATCTGATTTATGCCTCTGCCTGCCCCTTGCCTGACATCTCTTGTTCCGATCATTGACGTCAGCTGACATCTCTTGTTCCGATCATTGACCCTGTTTCTGTCCCTGGATTATTGAATCAGCCTAGCCCTTGGATTATTCAGCCAAAAGTCACCTGTCTCTCTCACCTGCGCTGTGGAGATCCCTGCCTTCTACCCACTGAGGTTTCTCCTCTGGGTTTCAAGTTTAACCCAAGACAAGAACAGGTTAGTGACTTTTCTGATCCTTGCAAGATTTGGAGAAACTACAAGTCACTAATCCTTCTTTCTGCTTCAGTGATTCCTGGAAGCTGTGTGGAGTTTAACCTGAGCGACGTTTTCCTGTGGCTGAATAAACTTTTTAATCTTTCAGTTCTGTGTCTGGCTGAATCTTGGGTCCGCCTTTTTCTAATTCGTAATAGAAAAATCTGGCCAAAAATGGACTCATCGCCAGCACAGCAGTGGCGCATCCATGTTGATGAGACTCTTTCCTGGCTGGGTTCCGGCATGGAGGAAATGACTTCCACATTACGTTCTGGCAATCCTGTCTCCAAGCCGCCACCGTCACAAATTAACCACGCCCAAGTGACACAGACAACACAGACAACACCTCACCCCCCAAAGGCAGGCTTTACTCGTTGTCTGGTCCAGAGCACAGGGCCATGAAGAAATATGTTGATGAGGCATTAAAGGCAGGGCAAATTCAACCTTCTTACTCTCCTGCAGGTGCTGTTTTTTTTTTTTTGTTGGGAAGAAGGATGGTTCGGTGAGATCAGGCATTGATTATAGAGGCCTTAATGAGATAACAGTTAAAAATAGATACCCCTTACCACTCATGAACACAGCTTTTGATCAGATCCAGGGAGCCAAGATATTTTCTAAGCTGGATCTAAGGAATGCTTATCATCTGGTCTGAATCAGAGAAGGGGATGAGTGGAAGACGGCTTTTAACACGCCTACGGGCCATTATGAATACGAGGTCATGCCATTTGGACTTACTAACGGTCCTGCAGTTTTTCAGTCATTGGTCAATGACGTTCTAAGAGACATGGTGGGTCAATTCGTGTTTGTTTACCTTGATGATATATTAATCTATTCTTAAGATCTGGATACCCACAGGAAACATGTCAGAGCTGTTCTCCTGCGTCTTCTGCAAAACCAGTTGTTCGTCAAGGCAGAGAAATGTGAGTTTCACACCACTACTACATCCTTTTTGGGCTTCATCATTTCCCCAGGTCAAGTGATTGTCGACCCCTCTAAAGTAAAGGCCGTCTTGGAATGGCCTGTCCCCACTGATCGTAAGCAGCTTCAGAGATTTCTGGGATTCGCAAACTTTTATAGGAGGTTTATTAGAAATTACAGCCTGGTTGCTACTCCCCTGAACGCTCAAGACAAGATTTGTATGGAATAAGGATGCAGAGAAGGCCTTCAACAGGTTAAAGGAACTCTTCACGTCAGCTCCAGTGCTACGGTCTCCTGACCCAGAGAGACAGTTTATCGTGGAGGTGGATGCCTCAAGCACTGGGGTTGGAGCCGTGTTAAGCCAGAGAGGTGAGGATGATCGTGTTCACCCATGTGCCTTCTTCTCAAGGACTCTGTCACAGGCTGAGCGGAATTACGACGTGGGAGACAGAGAGTTGCTGGCTGTCAAGTTGGCATTGACGGAGTGGAGACATTGGCTGGAGGGGACTAAGGAGCCGTTTATGGTGTGGACTGACCATAAGAATTTGGAGTACCTGAAATCAGCAAAATGGCTGAAACCCAGGCAGGCAAGGTGGGCTTTGTTTTTTGGTCGTTTTAATTTCTCCCTGTCTTACAGGCCAGGCAGTAAAAATGGCAAACCTGACGCCCTATCCCGGATTCAAGAGCCCGCAGAATCTCAGTCTGCAGGTGAAGAGGAGTTTATCCTTCCTGAGGCCGTCAGGTTGTCTGTGTCCCGAGTTGCGGTGGAAAGGGAGGTTCAGGAGGCCATTGGGGATCTGCCTATCCCTCCATCATGCCCACCGGCCTGCTGTTTTGTTCCTGAGCGCCTTGTGCCTAAGGTACTGGAGTCTTGTCATTGCTCTCATCTCGTTTGTCATCCTGGAATCAGCAGAAGGATTCAGACCGTACAAGCTCAGTTTTGGTGGCCATCGCTTGTGAAGGATGTCAAAGACTACGTTTCTGCATGCACTCAATGTTGTCAAGCCAAGTCTTCTCGTCGCCCCCCTGTGGGGTTGTTGCACCCATTGCCCATTCCCCCTTGCCCATGGTCACAGATTGCTATGGACTTTGTAACAGGTTTACCGGTGTCAAATGGTCACTCTGTTCTACTAACCATACTTGACAGATTTTCGAAGATGGTTCATCTGGTGCCCCTGGAGAAGCTTCCATCTGCAAAGGAGATGGGTGAGATATTGACCAGAGAAGTTTTCAGGCTCCATGGGATACCTATTGACATTGTTTCCGATAGAGTACCCCAGTTTGTGTCACGTTTTTGGAAGGAGTTCTGTTCTTTGTTGGGAATTTCTGTTAGCCTCTCTTCAGGTTTTCATCCTCAATCTGATGGCCAAACTGAGAGAGCAAACCAAGAAGTGGAAACCAAACTTCGCATTTTGTGTGAGTCAGACCCGACCAAGTGGTCACAAAATTTGCCCTGGGTTGAATACGCCATGAACTAGTTGCAGTCAAGTGCCACTGGTTTGTCCCCTTTCCATGTTGTGTTTGGTTTCCAGCCACCCATGTTTTCAGTTCAGGAAACAGAGGCAAATGTCCCGTCCGCCCAAACAGCTGCCCTAAGGTGCCAAAGAATATGGAGAAAGGCCAGGAGGTCAATGATCAGAATGTCACTGGTTCAGTCGAGAACAGCCAACCGGAGGCGGATCCCTGCCCCTAAGTACCAGGTGGGGCAGAAAGTTTGGCTCTCCGCCAAAGACCTGCCGTTACGGATAGAGTCCCGGAAGTTGGCACCCAGATTTGTTGGACCTTTCCCTGTCTCCAAGATCATCAACCCTGTATCTGTAAGGCTGAGATTGCCCAATTCCATGAGGATTCACCCCACGTTCCACGTTTCTCAGGTCAAGCCCTTTGTGGAGCCCCGTCTCGGGGAAGACCTGTGTCTTCCCTGATATATACTGACTCTGACAAGCAGACGGTGCCAGATTTTTTGAAAGCCATCGTGTGAGTAGATATCCAGCGTTCCTTCCTGACTGATCGTTGTTTTGACCTTGCCTTGCCTCTTGGATTTCTGCCTCTGCCTGCCCCTTGTCGGACTGTTTGGATTTTGGTTTTGACCCTGCTTCCTGCATCTGATTTATGCCTCTGCCTGCCCCTTGCCTGACATCTCTTGTTCCGATCATTGACGTCAGCTGACATCTCTTGTTCCGATCATTGACCCTGTTTCTGTCCCTGGATTATTGAATCAGCCTAGCCCTTGGATTATTCAGCCAAAAGTCACCTGTCTCTCTCACCTGCGCTGTGGAGATCCCTGCCTTCTACCCACTGAGGTTTCCCCTCTGGGTTTCAGGTTTAACCCAAGACAAGAACAGGTTAGTGACTTTTCTGATCCTTGCAAGATTTGGAGAAACTACAAGTTACTAATCCTTTCTGCTTCAGTGATTCCTGGAAGCTGTGTGGAGTTTAACCTGAGCGACGTTTTCCTGTGGCTGAATAAACTTTTTAATCTTTCAGTTCTGTGTCTGGCTGAATCTTGGGTCCGCCTTTTTCTAATTCGTAATACCCTTCCTTGTTGGGTTCTCTGTTACTGTCTCCCTGGTACCTGTGTTTCCTTCGTGTCTGTAAATTATCATCCTCTTGAGTAAAATATATTCATACCACGCATCTGGCAATGTTTTGTTGCCGCTTTGGTCCTTTAACTCCAAAAACCATGACATAGGAGTCCTAACATTGAGACCTTTGCTGCATGTCCTCTGCCCATTTCCTGATAGGAAAAGACATCACCACACACAAAAAAAGAACAGCTATATTTATACTGAGATTAAATTATTGGTTAAACGAGATTATTTTGGAGTCTCAGATTAAAGGGGGCTAAATGCAAATTCACACTGCACTTTTTAGATTTTTATTTGTAAAATATTGAAACATTTAAAACTGTATAATTTTTAATCCCATAATTTCCCTCCATCTCCCAATTATGCATTGCTTACTGTTGGTCAGTCACAAAATACGTACATTTGTGGCTGTAACAAAAAAGCGCTACTTAAATGTTAAAAGGGGTATAAACTCAAAACCAGTATCTCTGGGCAGTCATCTTCTTTCTTTTTCTCTTGGGTCATCTGCTTATACCAATGTCTGTATGCTAAAGTAAGTCTCCCTGTAGATTATTTTAAGAAAGCTTCAGAGGTGCCTACCGAAAGTCTTGAATCTTATCAGTTATTTTCTTTGAGTGCAGAAAGCACAAAAATCCCTAATATCAGCTGTGGGAAGCAGATAATTCTTTTATTTACTTTTTGACACTAATGATGGCTCGTCAACCTTCCCAAAAGACACACAGTTTGATATTTCCTGACAGGCAGAAAAGCATTAGCCTCTGTCTATCCAGCTGCCATGTGACATCAGTGCAGGCAGACAGAGGCAGGATATAGCACAGATGGATCAAGACCACCTCAGAAACTCCCACTCGTCATTTTCCTGTAAAGCTCTCACTGACAGCCTGAATCATCACTGTCGGTAAAGCAAATAACAACAGGAATTAGCAAAATGCATTAGGAATGCAGAGCGACAGCATAATATGAGATTATACAGGAGGTGACCCTGCCTGGTGTACAGGAGTCATAGATGTATTTGATCTTCGGTGGTTTATGGTTTATCTTTCTGTAGCCAGGAGGAGTTTAACAGACAGCGTAAGGTTTTGTATGCAGGCCAAGCTGTGGTCTGTAGTCTGCTGGTTACAACAAAGCTGGGTTATTATGGTAAAGCTCTGGTAACAGAGTATAAGAGAATTAGTGTGCATTTATTTGTTTGCTTATTTATTGCTAATACAGTCAGAATTTGTAGGTTTATCTAAAACCACTACCCACTGTATAACATTCCCTTTAATAGCCTAACTCAACTAAAATTGATTCCAACTGTAAATGGGAACAGATACATTGCAAAGAAAAATGAGGTGTAAAACTATTCCCAATGAAGGTCTCATGTATTTGGCCAGCTTGTATTTCAGAAATTGTTTTTATCTTGCTGATAATTCTCATGCTGGCAGTGCTTCTGTTTTTTTTACTCATCATGGACTTAGGGTTAATACACTCCTTCAGCATTTCTTAAACCAATTCCGTACCCACACATTGCCATTTTTATTACTTCCTCCTGCCATTTTGTACCTGTAAACAAACCATTTTGTGCCCATGTATTTAAACCATTGCATAGTAGTGTATTATTCTTTGTAGCCAAGACCTACAGCATGCACTGGGGCAGTTGCCAGCCGAGTGTGAAGCAGCTGGGATGAAGATCAGCTCCTCCAAGTCCGAGGCCATGGTTATCGGCCGAAAAAAGGTGGCTTGTCTTCTTCAGGTTGGAGGGGAGATCCTGCCTCAAGTGGAGGAGTTGAAGTATCTCGGGGTCTTGTTCACGAGTGAGGGAAGAATGGAGTGGGAGATCGACTGACGGATCGGTGCGGCTGCCGCAGTAATGGAGACGCTATGCCGGTCCATTGTGGTGAAGAGAGAGCTGAGCCGAAAAGCGCAGCTCTCGATTTACCGGTCGGTCTACGTTCCCACCCTCACCTATGGCCATGAACTTTGGGTCATGACCGAAAGAACGAGATCCCGGATACAAGCGGCTGAAATGAGCTTCCTCCATAGGGTGGCCGGGCACTCCCTTAGAGATAGGGTGAGGAGCTCGGCCACCCGTTAGGGGCTCGGAGTAGAACTGCTGCTCCTCCACCCTACATCGAAAGGAGCCAGATGAGTTGGCTCGGGCATCTATACCGAATGCCTCCTGGACGCCTTCCTCGGGAGGTGTTCCAGTCACGTCCCACTGGGGAGGTGGCCCAGGGGACGGCCCAGGACACGCTGGAGGGACTATGTCTCTCGGCTGGCCTGGGAACGCCTTGGGCTCCCCCAAGAGAAGCTGAAGCAGGTGTCTGGGGAGAGGGACGTCTGGGTCTCTCTGCTGAGTCTGCTGCCCCCGTGACCCGGTCCCGGATAAAGCGGAAGACGACGAGTAAGAGTAAGATTTATGTTGTATTTTACTTTAACTGTATATTATTTTGAAAAGACTTTGTATTACTCTCCATTTCCAGTGATTGTGATTTTGATCCCCATTTGGGCTGGTGATGAAATATGAATATGAAATATTTTCATGAAACCATGAAAATAGAATAATTTATTTATTGGAGTGATAAAGACACATTGACCAGGCAAAATGACCAGCACTCCTCAAGATGATTGCTTTAAAGCTGACAGTGTTTTCTGGTCATAAAGAGCAGTTTTCTAATCAGCCCTTTGATATGACAAGGTGTGCAATGAATAAAACTGTGCATGGCTGTTCAGGCAAGCCATTTAGGAAAACAAAAATATTTCATGCTGTGTTAGATCAATACAGTTTAATGCTTAAAAAAGTGAATCCTACTGTATATTTTCCTGAAAAAAGCTGTGACAAAATTTTAAATATTTAAACATTGAAGCTTCATATGCAAGTCTGACCATCTTTATACAGTAAAAGCAGACGTTTTGGCAGTTTTCAAGCTTGGAGGATACAAATGTTTGTTCACACAATGTCAAAAAGGAACGACTTTGGCCATGTCTTAGATAAGCAGTTATTGATGCCCATCAATCTGGGTTGGGGTGTGAAGCCATTTCCAAACAATTAAAAGTCCATGATTGTACAGTAAGAAAGATAATTCCCAAATAGAATACCTTTAAGACGGCTGTCAATCTTTTCAGAAGAATATGACGTCCTAGAAATGTCACCATAAGTTTAGATTGTGCTATGCCAAAATTACCCAAAAGCTCCATCTCATACTCTACAGGCCTCAGTTAGCATGCTAAATGTTGGAGCTCCTGATAGCATGATTGAAAAGAGATTGAACAAGAATGGCTTAGGTATTAGTATAACAAAAGGCCTCACAAGAAATTGAACCATCAACGAGACCGTGATCCCTAGCACAGCAGCAAATCTTGGACTGAATGCCAAAAAAATTTGAAAAAAAGATCACCAGAGCACCAGAGCACAGGCTTCCAGGAGGCATCTGGTATAGATGCCCAAGCCACCTCAACTAGATCCTTTCGATATAGGGTGGAGGAGCAGCGGTTCTACTCCGAGCTCCTCTTGGATGGCCGGGCTCCTCACCCTATCTCTAAGAGAGTGACCGGCCACCCTATGGAGGAAGTTCACTTCAGCCGCTTGTACCCGGGATCTCGTTCTTTCGGTCATGACCCAAAGTTCATGACCATAGGTGAGGGTAGGAAAATGGACCGACCGGTAAATCGAAAGCTTCGCTTTCCGGCTCAGCTCTCTCTTCACCACAATGGACCGGCATAGCGTCCCCATTACTGCGGCAGCCGCACCGATCCGTCTGTCGATCTCCCGCTCCATTCTCCCTTCACTCATGAACAAGACCCCAATATACTTGAACTCCTGCACTTGAGACAGGAACTCCCCTCCAACCTTAGGAGGACAAGCCACCCTTTTCTAGTCGATAACCATGGCCTCTGACTTGGAGGAGCTGATCTTCATCCCAGTCGCTTCACACTCAGCTGCAAACCGCCCCAGTGCATGTTGTAGGTCTTGGCTAGAGGGGGCCAGCAGGACCACATCATCTGCAAAAAGAAGAGACGAAATCCACTGGTCCCCAAACCAAACCCCCTCCGGCCCTTGGCTGCACCAGGAAATCCTGTCCATAAAAGTTATAATCAGGACAGGTGACAAAGGACACCCCTTCCGGAGTCCAACATTTACTGGGAACCGGTCTGACTTAGCGCTGGCAATGCGGCACAAACTCCTGCTCCGCTTGTACAAAGACCGGATGGCCCCTAATAAAGGGCCCCCGAGTCCGTACTCCAGGAGAGTCTGGCCAATAGTCAAACCTCGGCTTCAGCAGGTGGTTGTGTCCCGGTCATGGAACAGTGGACCAGCTCTACACCCCCCATATGTTACCACGAGAAACACAGTCACAGTCACAGACACAGTCACAGACACAGACACAGTGTGATCCCCCTATAGTTGGAACACACCTGCCGGTCACCCTTCTTATGAAGGGGGACCACCACCCCAGTCTGCCAGTCCAGAGGCACTGTCCCCGACTGCCATGCTATGTTGAAGAGGCGTGTCAACGATGACAGCCCTACAACATCCAGAGACTTGAGGTACTCAGGGCGGATCTCATCCACCCCCGAAGCCCTGCCATCGTGGAGCTTTATCACCACCTCGGTGACTTCAGCCTAGGTGATGAAAGAGTTCGAACCCGAGTCCCCGGCCTCTGCCCCTGGGCCCTGATTTTGTTTCCATGATGTTTGAACATTTTTGGACTTTAAATTTATTTAAAACATTCAACACACTCATTACTAACACTTTGGCTCTGGCTTAACCTATTCAGTGGGAGAAACACATTAAGAAAGAAAATAAACTTCTCCCAGTACACAGTAAGATTGTAGTATAATCATTACAATGAAGTTCTGAATGACTGCAGCACCTTCAGAAAGACCAAAGTACTACATTATTCAACATGTTACTATCCACTAAAGCCTGAGTGGAGCATGGGCAGTTGAAATGGAACTAACCCTGAGTCCATCTGTGTCGATACTTGGCTGTGAACACACTGAGTCATAATGTCAGTGAAATGGATTCTTTCACAATAGGGACGTATCGACCACAGGCTGCTACCGGGAGGAAATACTTATTTGAGGGGAGATCTGGGTTGGGGAGAGAAAGGGGGTAGACTGTTTGACAGGACACACAAAGTGGCTTCATTGAACTATAGCTTTATAAGAGGCCTATATGGCCTAAACTAAATAATTTACCTCAAAAGAAAAATTTGCAAAGTTTCCCAATGCATAGGTCTTTAATCTTTAACTGATTTTTTTTAGATGCATTTGCAGACCGAAAATAATTTTCAATTTCTTGTGAAAATGATTTCTGTGGACTAATCAGACAAAAGAGTGGAACTTTTGGGAAGGTGTGCATGTCGAAGCATATGCTGTAAATCTAGCACATAATTTCAGAAAAAAACATTATACCTACAGTCAAACACGGTGGTGGTGGTTTAATGGCCTGGGGCTGTTTTTTTTCTGGACGTCTTATTGGACTGATGGAACCATGAATTCTGCTCCCCATCACAAAATCCACAAACAAGCATGGATGGTTTATACTGCTGAACTGCATGAATGAGTTTGAAGAGGCAGCCAAAGAAATAAGATTCATGTCTTTTATTTCAATAAATGTTTTACCTTGACATTTTGAGTAGAATGATACAAATGAAACATGAAACAAATTTGGCCTGTTTGCACAGTTTGTTGATGGAGATGTAGCAGTTTTATTTTTATTGTTTTTTTAGGGCAATACAGCTACCGGCCAATTTAAAAAGTACAACACACAATATTTGTCCTTTAATAAAAACACCTTTTGCACTTTAATTTCATAGTAAATATTAGTGACTTTCACTCAAAAGCAGACTTTGGTTCACCCAAATCTGCTTTTAATTAAATTATTAAACTTGCGACTCAAAACAGTGACCCAAACCCTGTTCTTATTGCTGATAATTGACTAAGTTTTTAAGTTTTGGATCTACAGTGATTGACACATCCCTTTACTATTAGCTTTTCATTTTTTTCAGCATGGTCCTTTATTTAGCTCCATCTATTTTCCAATTAACTCTGACCAGCTTCCATGTCCAGCTGAAAAACATAAATCAAAGAACATCCCCACAGCATGATGCTGGCACCACCACATTTTAATGTGTAGGTGGTGAGTTTAGAAGGATGTTCTGTGTTACTTTTCCTTTACACATAGCAATTTGATGCTACAGGCTTAGACTGCTTGAGGACATACTGACCACTTTCCCTCACTCTACGACCTTCTCCTTCTACTCTCCAATTACTCATTATCTACAGTTATTTATTACTTTAGTTAAAAACTTAAATTTGACTTTCTCTTTTACTTTCACATTTGATTTATTCTTCATTTTGTCTTTGCACACCTACCCTAACCTTTGGTCATAGATATATATTTTTTTAATGTGTCCTGTTGCGCTGTGTCAGGAATACTATGTAGAGCAGATGGTCGCCTAGATGTGGTACATGGTATTTCAACCTGGGGGGGCACTTCCCGAGAGGTCTAGATGTCGCCCAGAGCCCAGCGCAGCCCCCACGGCTCTCAACCAGACCATACCCACTCCCTCAGTCCCTGTGTCGGTATACAGTCGGTATAGGCTCTGCGACCAGCGGACCACGGCACGCCCCCCAAGCACAGACCCCCCCCCTTGTGAGTGTCTGTGGTAATTTAAAGTGTTGTAATGACTGCAGATTTGTATGTCTGAAGTGCATCAAGATTGGTGGCTGAGTTGTATGAGACCGTTTTGGAATGTGCCGAGGAAAATTTGCTCACCTCTCGACCATGGACCTTTTATTCTCGAAGGAAGACTGATTGTTCGTTAAAATGACCACAGGAGAGTAATATGTATAAGAAATCAAACTGTATTGGATCAGAAAAGAAGTACATTAATTAATAAGTATAACATTTTTCCCTCTAATGAACGCAATCCGCTTGTCAAGAACCAAAAAGAATGGAGAATACATGTGCACACAGCCTTTATACACTCATGATTACATATCAAGGGTGGAGACATAATGGTTTAAAAACAGTTCTATCTCTAGTTCCTGGAATCATCTGGTGCAGTGTAGTGTTCTTCTGAGGCATTTGTTTTACACACAACTGTTCAGCCCCCGTGCAGGCCCGAGCGGTTGCTAGCACTTATGTTGAGGACCTACACCTTGCTGCTTCTTGTGACTTTGCAGACTTCCTGTTTTCTGGTTTCCTCTTCAGTAGAAAGAACCTTTACCAATACCGCAACACATTATTAATAACCTTTACATTAACTCAGTCTAGACGCCTCCCACAATAATCATATCTTGTTTTTGGTAATGCTAGACATGTTTCTGCACAAAACCTTACAAGTGATAAATGACAACAAACTGCTGATAAGACAGATATTTTTAACAAATGCAAAGCCATTTTAAAGGACCGAAAAGAGGAACAGATGAAAAATGGTCAGAGGAACTTTTACGGAAAAGGGCATGAGTAGAAATGGTCAGCTCACACCTGGAAGGTACACCTGGCTTGTGGTTTCTGTGTAGCTGTAACACCGTCCTGTACAAGGGAACTGGCTAAGCCATAGCTGCCAAGAACATTATGTTCTCTTTCTATAGATACATTTAATTTGTCTTTCAGTGTTTAACTTTGTCTATGCAAAAGATACAGAAATTGAAGGAGTTATTGCTGTGCCCAACTGTGTGTAGTGTTTTTATCCTGTAGAATTGAAAAATAGCTTATAGAAAAGAGCTTACATGTTAAGCAGTGTTTCTTTCCTAGATGAAGCCACTAAATGAGCTGCTGCTGCCACCCATTTACTTTTTCTTCAACATAGAAAGAATTCCTAGATTAGTGCTTCTGTGTTTGTTTTTGTGTGTGTATGCTCTGTTTTCCTAAACCCTCAGTTGGTCCCTGCTCATACTGAGCCTTTTCTGCTGGAGGTTTCTAACTGTTTGAAGGGAGTTCCCCTCTCACAGTCGCTACATATATGTTCAGTATGAGGGATTGCTGCAAAGTTAACGACTCACGTTAACTCAGAAACTTTGGATTACGCAGACTCAGTAGAGTTTTAGTTGCAGCACCAATCTGTCCCATCCATCCATCCATCCATCCATCCATCCATCCATCCATCCATCCATTGTCTGAACGCGTCACCAGTCCATGACAAACAACCACTCATGCACACAGTCACAGCTAAGAGCAATTAAGAATCTCCACTTAACCTAACACTGTGAGATAAAACCAGAGTACCTCAAACCCTCCCATGCACAAGGAGAACATGCAAACTACGCGCAGAAAGACCCTGTCCAGGACCCTGCTTGGATTTAAACTCAGGACCTTCTGATACAAGGCAACTGTAGCTAGAATGCCAAGAATTATTTTACTAGTTTACCACTTTAATAAAATGCGAGAATTTAAAAAAGATGCCATATCTATTGTAGCATATATTGTAAATGAACAAGCCAGCTTTGGTGTATTTAAATCATCTTACCCCTGCATCATAGTTACTGATAATTTTAGATTTAAGAAAAAGTAAAAGAAGAGGATAAAAAATATCCAATATCACATGTAGAGGAATTGTGTGGAGCCATTCTTTAAAAGCATTTACATAATTTACAACAGTGTAAGAATTCCTCTCTACAGAGTCACTGTAACCTTTTATCTGCTCTAGCAGACCTGTTTGAGAGGACTTTCTCATTGGGCTGCAGTTTCAGAAGAGACTACAGTAACACTTTCTCCATCTTGAGAATATTAAATCCTTACATTTTGCTAAAGGATTTAGCATAACTGTAAACTTTCTCTCTCTCTCTCTCTCTCTCTCTCTCTCTCTCTCACACACACACACGCACACACACACACACACAACACACACCAAACACTCTTTTAGTCATCTAAGGAGAATGCCAGGAACCGCAGATCCCTAGAGAATACTGTGAATAACCATTTTTTCCCAGGGAGAAGTTTGCATTTTTTATGCATTTTCATATAGAGAGGAGCCTTCAGGAGGCGATTCAATGGCTCACTTACATTTGCAATATTTTGGAAAAACTGTAAAATTTGTAGGTCTGGTTTAGTCTAAATGTAAAGGTACAGACATTTTTCTTTTTCTTAAATAAATAAAAATGTTTGTTACTTTTCATTTTTCTTTTTCTTAAATAAATAAAAATGTTTGTTACTTTTCCTCTTTCTTTTTCTTAAAGAAATAAAAATGTTTGTTACTTTTCAAAGTGTGTATGAGTAGGATCACAAGGGAAGCAGTTCAGTCAAATGTTTTAATTTATATTTTTATATCACATCACTTTTTCATCTGATGATTATTTACTGAAAACCGGAACATAGTTCAGACTGAAAAGATGAGTTTAAAACACATCAGTCCTTTTAGGTCTCTGGGAAGGCTGTTCCACTGTTGAAGGCCATGGGATATGATTTTTACTTTAGGTACTACCAAGACCTTTCTCAGAAGACCTGAGGGGTCTGGATGGTCCTTACGGGAAGGCCTATTTGGAGGAAACTACTATATGACCAGACTTTAGCTACGGATCTGAGTGTGAGAGATGAAAGAAAAGAAATACTACGTGGGAGCGGCATTTAGAATTGTGACTCTCCAGATAGCAATCATCTGACAGCTTTCTACAAAAGGTAAGACACTGACTGTCAATTAATACTTGACATGAGCTCATTTCAGAAAAAGAAGAAGTAAATACAGGGCGTACCCCTTAAAGGAATTCTTTGCCTCATGGAAACACAGATCCAAAAAAAAAAAACGGTGACATGGTTACCTAATCAGATCTCATTATACTCTCACTGAAGTTACAGTTTGCTTAACTTTTTTCAAAAGGCTAAATTCCCCTGTGGTTTTTCTTTCCCGCTGCCTTCAGAGCTATCTTTCATTTCTGGGTCATGAGAGGGAAAACAGACTTGGGCATGTTTGATGTGTGAAGAGAGTTCTAGCAGAGAAGGTGTGTAAACACTCAGCAAGCTTACTCAAGAGGTAAACATGACAAGGTTTTTCTTACCCCAGTTTTCTCAACCTTGATGATTGGGAGATGACATTAACATTCCAGAGGGAGAGTCAGTTTTGTGATGTGTTTATCAGATATTCTATAACCTCGGAGTGGAAGGTAGAGACGTCTACAAGGAATTTTAAGACCTTAACACTTCTCATATTATTCCATTGCTGCTCAGATGCCTCTAACTTTTCACAACATGGTCAGTCTTACACTGAGAAAGTTTAAATATGAGGTTTCCTGTGACTGTTTACCATCATTACACCAGGAATATGAAGGTACAGGACTAGTCTCAATGGAGTGCTAGAAAGGCGTAACAAGCATCCAAATGATTGAAAATGTGACTGACATCGTTTTTTAATGGAAGGTTTTGCATTCGCTGGCATCACAGGAATCATAGTTTGAGCCTGTGAGCCTCTGTTTGCCAGTGTAAGCTAACATTATGTAAGCTACATTATCTTTGCATGTAAAGATGCTTTCTGTGGTATTTTTGCCTCTACCAGTTGATAATTAGGTGTTTAGTTTTGACTTTAATAACATATAAATGGCTGATAAAGTGCCTGAGCCCCACACGGTCCAATCACAGTAAGCTTCGTTGTCATTACAGAGACCTCTTCTGTAGTCAAAGATTTCAATCTTGGTAAACCAATGAGGGATGAGTTATGATACAGAAATGTACAGTACATTCCACAAAAAACTGAGCATTAACTCTATTAGGTTATTAAATTGAGTCTGAAAAAGATAGCTGATTACTAGTTACTGTGTTCTATAAGCTGGCTGACTGTAGTGGACTCATTAATATTCAGGTATGCAGTCAAATCATTTCTCATCCCATTGCAAATCTTCAGAACTTGATTTAGTCCACTACTGAAGCAATGGCATTCTATCATATACTGTAGGCTGTATTTACCAAAGCAGTGTGGTACAATACATGAGCAATATCTTAAAGTTGTACAATACTGAGGTAAGGTACTTTGAAAAATATTATAAATATTTGCTTTATTATAAATGTCTCAGAACATCAAAGCAAAGTTAATATCAACAAACATATCAGCTTTCCAAATAAATGTAACCCCATGTGAAAAAGTAATTACCCCATACAACTGGTTGTATCATAAAGCTTTTGCAATTCCTGACAACGTGTTTTTTGTATCACTCTAGAGGAGTCTTGTCCCAATTGTCTCTGCAGAATTGTTTTAATTCAGCCACACTGGAGGGTTGTGGACAAAAACATTATTTTTAAGGTCACACCACAGCATTTTAATAAATGTCAGTGCAGAATTTGACTAGGACACTCCAAAACCTTAATATTTCCCAGACAGAGGTGGATCATTGGATCACTGTCCTGCTGCAACACCCAAGTGCACATGAGCTTAAGGTTACCAACCGATGGCCGAACTTTCTCCTTAATTTTCTGGTAGAGAGCAGAATTCATGGTTCTGTCATTTAAAGCAAGTTGTCCAGGTGCTGAAGCCCTACCATCATACTACTACCACCATGTTTGGCTGTAGGTAAGATTTTTTTTTTTTTTGTGAAATGTTGTGCTAGTTTGATGTAAGTTTTATCTGGACAACCACCCCCAACCTGAACCTCCCTCTGAGAACTCTCCCATGGATACCATTTTTGCAAACACTGCCCTTAACTGAGGCAAATTAGGTCTGCAGTGCTTTAGATAGTGTTCTTGGTTCTTTTGGTGTTTAATTTTGACTTTAATAACACATTTAGACACATTTGAATTACTTTCTTAAAATTCTGAGGCTTGAATACACTAAGATTACTATACTCTTAGAAAAAGATGGGAAGGCCCAAACAATGTTTAATAGGTTTTGTAAGCTTCTGGTAGGTTAACTCATAACATCTGAGCTAAAAAGAGGCAAATCTAAAACAGAAGCTTCCCAGTACGACATAATAAAAAAATTTAAGAAATCAGGCAAGCTATTAGGACAAGAATAGCAAACTCCATAAGTCTGGTTTGTCCTTGGGTATAAGGGGACAATGTCCTCAATAACACCACAAAACAAGTTACAAACTGGCTTAACTACAAGGAATTCAATTTTTTTAAGTGACCACAAAAAAGCCTTGATCTCTGTCCTATAAAAAGTTTATGGGCATAGTTAAAAAGATGTGTGTGATCATTGAGTCACACAAACCTGGCTCAAATATACTAGTTCTGTGAGGAGGAATGGGTCAGAATTCCAGTAACAAAGTTCCAAGTACTGTAAGAAGCTTGTGGATACCCAAAAGGTTTGGCCCAGGTCACAGTTTAAAAGCTAATACCACCAAAACCAAAGAAATGCATGTAAACCTGTTACTTTGAAGAAAGTTAAAGTTATCCAAAAATAAATCTCACTCATTATTCTGTCATTTAGTAAATAACTAAAGATTTTTCGTAACCACAGCCGACCTAAAAAAGAGAACTTTTTAATGTGGAGAGTGGTGAGAAAAGGTTCCGTCTTATCACATATATTTAAATATTTGGCCTAAACTTTAATATAGGTTCACTTTGTCAGGCAGAGATGATTTACTTGTCTGAGTCACTGGGCTTTCTTTATTTACTTCTTCTGCAATAGCACCTGGGATACCTAAAGTCTCAGTCTTCAAAGGCTTGGATTATTTTTTCTGGATGATCAAGAGCAGGTTACTGCACAAAGGACACACCCTCTATTGCCACCAGGGGTTGCTGTTTTTGTCCTTGGTTTTAAAGCCAATCTTTTTCCTACACTTCCTCCCGGTGGAAGTTCCCGAAAAAAGAAAAAAAAAAACTGCATTTCAAATAGACACAAAGTGTTTGAAAACAACTGATATGATCCAGGTTTTGGCAATCCAGTAAAGAATAGGCAGAGGTTAAGAAAGAGGGCTATCTCATGTAGATAAATACAACCTAAAACACCTGGGGAATACATGTTTGGGCCTGCAGTGCAGCTTATGTTGATCCTGCAGCATCATTCAGAAGAAGACTCCCTGCAGGCGCCCGCTGACAATTCCAGAGTAAAGTGGAACTCCTGTTTTTATAGAGAGGTTAAAGGATGGCACCAGTGGCACCATAAACTATTTTTTTCTGGCCCAGTCAGAAATAGGCAGCAATGAGCAATGAGAAAGTCCTCTACGTTAAAAATCTCCTCAGGGAGGTTTAGAATTTGAAAACACATCACCTAATAACATTATCCTCTACAAAGAGAATTCTGGAATGACTACATCAATCTCCGCTTTTTACTCCAAACATAGAGGAATGGCTTTTACCTCCATTTATCCAGTCTAGTTTCCAGCTCTCTGGCTCCATTTTTATAATCTTGGAACAGACCAATGGGCTTGTTGTAGGGGCCATTATTTACTAGAGTGTTTTTTCTATATCGGTCATAAGCCAAGGACACAGTCAGAATGACAGGGGTATTCGTTCCATGAGTCCAGATTGATTTGAGGGGCAGCACAACAACAAACCCTTATTTTATAGACTGTCTTACTTTTAATTTAAAGAAATGCAAATTAATAATTCCTTTAGTCAGTCACTCAGTCATTTTCTACCACTTCTTCCATAGTGGGTCACGGGGAAGCTGGTGCCTATCTCCAGCAGTCTATGGGCAGGAGGCAGGGTACACCCTGGACAGGTCGCCAGTCCATCGCAGGGCAACACACAAACAACCATGTACACATCATTCACACACCTAAGGGCAATTTTAGAGAGACCAATTAAACTAACAGGCATGTCCCTTGGACTGTGGGAGGAAGCCGGAGTACCTGGTGAGAACCCACACATGCACGGGGATAACATACAAACTCCATGCAGAAAGACCCCCTGCTGGAATTCGAACCAAGGACCTTCTTGGTGCAAGGCAGCAGTGCTACCAACTTTGCCACTGTGCAGCAATTCCTTTAATTTTATTGTGTTTTTTAATTTATTTTTTTATTTAACAATATCAGTGCACTACCTGTTCAACCAATGACATAATAACAATACATGGCCACACCCTATGTATTGGACAGGGGTATAGTCATAAAATTTCATGAAACTGATTTTGATTCAGAATATTTTAGGCAAAACCTGTTTCTAGGATTGTATGGAGTTTATGTCATGTCTCACTAAATTACAGTATTGCAGCAACTTCTCTATATTCAGTGATTAAATAAACAATAAGGGTAGATAAGCTCATGTTTAAAATTTTTATTCTTGGAATAATGAGCTTACGACCGGATGAAGACAGGAAAACTCCACAACCAAATTGCTATGGGGTGATGAATCATGAATAAGGAATGTCTCTGACTTAATGAGGGAAATATTGGACTTTTGAGTGTCCAGTGAAATCATTTGGATTCAGGACACTTGTATGCTTTAGCTGGACCACTGTAGTTCATTTCTGTCATTTCATGCACCCTTCTAACATTCATATCCTTCATGGCTGAATTAGATTTGCACTTGATTTGTTTGACTTCATGTTTGAGCTTTTATTTTTTTGGACATTATCTTATTTTTTTATTGGCATCATTGGAGGAACAGAAACATAATTCTTACTACTAAATATGCAAACTCTAATACTGAATGTATTAAATGGTTTAGGTGTTGAAAGTTAATTTGGATAATGTGCAGAAGGACTGTCATAACCAACCTTAGCTTCAAGACAGATCCACTTCTCATCTGCTGGATTTTTTTTATGGACTTGGCAAGATGACTGTTCCTAGCATCTTGGATAACTTGTTATAATTCTTCTGTGAATTTCCATTGTTGCTTTATATAATCCCAGACAGACTTTATTATGAGAACAAGGCTCAGGGGGAATCACACCATCTGTTGCAGAACTACTTGTTTTTGTAATTCAAGATCATTTTTATCATTCTGCTTTTTGTTTTGGGTAATTGTCACAAAAGTAGAATAAATTTGGAGTGGATCAGATTACTTATTGATAGTTTTTGGTATTATTATGAATCCAAAGCCAAATAAATGTATCCCTATTTCTGCGTATAGCTTATATTTTTTGTCCAGCTGCAGTTAGTAAAAATCTAATAAGACGCAGCTCCGGTTTAATTCAGAGCTGCGTACTTTAAAGCACAATGTTAGAAAATTGGAGCGAAAATGGCGCTCTACACACCTAGAGGATTCCTACTTAATCTGGAAAAATAGCCTACTGTTGTATATAAAGACACTTCACCAAGCTAGAACAGCTTATTTCTCATCCTTAATAGAAGAGAACAAGAATAATCCTAGGTTTCTCTTTAATACAGTTGCTAAACTTACACAGTCATAGCTCTGTTGAGCCATCCATTCCCTTAGCTCTCAGCAGTCATGACTTTATGGGATTATTCCAAAATAAAATTGATTCTATTAAGAAGAAAATCTTTGACATACTCCCGAAGATGATTACTTCATCCTCAACAAGTGAGACAACATTGGAAGTAACTGTAGAACCTGATCTGTGTTTGGCCTGTTTTGATCCTGTGGAGCTTCAAGAGTTATCAGAAATATTAGCTTCATCTAAACCTTCAACTTGTATGTTGGACCCAGTCCCAACCGGATTGTTTGGGGAGGTGTTCCCTCTGATTATCAGCCCCATTTTAGATGTGATTAATTTATCTTTAGTAAATGGGTATGTACCACAAGCTTTTAAGGTAGCTGTAATTAAACCTTTGCTTAAGAAACCTTCGCTTGATCGAGATGACTTAATAAATTACAGACCGATATCCAATCTTCCATTCTTATCTAAAATTCTTGAGAAAATAGTTGCTAATCAAATGTGTGAGCATTTACACAGCAATGACCTGTTTGAAGAGTTTCAGTCAGGTGTCAGAGCTCATCATAGCACTGAAACAGCTCTGCTGAAAGTCACTAATGATATTCTTATTGCCTCAGATAATGGACTTGTGTCTGTACTGGTTCTGTTAGATCTCAGTGCTGCATTTGATACAATCGACCATAATATTCTCTTAAAAAGGCTGGAATATGCTGTAGGGATCAGGGGAACAGCGCTAGGCTGGTTTAAATCTTATTTGTCTGACAGATTCCAGTTTGTTCATGTAAATGAACAATCATCTTTAAACTCCAGGGTTAATTGTGGAGTACTACAGGGTTCAGTACTTGGGGCAATTCTCTTTACTATATATATGCTTCCAATAGGTAAAATTATCAGGCAGCATAGAATAAATTTTCACTGTTACGCTGATGATACTCAGCTTTACTTATCCATAAATCCTGATGAACCCAACCAGTTAGATAGACTACAAGCATGTCTTGAAGACATAAAAACTTGGATGACTTTAAATTTTCTGCTTCTAAATTCAGACAAGACAGAAGTTGTCTTCTTTGGACCGGAGTCTTTAAAAAAGAAACTGCTTAGTCAATCACTTAACCTGGATGGCATTAAATTGACCTCCGATAATAAAATAAAAAACCTTGGTGTTATTTTTGACCAGGACATGTCATTTAAATCCGATATTAAACAGGTTTCTAGGATTTCCTTTTTTCATCTCCGAACATTGCCAAAATTAGAAATATCCTGTCCAGGTGTGACGCTGAAAAACTAGTCCATGCATTTTTTTACTTCAAGGCTGGACTATTGTAATTCTTTACTATCAGGATGTCCACAAAATGCAGTTAAAAGCCTTCAGCTGATTCAAATGCTGGCAGCAAGAGTTCTGATGAAAATTAAAAAGAGAGATCATATTTCCCCTACTTTAGCTTCCCTTCATTGCCTCCCTGTTAAATCCAGAATAGAATTTAAAATTCTCCTCCTCACATATAAAGCCCTTAATGATTTAGCTCCATCATACATAAGAGATCTGATTTTTTCCATACGTTCCTAACAGAGCACTTCGTTCTCAGACTGCAGGTTTACTGGTGGTTCCTAGAGTCTCTAGAAGTAGAATGGGAGGCAGATCCTTTAGTTATCAGGCTCCTCTCCTGTGGAACCAGCTCCCAGTTTTAGTCCGTGAGGCGGACACCTTGTCTACTTTTAAGGCTAGGCTTAAAACTTTCCTTTTTGATAAAGTTTATAGTTAGAGTGGCTTAGGTTATCCTGAGCTATCTTCCTTATTTTACCTCTGTCTTCTTCTCCCCTTGTTGGATGGAGTAAAGGGGAGTCAGGTTTAGCCTAAACCGCCTCAGTTACGGTTGAGGTGCAAACACACCCTCCATTTCTGCTACCTGTATGACCCCCTCTCTTTTCCAATGGTTATGGTCAATCTGACAGAGAGAGGTATCCCAATCGTTGTGGTTTTTAGTATAACAATGGCCATCAGTGGGCTCTAGATGGACAAACTGTCTACTTTTAAGGCTAGGTTTAAAACTTTCCTTTTTGATAAAGTTTATAGTTAGAGTGGCTTAGGTTATACTGAGCTATCTTTGTAGTTATGCTGCTATAGGCTTAGGCTGCTAGAGGACATAATGACCAATTTCACCCGCTTCGCTACTTTCTCACACTACTCTCCAATTTTGTATTATTTGCTGTTATCTCAGCTTTTAACTTTGTTCTCTCTCTTTTCTCTTCCTAGAAGCTACACCTGGCCTGATTCTGTGTCTACCTTTAACACCTTTCTGGAGAGGGGAATCCTCCAAGCTTCTGCTGGCAACAACTTAATGCTCACCCTCTACCGATGATCCACATGGCCCTGTCTTTCAGTGTTTAAACCCTTTCTCTCTCTAGACATAGCTACTGACTGAGCTTCTACTGTGACTAACTCTCTGTGCTCTCTTCAGACTCTAAACTTGAAACTGGCTCAGAGTTTATCTGTTCCTTCTTTCTAGGTGAAAAACGACTAAAAGGGGCTACATCCATTAACATTTACTTTTCCCTTTCCCATAGAAAGTACTCCTGTATCAGTGCTTCTTTGTTCTCTTTGTGTCTCTGCTCTGTTTCTCTCTAAAACCCCCAGTCGGTCGTGGCAGATGGCCACTCACACTGAGCCTGGTTCTGCTGGAGGTTTCTTCCCGTTAAACGGGAGTTTTTCCTCTCCACTGTCGCTACATGCATGCTCAGTATGAGGGATTGCTGCAAAGTCAACGCCAGTGACTGTCCACTGTCTCTACATGCTCATCCGGGAGGAGTGAATGCTGCAAGTCACTGACTGGATGCAATCTGCTGGGTTTCCTTTCCTTAGATAGAAAAACTTTTTATCCAATTTGAATAAATAACAGAATCTGGCTGCACTGTTCAATGATTAAGATTAATTGGAATGTATGTACCTGACTTTTGTGAAGCTCCTTAAGACGACATGTGTTGTAAATTGGCGCTATATAAATAAACTGAATTGAATTGAGTTGAACTTTCAGGCCTCCTGCTTAAAGTATCTTTCCACAGAAGGGGATATACACCCAAAGCCCTTCTAGAATTTGAAAAACCCTGTTTGAGGTAATCATTATGCATTTCCAGTGACAAAAGCCCCCCATGACGCCTGGAAGTCTAAAAACTGGGGTTATTGAATTTGAAAGTGGTCTGACCTTCAAAGTTTTCTCCCATTGGTAGGAGAATAGAGAGATGCCGACACGGGGTTCGTTAGAACTCACCTAATCTCCATCAAAGCTCTATGAATGGATGTGATGCATTGTAATCTTTACAGATGCCAAAAATAATTGTCAAAACAAGAACGTTTACAGATAATTTGTAGACTTCAGTTTAAAAAAATATGGCTCTACATTTCATAGTTCTGTTTTTACAAGATATTTCTTCAAAATACCAGTGGGAACATCAAATATTGTTGAAATTGTTAATAATTAGTATTGTAAGAAGGGTTTAATTTCTGAAACTCCAACAAAGCTTTTTCTCAATTGATCATTAAAGAGGGTACAAAGAATTTTGCACACACCATTTTTAATAAAATGTAAATAAAAACAGAGAAATTATATTTAGTAAAACAATGGATACCACTTTTGCGGAGACACCTGTCCCATTTCTTATCAGAAACAACCTTCTTGGTTGAATCAAAATAATTTTAAATCTAAATCTGCCTGAGATATGAATCGTTCGGCTTTTATTATATGCTTCATTAGCATACAATATGCAAACATACAGACTGACAGAAGTGAGGCTGCCATACATTGGTGCCACTGGGCCCTCTGACCACCATCTGCAGGCAAGGTGGGTGAAGTGTCTTGACCAAGGACACAACAACTGAGACAGACAGAGCGGGGGTTTGAACCTGCAACCCACCAGTTACAGGACAAACTCCTACCACCTGAGCCACAGTCGCCCATATGTCATTGTTAGGTGGCCCAATAATCTCTGAAATGTTGAAACACCACCAATGAATTATCATTGGAAAATATGACAAAGGCATGCAACTCCTGTACAAAAAATATCTTTGGAAATATATTTTTTAAAGATCTGAACTATAGAACCAAGGTACAAATTAAGCCTGGACCCATCAAATCAAGGCGTGAATTAATGACAGGTTTCTCAAGACTTTTGCATTGAATTCCCCTTAAAAGTATACTGTGTAGGAAAATATTCCAACCCCAATAATTGTCTCTACACCTGTCATCTATTGTGCCAGAATTCATAAAACTGTTCAGGGAACATGCATGAAGTATTGCGCAAGGTCATTAAAAATTTTACTTGCTCCACCATCTACACTATTTAACTCTAAACAGTTTTTTTTTTTCGGTTTTAAAGTGCAGAGGTTCATCCTAAAATGTCAATTCAATTCAATTCAGTTTTATTTATATAGCGCCAATTCACAACACGTTGTCTCAAGGCACTTCACAAAAGTCAGGTACTTACATTCCAATTAGTCCTAACCATTGAACAGTGCAGTCAGAGTTAGTCATTTATTTAAATTGGATAAAAAGTTTTTCTGTCTAAGGAAACCCAGCAGATTGCATCCAGTCAGTGACTTGCAGCATTCCCTCCTCCCGAGTGAGCATGTAGAGACAGTGGACAGTCACTGGCGTTGACTTTGCAGCAATCCCTCATACTGAGCATGCATGTAGTGACAGTGGAGAGGAAAAACTCCCTTTTAACAGGAAGAAACCTCCAGCAGAACCAGGCTCAGTGTGAGCGGCCATCTGCCATGACCGACTGGGGGTTTGAGAGAACAGAGCAGAGACACAAAGAGAACAAAGGAGCACTAATCCAGGAGTACTTTCTATGGGAAGGAAAAGTAAATGGTAATGGATGTAGCCTCTTTAGTTGTTTCACCAAGAAAGAAAGAACATATAAACTCTTAGCTTTTACTGTAACTAATTATATGTGCTCTCTATCAGACTCTAACCTTGAAAACTGGCTCAGTCAATCGCCATGTCTAGGAGAGAGAAAGGGTTAAACACTGAAAGACAGGGCCATGTGGATCATCGGTAGTGGGGGAGCATTAAGTTGTTGCCAGCAGAAGCTTGGACGATGCCCCTCTCCAGAAAGGTGTCACAGGTAGACACAGAGTCAGGCCAGGTGTAGCTTCTAGGAAGAGAAAAGAGAGAGAACAAAGTTAAAAGCTGAAATAACAGCAAATAATGCCAAATTGGAGAGTAGTGTGAGAATGTAGCGAAGAGGGTGAAAGTGGTCATTATGTCCTCCAGCAGCCTAAGCCTATAGCAGCATAACTACACAGAAAGTTTCAGTGCAAATTATTTAGTTAAACAGCGTGTATTTTCAACAATGTCATTTCAAGGCACCCCACAAAGGGTCCCACTGATGGTCATTGTTATACTAAAAACCACAAGGATTGGGATACCTCTCTCAGTCAGACTGATTATAACCATTGGAAAAGAGAAGGGGTCATACAGGCAGAAATGGAGGGTGTGTTTGCACCTCAACCATAACTGAGCCGGTTTAGGCTAAACCTGACTAACCCTTACTCCATCCAACAGGGAGGGAGCCACTGTAACTATAAGCTTTATCAAAAAGGAAAGTTTTAAGACTCGCCTTAAAAGTAGACAGGGTTTCCACCTCATGGACTAAAAACGGGAGCTGGTTCCACAGGAGAGGAGCCTGATAACTAAAGGATCTGCCTCCCATTCTACTTCTAGAGACTCTAGGAACTACCAGTTTTTAATAGAATTTTTCTTATCAAAGTGGGAGAGAAATTAATTATTACTAGAACCCCTCTTTAATTTATCTAAATGCTGATAAATGTGTCAATATTTTATTCCTTAGTAATCTGAAATTACCTTGTGTACCTTCGTACTCCCAAGTATTCTTTTAATCTTTAAAACCCCTAAGAAATCAAACAAGGAGACTGTAGTTTGAGCCGACAATCCTCTTTAGTGTTGTGAGAGCCTTTATTTCTTTTCTTTTCCTAAAATAAAGGATTTTACTTCTCTTTATTCTGTTATAAAGAATCCTAGCCTTGGCTCCAAAACAAAATTCTTCAGCCCCAATCTTTTTTCCCCAGAGTAGAAATTTTGAGTATTATTGCATTTCAAAACTACCAAAATGACTGGAACTCATCATTGGCTTAGATCTGTTTTAATAGGAATCAGTCTACCTTTAATTAAGTATTATAATATTTTGGACCCAAAATCTATGGCTTACAGGCTTCAAAAGTCCAGGAACCACAGGTTGAGTACTGCTGCATTAAACAATGATGTTAGCTTCCTGCAGAGATTGAAGGATTGGCTTAATATCCCCAGACCTGTTAGTGTATTATTTCTACTTGGACAATAATCAGATAAAAAAATTACTAGGTCACATCTCCTAATTTACCTCAGATCATATTTGCTCCTAACCCAGTTAATAAGAAGCTTCAGACAAACATTATGCTAAAAAAAACACCCAAGCCTAGAAACAAAACAAAACACAGATCTGTTTTAAAATAAGGAAAAGCATGCTTAAAAATTTGGTACTGTGGTGGGAAACAATTCCACAGTCCTGAAGGCCTTTTCTATGCAGTCTTTTAGGGAACATCAGATTAGTTTAATTTTTGTGTGGTACCACTGTCCAATCAGATTCTTGCTTACCTTCAAAAATAACCCAATTCTTTCCATTCTCATTTTAAAGGTTTGTTTTGCCAAAGAAAATGTTTTTAACTAAACCAATTACTCTTACAAGTTTTAAAAGTTTTATCTTAGAAAACAACAAGTGTTTGAATATTAGATTTCCTTTCCTTCCCCAGAGGAAAAAAAAAAACTGCAGAACCAAGCCTTTCATAGTTTTTGTCAGGACCTGATATAAGGTACAGTTTAAATCAACACGCAGCATGAATCAGAAGAGGGAAGAAAAACAACTAATATAACCTCTTCCCAGCAGCGGCTGTAAAAAACAATGAATTTGTACCTTCCATAAACGTAAGTTAGCACTTGCGGACAAAAACTGCACCCCACTGTAAGTACTGTGTCAGAGACTGTATAAGGACCATCTGCAGTAGAACTAAGCCTCTTTTAATAAGGTCTCTACCCATTAGATTTATGGGATACAAACTCTGACAACAGAAAACAATATGAAGGAGAGCCCATCAGGTGTTACGCGTGCTATGAGTTTTAAAAATGTTCCTTCATGAGATCTGTCCTGAAAATAACATAGAAACACATGATTACTGCTGAGTTTGGAAAATGTAACTCTTTCTCTGCTTTTTAAATAACTTTTAATAACTAGAATAATTCACCCTGAATATTCCACGATGAAAAATAACTTGCTTCTCTAAAAAAAATGAAGTGGAAGATATCAAATGAGCTAAGTTATCACCCATTTGAAGATACTTTTCTAACCCTAAAATAATATTTTAACCCGCTATATCTGTCAACGTCAAGCAAGCGTCACATGAGCAGCGGTTAATAAGCGTTCTTCGTTGCAGAAAATAGAAAAAGATGTATGCAAATGTGTGTGTTTGTACATTACCCCCATCAGTTTCTTAATCGCTCTGTCGATCGCTCGACTGTCATGGCACACAGTCCTCTATCAGTCAAAAAAAAAAACAAGCCCTTTCCAGGTGTGTTGGTGGGACATTCACTCCTTCCTTGTCCACTTTAACTTCTCCAGAGAAAGAACTTTGCTCCGGCCTGTCTCTTCTTCTGCCCGCATAAGATGTGCTTTCAGTATAAATCCAGTGTATCGCTCTTCTGGCTCTGGCAAACAGCATGGATCGTTGTCCATCTCAGTGGGTTTGGGGCCAGACTTCTTCTGTGTTTCGTTCTGGTGGAAACTCACACTGTCATTTGCAGCAAGCAGGCAGGCAGACAGGCAGGCAGACCATCTCTCTTTCAGGGCATGCTGAAGAAGCGTCTCTGGTGGAGTAGCCATGGGAAGGGCAGGTTTCTGAAGTCCAGACTCAAAAATGAAGATGTTGCACTCAAATCCCATTTATGTGTATGTGTGTGTTTGTGAGAGACAGAAGAAAAAGTATTGTATAGGTTCAGATTTTGCACACAAAAATATTATCAGTCAGTCAGTCAGTCAGTTGTCCCTTCACTTCCTTCCAGAACATGCACTATACTCCTTTCTAAAACAACTTTCTTTTCCCATCTCTAATGTCCCTTTTCACTTTTACCTTCTTTTCCAATTAATCGCAGCATTTAAGACAAACGAAACTTCCTGCAGTAAAGTTTTAACTCTTTAACCCCTTAATTGATGCACTCTGTGCTTTTTAATCTTTTTCTTATGTTTTATTTTTTTCTCATCTCCGTCCATCAACTGTTTCACTTTAAACTATTTAAACTATTTTTATTTAACTATTTAACCTATTTACACTCAAACTTTCACCCTGTGGAAAACCAAACGTATCTTCCCAAATTAAAGCACATTTACACAATCATCCCCACCTTTTCCTTTCATTATTTTATAAATCGCAGAGTTTGGAGAAGGACCCACCTCTGATGCCTTTGGTTCTGGAACCCATTTAGCTATAGCCTTTTTACCTGTTCAGTGGCACGTCTGCCCACTGGCTTTTTTCTCCTTTATAAGGTGTAGAAAATTGCTAAAAACCACCCGCAAAACCCTTTGTTTTGCTTGTCTTATTTTTACCAATAAAACCCTCCCTGTATACCTTTACAGGGTAACCTGGCGCTCAGCCGATGTCCTTCTCAAACTCCGGAACCTAATCAATTAATTAGGAGATGATGGTTAATGTGTAATAAAAAATTATATACATTATATCATACAGAGCAACTTCTCACCCAGATACATTTAAAGACAAATAGTTCGAATCCGATCAGCCAGAAGCCGCAGTTAGGCACCAGGACCCCCTCCGTGAAATGGAGGGACTGAAGACAACGTCTCCAGGCTGGCCAGACGTCCTTGCCCCCTCCTGCGTTTCTCTGGCATGTCGGATCCTGTTCGTGACGCCAAATTATAATAGAACTTTTCTTATCAAAGTGGGAGAGAAATTAACTCACAATAAGAGAAAATCCGGTCTTTGTCTTTATAAGTTTTATTCAAAGGCATTTCTGCGTTTGAAGACCCTGTCACTGACGAGTCAGTGAAAACAGAGCCCCGAACACAAAGTACAGATCATATTTATAGCAGAATTAGAGTGTTGTCTCAACTTCAAAGAGTTTAACTTTATGGCCCCTGAACCCTTCCCAGGACAGAGGTAAGACAATTATTAATGAGGACAACTGTCTGCTCTTCCTCAGGCACAACCCTCCAGGATGTGTTTTGACCATTAAACTTCTGGTAATGGTTTAGAGTCCATCTTCTCTAAATACCAGAACACTAATAAAAACACAGAGGTCAGAGGAGAGAGGTAAATGAAAGATCACAGCACTTTGGAATACTTTGTAGCACTAAATAAAAGAATTTCCATAACACAGTAAACCTTCAGTCCGAGAACGAAGTGCCCTGTTAGGAACATATGGAACAATCAGATCTCTGATGTATGATGGAGCTAGATCATTAAGGGCTTTATATGTGAGGAGGAGAATTTTAAATTCTATTCTGGATTTAAAAGGGAGCCAATGAAGGGAAGCTAAAGTAGGGGAAATATGATCTCTCTTTTTAATTTTCTTTAGACCTCTTGCTGCAGCATTTTGGACCAGCTGAAGGCTTTTAACTGCATTTTGTGGAAATCCTAATAGTAAAGAATTACAATAGTCCAGCCTTGAAGTAACAAATGCATGGACTAGTTTTTTAGCGTCACTCCTGGATAGGATATTTCTAATTTTGGCAATGTTCCGGATGTGAAAGAAGGAAATCCTAGAAACCTGTTTAATATGGGATTTAAATGACATGTCCTGGTCAAAAATAACACCAAGGTTTTTTACTTTATTACCGGAGGTCAATTTAATGCCATCCAGGTTAAGTGATTGACTAAGCAGTTTCTTTTTTAAAGACTCCGGTCCAAAGACAACAACTTCTGTCTTGTCTGAATTTAGAAGCAAAAAATTAAAGTCATCCAAGTTTTTATATCTTCAAGACATGCTTGTAGTCTATCTAACTGGTTGGGCTCATCAGCATTTATGGATAAGTAAAGCTGAGTATCATCAGCGTAACAGTTAAAATGTATCCTATGCTGCCTGATAATTTTACCTATTGGAAGCATATATATATATATATAGTAAAGAGAATTGGCCCAAGTACTGAACCCTGTGGTACTCCACAATTAACCCCTAAAATGTTGCTTTGCATTGTAATGCAGGCAAACATTCAACTAAAGATCATTAAAATAAAAGTTCTAGACGGTTTCTCTGTCGCACAGGAGAAAGTACCTTCCATGCCTTCCTGACCTAATTATTGTGTACAGTCACCGCAGGGCAGCAGTTTTGTCTCATATTACGAGTTAATTAAGTTGGTTTCTCTTTAGCAATGTATTGATTTGCTGTATTATAGTAAAGAGAGGACAAACGGTTATCAGTTCGTCAGTTTTTTTCAAAAACAGAATATTCAGAGAAACCGTTGAATACAAAGAAGAGCGGAGGGAACGTGGTGTGTGTTTGTGCTACATCAGGGGATTGCCTACTCCTATAAAGTCTGTGTGTGGGGTCTGTGTGTACATGAAGCCTGATTAAGACGGTGAGAAGAGCAAAAAAGGGAAAGGAAAGGGAACGCATATATGTTTCATACTCGGAGCTTTATTCGACCTCCTTCAACCCTGAACATCTGGATCGTACCGCCTTTGTGCCAGTGACCAATTAGGGAACGATACATCAATTAATGTTTATGAATATCCGAGTATTTTATAAGCCGTCATCTTTCCAAATGTTTTTAATAACCCATGTTATTCACCACCCCGAAGAGGTTTCATCGCGTATTTTCAGAAGGTGGGAGTGTATCTGGAGCTTGAGATCGGAGCGCGTCAAGTGAGCGCGCCTGCAGCAATCCAACAAGTGGACGCGTGGATTTGCTGAAAGCAGAATTAAAACCAGGCAGTCAGATGATTTGAAACCTCCTATTTTTTTTAAGGAATGCCTGCTTAAATCAGGGAGAAACACCCTTCGTTACATAATGTGGAGCTCGTCTGAACCAATCGTAGTGTAACGGTCAACGCATTTGCGCGCAGCGTGCACTTTTCAAACGGCTGTATTGTTTTGAACTGAACTGCAATGATGTAAGACACCCTCTGCATTTCTTTAGCTCTTCATTCATGGACCCGAAGGAAGAGTAAAGCGAAAGCCCTGCGCAATTCACTGCATCTCCCAATTCACCCCCAAGCTCTCCATCCATGGACACGCAGCTCGGTTCCCTCGGTGAATGCGGGGGGAAGTTGGAATCATCTCTATAGACAATTTCTTTATGACGAGAGTGGCGGTGGGAGAAAGAGATTGCAGCCATGCCGATGCATCCAGTCACCTCCACGTTGATGTACCGGGGCATCTGCACTATCCCCGACATACTCTCCTACAGCGCCCCGGTGAACCTGCCCGAAGACGAGGTTGAAGGTGAGAATGCACCTGTTCACACGGAGCTGACGGCCATCTCAGGGTTGTGAGCGAATATTGACTGTGTGAATTCATGACTGGGTCATACAGTAGCGTTTGAGGCGGTGAGCTACAGCAGGTAGTTGCATGGTACTCACGGTCAGGACCTTGGACAGCTCTCCAGCAGATGGGCTTTTCTAGTTGTATTTATTGATTTTCTAGTTTTATTTATTCCCAATATTAAAATTTTTTTTTTTGGTTGAATGAAAGAATATTAGCCAAATAATCCAACTTTGCCATCTATTTAACGCAAATATTACATTTACGCTACCCACCTAAGTCTACAACCCATTCAGAGAGTCACATTTTTCGTCAAAGATATTTTGTAATGACGTGTTGGTTCTGAAAAAGTCTGGGACTTGTAGGCAACAACTGGATTTACCTGGCTCATTAAACCTGGAAACACACATCTCCTAAAGGTCATGATTTGTTGCATATGTTAATTTTTTGCAGGTTCATCACATAATGTGAAAGCTGGTACATCAGTATCAACATTTGTGATTTATCTGTTTATGAAACATCAGTTTTTAAGAGAACACGCAGTGACATAAATACAGAACTGGGAAAAAAAAGAGACCACTGCTTAATTTTTACATTTTCTCATTCACTGTTTATAGGAGTGTATATAAGTAAAATAAACACATGTTTTATTCTATAAACTACTGACATAATTTCTCCCAAAATCCAATAAGAAAGATGGTCAGGTGTCATATTAAAGCATGCAAAAAATGCATGTAACAAATGTATTAGGTCTTCAAATAGCAGTTAAAATATCAATAGTTGGTGGAAGAAGCCTGGCTTTCAATTATGACTTTCATAAATCTTGGGTTTCTCTACTCCAATCTTTACCATTGCTGTTGTGTTCAGATACGTCATTAAGAGTAATGTGTGCTTAAGTTGGAACTCAGCAAAACTGGAATGGAATGGCTGTCAAATGCTGAATTCAAGAAGAAGTAGCAGAAATGTAATCAACAAACAAGCAAAATATTGTTTTAAAAAAGTATGAACTGGTTATAACATTTATCTGCAACTTCTTTACAGTGCTGAAGTCCCTTAACCCCTGAGAAAACAACAGCTAATGGTTTTTCATCTTAAAATGCACACTCTGTTCCACATGATCCTCAAAAGGCAAATTTACAGATTTGAATGGATTGGTATACAAATTCAGAGATTTGAATTTGTGCCTTGTTGAAAATGCAGCACAATGAACAATAGCTGTTTTTACAATTTTGAATGGGCAGATTCAGACATCAAACTGTGCCCCTGCTTCATTCATATTGAGACAATGGCAGAAATGTATATACCTAGTTATTTGTTGTTCCAAAAACACATTTTCTTTGGGTGGTGGTGCAGATTTTTCATAGAAGCCAATGGAATTGTATTGTAACTCTTACACATAAACATCTGCCTTCATAATACAGACAAAGATGAACTTGTTCCCAATGGGAATTCAAATGAAAAGTTAACCAACATTGCAATAATGAGAAAACAAAATAAAAGAGGTGGGATATAAATTTATTTGACTCCCAAAAGATCAGTCCCAACACTCCAACTCAGTTTAAATAACTGTATATTCAGAACAACAGAGCGTGAAAACATTTGCAAAATTAATTTAGTATTTTTCCTTCAGCAAAAAACTGACGTGTTAAAATCGGTTTAGGTTATTTTCAGAGTGTTACATTAAGCAGTGTGTTTGCTGTTGTAAAGGGTCTAGAGACCATGAAAAAAAGATGGCTGTCCCCTATTTTGTAATCGATATTGACTCCAGGAGAAACCAAGGTTGTTAAGAAAGTGGATCTCTGTTTCCCCTCCCACCATCCCAATTTAATTTTCAATCAAGCTTGGAGTGCAATAAACAGACAACACTTCATTTAAACTCTAATTAATCAAATCTGCTTGTGCCTGCTGCACACATTTTGTCACAAGAAAAACACAGTCATTTGGGCTTTACAGCTAAACTTGTGCTGGTGGTACGACAGGAGAAGCACCAGCATAGTTTGCAGGCAGCACATAGGAGCTGAGAGTGTTGCATTAAAATGGGGCTGTTTCAGTTGTTAGAGATCATTTGTAATCCTATAGGAGAGAAGTCTCACAGGTTCTGAAAGTGGAAGGCTTTCCCTACACAGTCACTTAGTTAACTGGACAGTGTGAGGTTTATATAGGACATGATTGGAGAAATACAGTAAACCTAACAGAGCATTGGATTTGTCATTAGGCTTAACAGATGCATACAGGACTACTTATAGATCAAGGGTTGTGCTTTAAAACTGTTTAGCGTTCAGCTTATGAAGACAAAATGGTGCTTCAAGCACCATCATGTTTCCAACTGTTCAAAGATGGACAAACAAGCATCAGATGGGAGATTTAGAATCATAATCACAGTATCCTTTATGGTCATTGTCACAAGTACAATGAAATTGAGAAAACAACTGTCTAGTCAGTGGATGAACAATAAATAATTTATGTAAAAATAGAACAATAGAAGCAGTTCGTAAAAACGATAAAATAAAAACACATTCATACTGATTTCACCTTCCCATAATTGCATCTCCTTTACATTCTGGCTGTATTGAGTTTAGCTATTGCTGATGGATGGAAACAGTTTTTTGAATCTGCTTGTCCTTGGTTAAATAATCTGTATCATCTGCCTGATGGTAACTGTTCAGAGTGTGACCTGGGTGTGAAGTGTCCTTTATTATGTTATGGGTCTTTTGGAGTTATGGGCCTTTTGAAGTTCTTCAAGCGGGGGGAGAGGGCAGCCAACAATCTTTTGGACCCCATTCATGACTTTCTGGAGCTTTTCATCTGAGCCACTGTACAGCTGGTGTACCACACACAGATGCAGTAGGTCTCAATAAAGCACTGATAAAAGGACACCGGCATTCTTTGTGTAAAGTTATTTCCCTTAAGCACCCTCAGGAAGTACAGTTTCTGCTGGGCCTTTTTCAGCAGCTCAGAGGCATTCAGGCTCCAGTTTAGATCCTCCTCGATGTGGACTTCCTGGAAGCGGAAGTCAACTACCCTCTCCACACACCCCGCTGATTTTCAGTGGTGAAATGTCCATCCTCTTTTTCCTATAGTCCACTATTATCTCCTTGGTCTTGGAGATGTTGAGCTGCAAGTTGTTCTCTGTGCCAAGCTTTCAGCTGCTCCACCTCGCTCCACCTTGGCGGACTGATCTCCCCCAGAGACGAGCCCCACCACTGTGGTGCCATCTGCGAATGTGACAATGGTGTTCTTGTGGTGAGCTGAGTGCAGTCATATGTATACAAAGTGTAGAGCAGGGAACTCAACACACAACCCTTTGGAGAGCTGGTGCTTAGGCTGAGGGGCAAAGATGTATGTTGAACCAGTCTGACCCTCTGACCGTGGCCCGACGGGAAGCTGTAGACCCACATGCAGGTTTGTCCACCAGTCTGTGGGGAATGATGGTGATGAATGTTGAACTATACTCCACAAAAAGCAGCCACACAAAGCTCCCTCACTGCTCTAGATGGGACTATGGATGGAGGGCTGTGGCTATTGCATCCTCAGTGGGTCTATTAAACCTGTAGGCAAACTCGTGGGGTAAAAACCTTTGGGGGAGAGTGATGTAATGTGATGCCTTACCAGATATTCAAAGCCTTTCATGACCATTGGTGTCAGTGCAACTGACTGGTAGTCATTAAGGCTAATAATGTGGGGCTTACTGGGGAAGGGGGACAATGATGGAGAATTTCGGGGGGGTGAGGACTCCGGCCACTTGGTCAGCACAGTCCCTCAGTACTTGTTCTGGGATACTGCCGGATCCAGCAGCCTTCCTCAGCTTGGAAGTCTGCAGCATACGCCTCACCTCATGCTCCATACACAGTGAGGGTGCAGCTGCCGTGGGCTGTGGGATATAGCTGCCTGTAGTGGCACCACCTCAAAGCAGGCAAATGAGAGATTCAGCTCCCCTGCCAAATAGGAATCTGTGTCAGCAGTACTGAAGTTGGTCTTGTAGTTGGTGAGCTGCTGATCCCCTGCCACCCCTGCCTGGTGTTGTTGCTGTCCAGGTGGTCCTTGATCCTCCTCTTATAGTCCGACTTGCCCTTTCTGATGCCTGTCTTCAGGTTTACTCAGGCTGTGCTGTAGAGAACCCTACTGCTTGACCTGAAGTTGTTGTTTCTCTCCTTAGGCAACTGCTAGACAGCCCTGGTTATCCAGGGCTTCTTGTTAGGGTAGGCCTGGGTCTGTTTTTCCACTGTAACAGTGTCTATGCAGATTTTGATGTAACATAGAACCTTATCTTGTGATTTTGTGATGGTAAGAGCAGATTTTCTGAGACGGGCATAAGCAACACAAAAAAGCCCCTCCTCTGCTCTTATCGGAGTCCTTAGCTCGATTACAGAATCCAGGATGGATGTGTGGAACCAGATATCTAAGACTAACAGAATGCGACTATGTTTCATGATGTTGTTTGTGGGTACCTGTAGCCTCAGTTCATCCATCTTGTTGACAAGGGATCTGGCATATGTGAGAAAAAGACAGGGAAACAGCGGTCTAAGTCGCTGTCTCCTTAGCTTAGCTAGTGTGCGGCTCTACAGCTTCACTTTTGCTTCCGCTCACAGCGCATGCCTTCATCACCTTCCCGCGGGAATGGTAATCCAAGGAGATCCAGAATTCCTGGCTATGTCTGCCGGGATCGTGTTTTTGTTAACAAACTCAGCTCTAACATGTTGTTCAAAACAAACTTTTATTTAAAGGAGATTTTGCTGACTGTAGATGTTTATTGCTCCCCTGCGCATCAAAATAAAAAAAAGCACCAACCAGAAGAGCCTAGAGCTTCTGCAACAGTGTGCGACACCATACGACATAATAAGGTTTGTGTTTTTCATAAGCCTTATTCTGCCATATATGCTGGATGGTTAAAGCAAGTCTTCAGTGATTGCTTTGTTTGAGATACTGTACAAAAACTATTTTACAACAAAACAATTTTGCATCAAAACTACACTTTGGATGCCTTTACTCTAGGAAAGCATGATCAAAAGAGCAGAGAATGCTGAAAAATGTCATATCTTCTTTTAGTTTTTTTCACTTTTACACTGCCCGTTTGAAAACATACTAAACTGTCTGGACAACACCATGCAGTTATGACAGCTGCTCATTTGGGGTACCACCAGAAGAATCTGGCCAGTGTGAGAAGCAAGTGAGTATGGGAAGCTGATTTAACATTTATTCAAAATCACATTATACTGTAATTCTTATAAATATCTGACATGGGATTTTTTTTCCCAGTAAGCATTAAATTTCAGCTATTCAGAAAGTTAATTTAAGATAGGAAAAATGTATTTTCCAATAGGTGCAACTGCAAACCCAATGCAAGTGAATGACAGTGTGACATAATTTGAAGAATGATGTTTGAGATAGTGGGCTGCACTGTGGCGCAGTTAGTAGCACTGTTGCCTGTTGTTGCATGTTCTCCCCGTGCATGTGTGGGTTTTGTCCGGCTTCCTCCCATAGTCCAAAAACATGACTGTTAGGTTAATTAGTTTCTCTAAATTGCCCTTCGGTGTGAATGAGTGTGTGTGGTTGTGTGTCTTTGTTGCCCTATGATGGACTGGCAACCTGTCCAGGGTGTACCCCGCCTCCCGCCTATAGACTGCTGGAGAGGCACCAGCTTCCCCACGACCCACTATGGAAGAAGCAGTGAAAAATAACTGACCGACGGTTTGAGATAGCTGAAATGTTCATTGTGGAGAGGAAGAATGCCATTCCGGATATCTGAAATATAAAATTTTACTGAAAAGAATTGATTTATAAATATTTAGTTTAAAGATCCTCTCAGGCTTTTAAATGTTAAATTGTTTTGCCTGTTTAGCAAGGCAGAGCAATATCAACCTCTTGAAATATATGCATGAAACCAACACAACAGTTCAGAAAAAAGCCAGGTGAGAGAGACTGTAACATGCTGCTGGGGTTACACAGACTTCGAGTATGGATTTTAAAGTTTTAACCTCACATACGGTATATGACCGTAAATCATGAGAGATGTCACTTTTTCTCTCTGGATTGCTGGCGAGTCTGTTTGTTTTGCCACTGTTAGCGAATTGCTCCAGTGTTCACTGCCGAGTAAAATAAGACTGTCTTCAGGCAGACAAGAATTTGCCTCCTTTCCAACACCAGTTTGTATGAGCTTTCACATCTACCAAAACAATGCTGACTTTTTTAGGAAATTAACTCTGTTTGTTTGTTTAATGCGAACTGCACAGTGCTGGTGTGACATTGCCCTTAGATTACCCTAATTTTATTTCACTTTTTTATTTATAGTGTTAAAATGATTTTTCTACCATGTTAAAATTGCATTTTGACCAGGTCTTTTTTGGATCTAAACACGCTCTGTGACAGTGGCCTCTTAAGCACACTTAGCCTGATAACTAAAAGATGTGCCTCCAGTTCTACTTTTAGAAACTCAAGAACACCCCCAAACCTGCAGTCTGAGAGTGATTTCTTCTGTTGAGACCAACAGAACCAATCATTCAGAGCTTTTTTGATTTTTTTTGGATTTAACAAGAAGCCAATGAAGAAAGGCTGAAAGTATACACAAAGTATACAGTACCAGGGGAAAGTAGATTTTTTAGTTTTTTGTGGCTTCCTGACATCTGGCTCTTCAAACGTTGATAAGTCTTGAACTCGTATGTGTACTGGGCAACATTTAGAACCTTTTCACTGGATTTTGACAGCGCTTTTGTTTCACAAATGACAGTGTCTCGTCACCATTCCCTTTTTCGGAGAGACGGACGAGAATTGGCCTGGAGACAGAGGTGTCACATACATCTGCTCGGCCGTCAGGGATGCAGGGCTTTGTCACAGAATTAAATTGCACATCAGTGAATATGTGAATGTGTGTGCAAGTGCGTGCACAGGGACAGAAAGCTCAAAGCCAGGATTTGATTTTCAATTACTGCCACAGACACCTTGGGAATGGGCCGATGCCACTGTACTTTGAGGTTGTAGGGACAGTCAACACTTTGATTTGCACAAACCTTGTTATAATCAGTGCATGCCTTTTTTTACATTTTGCATATTTGCATGTGTGTGTGTGTGTGTGTGTGTGTGTGTGTCTGTGGAGGAGAGGTGGGGAGAATGTGAAGGGAGGTGGCAAGTACCCTAATGCACAATGTTGTGAGCATAAATCGAATTGAACTCCATATTCTCAATTTCCCCTCCTACACAAGATGGAAAAACAGTTGATCATATTACTGGAGCTCAATATAGTTTAGACCTCCTCCACCACTAGCCACACACACACACAAGAGCTCGGTGTCAATATCACTGCAGGTGGAATTAAGTGGGTAGCCCATTTCCACACTGCCTAACAACAGTCCTATTGGATGGAGCTTCAAAATACTCCTGGGGCTAAGCGTAAAGCTTTTGCAATATTTCCCAAAATGGGGCTCATGTAAGTGCATGGAAGCAGTGTGCTGTGCACCAGAGCTAAAGATTAGATGTTCAGTTTGAATATTGACAATCTTTTTACCTCTGCAACAAAGTTCAAATTAGCACTGTGTTATATTTTGCTATTGGTTTAGTTCTGTTTGGCCTGCTTGATGACTTTTAGAGAAAAAATATCTTAGCCATTTGTTAATATTCTTCAATGTTCTTCAACTTATGACCAACAAAGTTATCCTTAAAGCTAAATGGGAACATTTAATTCTGTTTTTTTAACCATGATTCATCTAATTATGGACACATTTATTCTGTTGCAATGAGACTCTCAAGAGAATTGTTCCAAAGACCTCAAAACACCTTCATTAGTTTGGGACCAGAGTGAAGATATCAATTTATTCATGTGCAGATAATACATTGTGACATTAGAGTAATGTCAGATGACAAACATAAATGAACTGCTTAGAAAAGCTAAACAAAAAGGTCACGTGGGGATTTGACTGTATGCCAAAACAACAAAAAATTATTTACTGCCCCCTCCATATTAATGGCACCCCTGGAAAAAAAAGATGCATAAAATGTCTTTTAACCCATGGGTTTTCTATATTATTTATCCTTTGGAACTGAGATGGTCATGGCAAAAGGTAAATTTTGTGTCTGGCTAATCATTTTGTTTTTGATTTGTCAGTATGTTTTGGAACTACATCCTACTGAAAGAGCCAATGACGACTCATTCACAGTTTACTGGCAGAAGGCATCAGATATTTGTTTAAAATGTCCTCGTATTGTCCGAGATGCTTACACTCTAACAAGGTTCCAAGGGCCTTTGGAGAAGCAGGTCCACAGCATCGCAGAATCTCCAGTTTAACAGTGTGCATGATCTGTATTTTCCACATATTGATCCTAAGTTGCACTCTGACCTACCTGGGGTGTTTGTTGCAGAAAAGTTAAAACTTTGTGTCCTCTGGGACACTCTCCCAATTACAGCCTGAGTCGTGTTTAGCAAACTCCATATGTGGATTGTTGCAATGGTAGGTCTGACAATTTTGTTTTCCCTGGCTTGCCTCCTAAACGTAATAGTTGATAGGGAGACTGATGAACCAAAAATGTCACTCTTGGCTGCAGTTTTCCAACAGAGATTTAATTTACCTTCCTTACAATCCTGATTACTGTACATTATGCCAAGATAAACATAAGTCCTCAAAAACCATAGTTTGTCACAGTTACAATTGTTGTAAGCTTTGTAATCATTGCTCTGACTGCAAATTTAGACAAATAGCTGGTCTAAACTTTAATTTTATATACCAGAGAAACAGAACAAAATCAGAATCAGAATTAGCACAGTCAAAAATAAACACATAAAAAATGTGTAAAAAGAAAAATGCTTTAGCTGCATTTATCTTCCTTGGACTATAGAAATGTAAAGTGTGGCACCTATAATTTAATAAAAAACAATAATTTATTTTTTTCCAATTATTTCCAATTGTTTTTCCCTTCTGAATAAATGTATTTTCACTAATAATTGGTTATTCAAAACCAATGAGAGATAATGGTGGAATAAAAGACTAATGTATTCTTCTACACATTTTTACAGGGAGGGTCGCAATAATCATGCAAGGATCTGTATCTAGAATTTATTTGGAAAAAATTATTTTTAAACTGACACAGAAACTATCGTACGGTAACTCTTCTCTTTGAAAATTATATATGAATACATTATTTATTAAGGAAGTTAAATGTCTGCAGCACCCTTTACACATAAAACAAGTCAAGAGGGAAAAACAGGTTTTCGAAGACCTTTTCCTAATTGACTGCTGCTTGTTGAGTAGATTCACTGTACTTAAAATTAATCTATATAAGTCAAAAATCATTTTCTTTTTTTTTACCCACACAACAGATGTGTTGCTTTCAGGTGTACAGCCCTGTTTTAGTGTATGCTACATAAAATACAAAAGTGTACCCAGAGCCCAAACTGTCACAAGCCTAGCAGAGCAAATCACCCAAAAAATTCTTAAACTTTAGGCTTTAATGTAATCATTCTGTATATTTAAAGTGGATTTGGGTCGGGAATGTGAACGCCATATTCACATCCTACCAAACCCGGTTTAAAAACAGTATCTCAAGCTTTGGAAATTTCACGGAGAATTGCTTACTCCTTCATCCAAAAATGGAAATTGGTATGGTAACCCTACTGAGAGGTGGCTGTGAATCTGACACCTTGGCAAGGAGATCACTGATCATAGAGATAGGGAGAAGCTGCAGATATCAACAAATCAGGTGGGAAAATCTGTTGACAATACAGCTAGACAAGTTTATTTCGTATTGAAACCCATGCACTGGAAAAATCTGTCCTGTCTTAAAGAGTGGGAAGAACATGTCATTGTTAAAAAGAGAGACATAAGAAATCCACAAACCATATAGGGACACAATAAACATGAGAAACAAGGTCTTCTGGTAACAGCAGAGGCCAAACTCTAACTGGCTTACATGCAAAATACAGTGCATGGTAGAAAACTGACATTGCAAAAAGTAACCTTTTCCCTTTCTTATGAATTACTTTGGTGTTGGTCTGTCACATAAAATCCAGAAAAAATGTAGAAAAAAGAAAAAGCTGGTGCTTGTTATGTGATAAAATATAGAAGAGTTCAAGGGGTATGAATGGCTTTCCAAGGCATATTTATTTGAGAATATACCAGAAAAGGATGAACAACATAAGTTACTGCACTGAATATATGATTAGAGCATTTATTACAACATGCAAATTTATTTAAAAATAAAAAGAAAGTTAACTCTCTTGGATTGTAGGCATTTGTCTTTTTGACTCATAAAAACACGTCAGAGTATTTTCTCCAAATAACCAGAGGTCCAGAGTCTCTTTCGTTCCAGGAAACAGTTTTGTTTTCAGTAGTAAATATTTGAAACATTAAAGAGTGCTTTATTTGTTTCCTTGCCATCAGTTTTACAAATGTAAATTGCATTGACTGACATCTATTAGAAAAAAACTCACCAAGTTCCTAATGGCATAAACTGCCTGTGAGGCGTTGTTGATGTTTCTGCTAGACTCCTACAGTATCGCAGCAACAACATTGACTCATTTCTTTGCCCTGAGCTGCAGGGTTGACTTCCTTTCCTCGTGAAATACTTACACAAATACAAATGAAGATATTTAAAGATGCTGACATTTGCAAGGAGAGACAGGGATTATTGGACAGGACGTATAGTGTGCAGAATCAGCGGGTGGTGCATGTGGGTGTACATCTGAGGAGTCAGTTGGGACTCTTTCAAGCTTATGTTGTTTGAAAGAGTTTGACACAAACACATGATAAAAAATGACCTATCACAGTGGAAGAGGATACCCTGGCTTGTTTTCAGGATTGTGGTGGTGTATGTGTAGTGATGTGGAGTTTTGGTTTGGTGTTTGTTTACTTTCATTTAGTCAGGTGTTTTTCCTGTTTACTTCTGGTGATGGTAGTTTTAGTTTCTATGCTTCAGGTGTGTTTTTGGGTTTCTTATTGATTTGTCTGATTCTGCGTTGTTCTGTGTTCTTATGGGTTTGATGATTGTCTGTTTAGATCTATTCCTCCGTTTTTAGTTTTGAAGTTTATTTTCTGCCCTGTCCTTCGTATTTCTGCTCTTAGATCTGTGTTCTGGTTTCTGTGTTTACAGTTTGTTCTTCGTCTAGCTCCTCCATGTCCTCATTTGTCCCTATCTGGTTCACCTGCTCTCTCTGCTTCCCTGCCTCCTTGTCTCACCGTTCGCTGTTCCTCTGATTACCTGCCCTATTGTTTCATGCCCACCTTTGTCTGTATTTAAGTTTGCCTTCGTCCTTTGTTCCACGCGGTGTCGTTATATCTCTTCCATGCCCTCGTGATATGTCCTTTGGTTTACGTCTTCCACGTCTTGTTGGAGCTTTGCATTTACCCTTATTTGGATCCGGTTTTCAATGCCTGTATCTGGACAGTTTGTTGCCCTGCACTCGCCTGTAAGTAAGCGCTGAGAATTAAAGAAGGAGTTTTCTCACTGATCCTACTCTGCTTTCTCCGTACTTGTCTGCCTCTGGTACGCCACAAGAAATTGCATTATGACAGTATGGAAATGAAGCAGATGTGTTTACGAAAGTGAAACAACTATTTTTCTCATCTGTGCATCTCAGCTATTGACTTCTATCAGCAGGGCTCTCTTCCAGACTTAAATAATAATAATAATAAACAGAATTAAAGATGAATGGTTTCTAAATGACCAGCAATATGATACTTTTAAATCAAAATATATTTTTGGAGCTATTTTTTACAAATAAAAATTGGTCAAATGTGGCAGTCCACTAGTACCAAATAATATCCTGTGCAAGAGGCTCATGGTGACTCAAGAAGAGCTGCAGAGATCCACAGCTAAATATTGGGAATCACAGGACAACTTCTACTACAGAACTGGCCTTTATAAAAAGGTGGCAAACAAAAAGCCTTTGCCAAATAAAACCATAACAAGTCCTGTTTATAGTTTGCCTCAAGTCGTATAGGGGAAAAAGCAAACATATAGAAGAACCTGTAGTCTTATTTGCTAAATTGTATTTGTAGTAAATATGAAAAGATCTTTTTACCTCCACTTACCTCCACTTCAACTTTGAGTTGTTCCTTCAAGCAGAAATTCTAAAAATCCAGTGGTTGTAATCTGATAAAATCTGAGACACATTTTTTACAAGCCACTTTATTTTCTGCAGTTCAACCAGCTTTTGTTATTGGCTAATAAAAAAACATAATGTATCTATCAATAAAGAAACAAGAGATTAGCTTTCCACCGCAATAAGTACCTTGTAAAATGTGCAGAGTTTTAGTTATTTGTGGATTACAACAAAATGTTCCTGAATATGGCTAAACGGATTTTTGCACTGACAAAAAACAAAAACTCATAGCATTCAGTTTTTTTATATCTTAGCATTTAGTCTGAGAAAAATAAATCTTGTTTTTTTGTCTCCTCCTTCACATTACTCCTTCCAAAACCATTCCCACTCTCCATGATACATGGCTACCTTACACAACCTGCCAGACAGACGAAGAGAAAGGCAGGCGGGAATGAATTTCAAAATTGGTTTCTTAAATGTGTCACCTGCCTGAATGGGGTATATGAAAAAGCTCCACTTGACATAGATAGTGATAAATATGTGAGTAGAAATGAGCTGTTTCTTAAAGGTTGATGTGACCCAGCACCTCAGCTGGCGAGCCACAGGTTGTGAAAACCTCTTGTGATTGGTATAAAAAGATTTTTATACCCATTGTAGTGCTTGTATTAGAACATAAAATGAACTAAAAATGTATTATTTAGTTAGAAAATGTGTTTTTATTTCAAAAACACAGATAAACTAATAAATAGAAATAGAAAAGTTATACCCCTCGTTGAACTGCCACCTTAATGTGGTGGAGGGGTTTGAGTACTCAAATGATCCTAGAGGCTATGTTGTCTGGGGCTTAAATGCCCCTGGTAGGGTCTCCCATGGCAAGCAGGCTCTAGGTGATGGGTCAGACAAAGAGCAGTTCAAGAATCCTTCATGAGAACTAGAATATCGAGGCACGTGACGTCGCCCGGTATGGCGGAGCCGGGGTCCCACCCTGGAGCCAGGTCTGGGGTCGGCACTCGCCGGAGAGCGCCTGGTGGCCCGGTTGCTCCTCGCGGGACCCGGCCGGGCCAAGCCCGAACGAGAGACGCGAGGCCATCCCCCAGTGGGCCCACCACCTGCAGGGGGAACCGTGAGGGACTGGTGCAAAGAGGATTGGGTGGCGGACGAAGGTGGAGACCTCGGTGGCCTGATCCCCAGATGCTTGAGCTGGCTCTAGGGACGTGGAATGTTACCTCGCTGGGGGGGAAGGAGCCTGATCTTGTGCGGGAGGTCGACTGATTATAGTCCCAGCCGTGGAACACTGGACCAGCTCTATACCCTCTACAGGGTACTCGAGGGTTCATGGGAGTTTGCCCAACCGGTTCACATGTGTTTTGTGGACCTGGAGAAAGCATTCGACCGTGTCCCTCGTGATGCATTGTGGGGGGTGCTCCAGGAGTATGGAATCGGGGGCCCTTTATTAGGGGCCATCCGGTCCCTGTACGAGCGGACCAGTAGTTTGGTCCGCATTGCCGGCACTAAGTCGGACCTGTTCCCGGTGCATGTTGGACTCCAGCAGGGCTGCCCTTTATCACTGGTCCTGTTCATAACTTTTATGGACAGGATTTCTAGACGCAGCCAAGGGCCGGAGGGGGTCTGGTTTGGGGACCAGTGGATTTCGTCTCATCTTTTTGCAGATCACGTGGTCCTGCTGGCCCCCTCTAGCCAAGACCTACAGCATGCGCTGGGGCGGTTCGCAGCCAAGTGTGAAGCGGCTGGGATGAAGATCAGCTCCTCCAAGTCAGAGGCCATGGTACTCGACCGGAAAAGGGTGGCTTGTCCTCTTCAGGTTGGAGGGGAGTTCCTGCCTCAAGTGGAGGAGTTCAAGTATCTCGGGGTCTTGTTCACGAGTGAGGGAAGAATGGAGCGGGAGATCGACAGACGGATAGGTGCGGCTGCCGTAGTAATGGGGGTGCTGTGCCGGTCCGTCGTGGTGAAGAGAGAGCTGAGCCGAAAAGCGAAGCTCTCGATTTACCAGTCGGTCTATGTTTCCTACCCTCACCTATGGCCATGAACTTTGGGTCATGACCGAAAGAACGAGATCCCGGATACAAGCGGCTGAATGAGCTTCCTCCGTAGGGTGGCCGGGCACTCCCTTAGAGATAGGGTGAGGAGCTCGGCCATTCAGGAGGGGCTCGGAGTAGAGCCGCTGCTCCTCCACATCGAGAGGAGCCAGTTGAGGTGGCTCGGGCATCTATACCGGATGCCTCCTGGACGCCTTCCTCGGGAGGTGTTCCAGGCACGTCCCACCGGGAGGAGGCCCAGGGGACGGCCCAGGACACGCTGGAGGGACTATGTCTCTCGGCTGGCCTGGGAACGCTTTGAGCTCCCCCCGGAGGAGCTGGAGGAGGTGTCTGGGGAGAGGGACCTCTGGGTGTCTCTGCTGAGTCTGCTGCCCCCGCGACCCGGTCCCGGATAAAGCGGAAGACGACGAGTACGAGTACGAGAAAAGTTATAAAAGAACTTAAAAATATAACTTAAACATTGTTTATTTTCGTAAAATAAAACTTAAACTTTGACATCAATATTCTGGTCTGAACCCCTAAACAAGTTTTCAGTTTTCCTTTATTTCAGGTATTTTGCTCTCACCAGTAGTTTTATAAAAATCCATAACTAGGCTGTATAACACAGAATTTAAGCTAATAACTAAAAGAAATTGATTTTTATTTTAAATAGGTTTATTCATTTTGTTCCAAATTGTAGCACAAGAGCTGTCAGTGCACTGTAAAGTAAAAAATGTGTCATTTATTATTTTTTTAACAACATACAGCTTTCAAATGATGATTTCATCTATTAAAAGACAGACATATTAGAATAATTCAATTCAATTCAGTTTATTTATATAGCGCCAATTCACAACACGTCGTCTCAAGGCACTTCACAAAAGTCAGGTACATACATTACAATGAATCCGAATCATTGAACAGTGCAGTCAGATTCTGTTATTTATTCAAACTGGATAAAAAGTTTGTCTATCTAAGGAAACTAGCAGATTTCATCCAGTCAATGACTTGCAGCATTCACTCCTCCCGGATGAGCATGTAGAGACAGTGGACAGTCACTGGCGTTGACTTTGCAGCAATCCCTCATACTGAGCATGCATGTAGCAACAGTGGAGAGGAAAAACTCCCTTTTAACAGGAAGAAACCTCCAGCAGAACCAGGCTCAGTGTGAGCGGCCATCTGCCACGACCGACTGGGGGTTAGAGAGAACAGAGCAGAGACACAAAGAGAACAAAGAAGCACTGATACAGGAGTACTTTCTATGGGAAGGAAAAGGTAAATGTTAATGGATGTAGCTCCTTTAGTCGTTTCACCTAGAAAGAAAGAACAGATAAACTCTGAGCCAGTTTTCAATGTTAGAGTCTGAAGAGAGCACATAGAGTTAGTTACAGTAAAAGCTCAGTCAGTAGCTATGTCTAGGAGAGAGAAGGGTTAAACACTGAAAGACAGGGCCATGTGGATCATCGGTAGAGGGTGAGCATTAAGTTGTTGCGAGCAGAAGCTCAGACGATGCCCCTATCCAGAAAGGTGTTACAGGTAGACACAGACTCAGGCCAGGTGTAGCTTCTAGGAAGAGAAAAGAAAGAGAACAAAGTTAAAAGCTGAAATAACAGCAAATAATGCAAAATTGAAGAGTAGTGTGAGAATGTAGCGAAGAGGGTGAAAGTGGTCATTATGTCCTCCAGCAGCCTAAGCCTATAGCAGCATAACTACAGAGATAGCTCAGGATAACCTAAGCCACTCTAACTATAAGTTTTATCAAAAAGGAAAGTTTTAAGCCTAGCCTTAAAAGTAGACCGTTTGTCCATCTAGAGCCCACTGATGGCCATTGTTATACTAAAAACCACAACGATTGGGATACCTCTCTCTGTCAGATTGACCATAACCATTGGAAAAGAGAGGGGGTCATACAGGTAGCAGAAATGGAGGGTGTGTTTGCACCTCAACCATAACTGAGCCGGTTTAGGCTAAACCTGACTCCCCCTTACTCCATCCAACAAGGGGAGAAGAAGACGGAGGTAAAATAAGGAAGATAGCTCAGGATAACCTAAGCCACTCTAACTATAAACTTTATCAAAAAGGAAAGTTTTAAGCCTAGCCTTGAAAGTAGACAGGGTGTCCGACTCACAGACTAAAACTGGGAGCTGGTTCCATAGGAGGGAAGCCCGATAACTAAAGGATCTGCCTCCCATTCTACTTCTAGAGACTCTAGGAACCACCAGTAAACCTGCAGTCTGAGAACAAAGTGCTCTGTTAGGAACATATGGAACAATCAGATCTCTGATGTATGATGGAGCTAAATTATTAAGGGCTTTATATGTGAGGGGAAAATTTTTAAATCTATTCCGGTTTTTAACAGGAGCCAATGAAGGGGAAGCTAAAGTAGGGGAAAATGATCCCCTTTTTTTAATTTTTCATCAGAACTCTTTCGGGGCACTTTTTGAATCTGCTGAAGGCTTTTAAACTGCTTTTTTGTGGACATCCTGATAGTAAAGAATTACAATAGTCCACCTTGAAGTAACAAATGCATGGACTAGTTTTTTCAGCGTCACTCCTGGACAGGATATTTAAAATTTTGCAATGTTCCGGAGATGAAAAAGGGGAAACCCCTGGAAACCTTTTTTATATGGGATTTAAATAAATTGTCCTGGTCAAAAAAACCCCAAGGTTTTTATTTTTATTATGGGAGGTCAATTTAATGCCATCCAGTTTAAGTGATTGACTAAGCATTTTCTTTTTAAAAAGACCCCGGTCCAAAGATGACAACTTCTGTCTTGTCTAAATTTAGAAGCAAAATTTAAAGTCATCCAAGTTTTTATATTTAAGACATGCTTGTAGTCTATCTAACTGGTTGGCTCATCAGGATTTATGGATAAGTAACTGAGTGTCCCAGCGTAACAGTAAAAAAATTTATTCTATGCTGCCTGATAATTTTACCTATTGGAAGCATATATATGTAAAGAGAATTTGGGCCCCAAATACTGAAACCCTGTGGTACCCCCAAAATTTAACCCTGGAGTTTAAAGATGATTTATCATTTACATGAACAAAACTGGAATCTGTCAGACAAATAAGATTTAACCCAGCCTAGTGCTGTTCCCCTGATCCCTACAGCATATTCCAGCCTTTCTAAGAGAATATTATGATCGACTGTATCAAAGCAGCACTGACATCTAACAGGACAAGTACAGACACAAGTCCATTTTCAGAGGCCATAAGAATGTCATTAGTGACTTTTCAGCAGAGCTGTTTCAGTGCTATGATGAGCTCTGAAACCTGACTGAAACTCTTTAAACAGGTCATTGCTGTGTAAATGCTCAAACCATTTGATTAGCAACTATTTTCTCAAGAATTTTAGATAAGAATGGAAGATTGGATATCGGTCTGTAATTTATTAAGTCATCTCAAGCGAAGGTTTTTTTAAGCAAAGGTTTAATTACAGCTACCTTAAAAGCTTTGGGAATATCCATTTACTAAGGGTAGATTAAATCATATCTAAAATGGGGCTGGTAATCAGAGGGAACACTTCCTTAAATAATTTGGTTGGGATTGGGGGTCTAACATACAAGTTGAAGGTTTTGATGAAGCTAATATTTTTGATAACTCAGGAAGCTCCACAGGGTTTAAAACAGTCCCAAACACAGATCAGGTTTCTACAGTTACTTCCAATGTTTGTCTCACTTGTTAGGATGAAGTAATCATCCCTGGGGGTGTCAAAAATTTCTTTTTAATAGAATCAATTTTATTTTGGGAAGAACCCCTAAAGTCATGACTGCTGAGAGCTAAGGGAATGGATGGCTCAACAGAGCTATGACTCTGTGTAAGTTTAGCAACTGTACTAAAGGGGAAACCTAGGATTATTCTTGTTCTCTTCTATTAAGGATGAGAAATAAGCTGTTCTTTTTTTTTGGTGAAGTGTCTTTTTACAACAGTAGGCTATTTTTTTCCAGATTAAGTAGGAATCCTCTAGGTGTGTAGAGCGCCACCTTTCGCTCCAATTTTTTCTAACATTGTGCTTTAAAAAATCGCAGCTCTGAATTAAACCAGGGAGCTAGCCTCCTATGAATAATTAATTCTTTTTCAAGGGGGCTGCATTGTCTACTGCACCACGCAATGATAAAGTAACACTATGAACAAGAGAATCAATTTGTGAAGGGGAAGAAACAAAATTATTGCCCTCCACTGGGTTTTTCTGTGATAATGAGCAAATTAAAAGTGGAACAGATTCTTTAAAGTTTGTTTGCATCGTCTGATAATGATCTACTATAATGAAATTGTCTTTCAGGTGTGGAGTACTCGGTTAAATTAAACTCAAAGGTTTTTAAAAAATGGTCAGACAGCACAGGGTTGTGAGAAAATTGTTTTTGTCCCCTTTACACTCAATCCATATGTCAGCACAAGGTCCAGAGAATGAAGACAAACGTGGGTAGTTTTGTTAATGTTTGAGTAAAGCCAATTGAGTCTAAGATACCATTAAAGGCTATATTTAAGCTATCACTTTCAGTGTCAACATGAATGTTAAAACCCCCCTATAATAACTTTATCTGTATTTA
>JAHHUM010001001.1:0-212086 GCA_036173005.1 Crenichthys baileyi
TGCAGATCGTAAGGAGGAAGGACAGTAGTTATTTAAAAATATATATAATTTAAAGTTTTTCTTAGATGGAAAACTTTCTAACCAATTTCAATAATAACTGCACTGTTTGCTAACTTCGGAATGTGTGTAATTGACTTTGAATCTGTCTGCCTGGACTGATTTTCAATTTGTTGTTTGTAAAGTGCCATGAATTAGTGCTATATGAATCAAGTGGATAGGTAATTGAATTGAATTTGCTTTTTTCCATCATTGATTAGTGAGACCTTTTAACAACTGTATTGAGAGGCCCAAAACTTACAGATAAACTTACAGTTAAATATTTACAAAGTCAGACCAAAAAGAACCTCATCCATAAAGTGTAAGAGAAGCACAGATGCCTTCTTTTCCTTTTTTCTTTACAAGGTCACAGAAATTCATCATTTTTAAGACTTTCTTATGTTATGTAGTTATTTGAGTTAGGTAAATGTGGAGATAAGGAGCCCTCTTTTAAGATTAGTAATTTATATTTAATGGCCACAAGGATATTGTTATCATATACTGAATTTATGATGTCAGTCGTATCTGAAAGCAGAGCATGGTCAGAGTGCTCTGACCAGCATCCATCAACTCCCTTCAAACGTGAGAAGAGGTCAAAGCGACACTGCAGCTAAGGTAGGATTCAGTGAGCTGGGAAAGCAGGTTAAATTAAACTTTTGTTTTCAAAATTCACTCTGGTGAAACTAGCGAAAGTCTAGATTTTAAAAATAGTTGGGTGATCAGAAGTAAACTTTGCTTGTCTTGACAATTTAACTAGATTTTCTGCTTGAACATGGGTTTTACATTTTGATCAAAACAGGGCAGAAACTCTTAAATGTTTTTTGTGCACAAGAACACATTATATATATATATATATATACATATACATATACAGGGGTAGGACAATGAAACTGAAACACCTGGTTTTAGACCACAATAATTTATTAGTATGGTGTAGGGCCTCCTTTTGCGGCCAATACAGCGTCAATTCGTCTTGGGAATGACATATACAAGTCCTGCACAGTGGTCAGAGGGATTTTAAGCCATTCTTCTTGCAGGATAGTGGCCAGGTCACTACGTGATACTGGTGGAGGAAAACGTTTCCTGACTCGCTCCTCCAAAACACCCCAAAGTGGCTCAATAATATTTAGATCTGGTGACTGTGCAGGCCATGGGGAGATGTTCAACTTCACTTTCATGTTCTCACAAACCAATCTTTCACCAGTCTTGCTGTGTGTATTGGTGCATTGTCATCCTGATACCACGGCACCAGGCCTTCAGGATACAATTTTTTGAACCATTGGATGCACATGGTCCTCAAGAATGGTTCGGTAGTCCTTGGCAGTGACGCGCCCATCTAGCACAAGTATTGGGCCAAGGGAATGCCATGATATGGCAGCCCAAACCATCACTGATCCACCCCCATGCTTCACTCTGGGCATGCACCAGTCTGGGTGGTACGCTTCTTTGGGGCTTCTCCACATCGTAACTCTCCCGGATGTGGGGAAAACAGTAAAGGTGGACTCATCAGAGAACAGTAAATGTTTCACATTGTCAGCAGCCCAAGATTCGCGCTCCTTGCACCATTGAAACCGACGTTTGGCATTGGCATGAGTGACCAAAGGTTTGGCTATAGCAGCCCGGCCGTGTATATTGACCCTGTGGAGCTCCGGACGGACAGTTCTGGTGGACACAGGAGAGTTGAGGTGCACATTTAATTCTGCCGTGATTTGGGCAGCCGTGGTTTTATGGTTTTTGGATACAATCCGGGTTAGCACCCAAACATCCCTTTCAGACAGCTTCCTCTTGCGTCCACGGTTAATCCTGTTGGATGTGGTTCGTCCTTCTTGGTGGTATGCTGACATTACCCTGGATACCGTGGCTCTTGATACATCACAAAGACTTGCTGTCTTGGTCACAGATGCGCCAGCAAGACGTGCACCAACAGTTTGTCCTCTTTTGAACTCTGGTATGTCACCCATAATGTTGTGTGCATTTCAATATTTTGAGCAAAACTGTGCTCTTACCCTGCTAATTGAACCTTCACACTCTGCTCTTACTGGTGCAATGTGCAATCAATGAAGACTGGCTACCAGGCTGGTCCAATTTAGCCATGAAAGCTCCCACACTAAAATGACAGGTGTTTCAGTTTCATTGTCCAACCCCTGTATATATACATACAGTACAGACCAAAAGTTTGTAGGTGTACCCCGCCTCCCACCCATAGACTGCTGGAGATAGGCACCAGCTTCCCCGCGACCCACTATGGAAGAAGCAGTAGAAAATGACTGACTGACGTATTATAGTATGTAGTATTATATGAAATAACTATAATATATTTCTATAAAACCTACAGCATGAGACAGCTGTCTGACAATCCTGACAAACACAGTCTCTTAACAATGGTTTCCATTAACTCTAACAAGAATACTTCTCCAGAAATACAATCAGTCTAAAATCATTAAACACTGCAAATGACAATAAATGTATAATATTCAACATCTGGAAATTCTTTTCCTTTTGACCTTTAGGAGTGCTCAGCACCCAGTGAGGAGGAGGTTCTTGACTGAAACAATAGTTAAACAGTGTTTAACATTGTTTTATAATCATTTGAGAGACATATTTCCTTTCCCATCAGAATCAAACCTTTCGGTTGAATAAAAATAATTCTAAATCTTAGTAAAGGCTTGGTAAAAGCCTACAGAAAATCATCACAGATCTGTCTCTAAAAGTGAGATCATGTAAACTAAGCAAACTCAATGATACAGTAAGGCCTCCAGGAACTTCACTTCCAGTTGCTCCAGGCAACTGGAAGTAAAGTTCAATAAATGAACAATCTGTTTTTTGATGTATTTTGTGTTTCATAAAATGTTTTTATAAAGGTTAGGGACATGATCTGAAGCATAAATGGAGATAAATCTGTTCTTTCTGCATTTTTTTCAGACTAAAACTACTGTCTTTATCAAAGAATCAAAAAAAACATTTTTCTTAGAAAGAAAAAAAATGAATCAGCAGATAGGACCTTAAATGACATCAGAACAGGTTTTATTAGTTTGATAATTAGGTAACTTTAGAAGGCAGATGAAGGCAGACCACTTGATTTCATTGTGGGGTATCAGAGTAAAGGAGGCCTAGAAATTAACACAGGACATATCTTCATATATAGAAACTATAGAAAACCATTTATCATATTCCTTTAACTTCATAATTAAGCACTGCTTTGTGTTGATCAGTCACATTAAATCCCGATTAAATAAATGAATCAAAGTTTGTGGTTGTAACGTGACAAAATGTGACAAAAGACCAGTGGAGACTATGCAACACACCTCTGAAGAACAAAAGTTATTTTGCAGCATAGCAAACACAAATACCCAATAATTCATTGCCTATCCTAAACAAGACTTTTCTCACATTCAAACTAATCTCAGCTGTGTGAACAAAACTGTGAGAAAACAAAACGTAAATCAATGCCCTTTTAGTTGATTTTGTGTTCAGTGTAAGCTATTTAATAATTTGAAGAAACATTGTCCTGTCATGGTATTCTTTCACACGTAACATTGGAAATATCGGTTTTCTAAACTGCTCCGATATGTATTTTGCAAATAACACTGAACAATGTGAAGATGCCCATAGATAAACTCATTACTTTTTTATTTGAAAGTTCAAAAAAATGTTGTATTTGGATGTTTCTAAAATAACTAGCAATGATACTGATCTTAAATTGGCAGCAGATGAAGGACAAAGTGTATTGCTTAACCGACACAGCTGCACTGCAGCCACATTTGGACATTTTGGCAATAAACTGCTTGATAAAAGACATTTTTTTCTTCAGTTTAAACGATACAGAAAAACCCTCCAGAAAGGATAAAGGAAAAGCTAATAAAAAGCTGAGCTAATGAAGTATTTTTCAGGAACACCATGTCAACTGGAACGCTATGTCTGATGATTTACCTGACAACAAAGCAGCTGGTTGCGATCTCATTCATCCCTAAGGGCAACTTAAACTCATGTTATTTTTTATGTTTCAACAGTGGGAGGAAAAGTGGGAAACATGCAAACCCCATGGAGAAAGATCTGAGCCCAGGGCCTTCCTGCTGTGGAGCAACAGCTCTTATCACCACTCAGCTGTAGCCCAACCACACTAACACTTTTGTTTAGTTAATTCTGGTCTGCTAACATGTTAATGTGTCTTCATGCTGTATTTAGCCATGGACCAGTATGAGACTTTTTCAGTACGAAAGCCTTCAGTAGAAATATAACAGTCTTATGGTATTAACATAAAGATTTAAAACAACATGATCCAATAGCTTTCATTTACACAGAAAAGCATCAAATATTCCTACTGCTGCTAAAATATTACAACACATTAAGATGATAATGTTATCTATAAAACTTGCTTATTGTTATTTTGATTCTGCTTCATAGACTCAAGTGAAAATATAGAATAATCACCTGCTAAACCCAAGTTTGCTTTTTTGTGCAAATTACAGAAACAGCAGGACTAAAAAGAGCTAATGTTGTCTGGTAAATATTTCACCTATGTTTTTGAGTGGCTTCAAGCCACTTGAGAGCCTTCAGGCATGCATGTTGCTAACCCCCCACCGCCCCCAAACACACACACACACACACACACAAGTGCCTATTTTAAAACCACCAGGCTTTAATTCCTTGTAAGTGAGGAAAAAATGTTGTATCCTTCTCTCTGATAGCTGACCAGCAGGGCACAGCAACAGACTGGGGCGAGGCAAGGTTGCATTACTCTATGCTTTGTACAACTGGAGATAAAAAATGTTCTTTGGCACATTATTAAAAAGATCAACATGAGAGAAAGTTTTTGCACATTTAAAACCATAACCTTTTAAAGCTTTGCTAATATTTAATATTTGAAACCAGACCTACAACTGTTATTGTGGTTTTATTAAGAAAGATGAACAATGTTGCTGCAGCTGATTTGTGCAGCTAATAATCTGGTGTCCAAATTCACCACTGTACCTGATAAACTCAATAATCTTATCCCAAGTCTTTTTTAAATCCCAATAAATCAAGTGTACCTTACAACTCTATGTCACAAACACACATTTTCCAAGGCTAATGCTTAGCCCCAACTTCACAGCTTGCTCCTTTGCAAAAGTAAAATGTGTAAAAATGTACAAAGCTGCGACAGATTTTTCTGCTACAACTTTGTTGGCACAAAATCTAACTGAATACCAGGACACTTAATTTATGGACAACTTCAGTTTAGAAAGCGCAGCTTGGATGTGTGTGATTTCAGATGACTGTGATGTCTTAAAATCAGTAGTCGCTGGTTCAAATACAGAGGTTGTAGTGTAATACAGAGCAGCTCCATCTGAGAGCCCCTCCTGAACTTTAACCTCAGGACTTCAATGAAACCAGATCCACTCATTCATAGCCCACTCGGGCAAGTCAAAAACACTGTAAGCACAAACACACACACACACATATATATATATATATATATACATATATGATTTTATGATTTTAGGCGTGACTATTTTATAATGCACAGTTTAACCTTTCAGGGTAGCTCTCACTGACCATCTGTGGGGACATTTAACCCCGCAGGTGTGTCACCGCTATCAGCTGGTGTCACACAAAAAGAAAAGCTGCCCGCTTCTGCTCGTTTCATAACACGGAAGGAGGCTGCAACGCTGCAATGGAGACAGCGGAAAAGGAAGCGAAGGTGCGCAAGTGCAGCATGCTTCCATTGTGTATGGTGGGGAGGGGGCAGCACTTCATAACCATCCGCACTCTCGCACTCACGCGAACACAGAAATTTAGTTTTAAAGGGAATAAAACCAATAGATAAGCAGCCGCTCTGAGTCTCTCACCTTCCGTCCGCGTTTCTGCCGTCAGTCCCTTCAAGTTTAAAGACAAACACAAGAAGCTCAGTGCAGTAATGAGATGCAGGGAGGGCTTGGCCGCTTTCCCTGATTCACCGGTCTCTGCCTGAAAAGAGGAGGGCCGCTCCTGCCGCCGTGCACGCGCCCTGCTGACAATATTACGAAAGTCCCGGAAGTGCACGAGCATCCAAACTGCTTTGGGTTCCTCGCGCTACATGACAATGACGAGGCCAAAACAAGGGGATTAACTGCAACCAAAACAAACACAGGCGGATAGAATTGCCCAAAAGGTATACACAAGTAAAAGTCGCGTAAACAATATCACTTAAGTAAAAATAAAAATAGGTCCATTAAAAACTTTTTGAAATAAAAGTAAAAAGTATTTGGTTAAAAGACTATTTTAGTGATGAGTACCGGTTGTATCACGATGTCTGGTTTATTTATTGTTCTTCCATATCTTAAATTATATAATAAGTGAAAATGAAGATTACTATTTAGCAACAGTATTGCGGGCAGGTGGTAATACCAACTGTTGAATATACTATAGATATAATCTATAATCTATTAATAGATATTTTAGGATGAAATGAATTACCCTTAAAGAGGCTCTCCACACCCAAGTTATTCTGTTTTATGTTAATAATTAGGACTATGCTTCCTTTCTAGTTATAGAAAAGGGGTGAGACATTTTGTTGCCATTTTGTTGTGTGTCTGTGTCCCAAACACACATTTTAAGAAATTATGAATGAAACCTTGCTATTAGATCGAGAGTTTGAAGGCAGATTTCCTGCACCTTCATCGGTAAAAGTTGTGGCATCACAAGAGATGCTTCCTTTCTATGTATGCCTGAGCCCTTTCAGTGTAAAAACCAACTGTTCTGGTTTGTTACAAAGTAGACTGAGAAAATAGGGTTTTGATTGTTGACAGTATTTAATCTCCTGATGAATAAATCGACAGTTTAATACATTGTGTTGTAAAAAAGTGAGGGAGTGAAATCTACAGGATCCACTAGCCGTGGGATCTGAACGTTACTCGTTCAAACTGTGCCCTCTATTGGCCAAATGGTGACATAACAGACAATTATACAAGTTAAGCAGCGTTTTGCACCTGAGTCATTCATTAAGAGAGACACGACCTTATTTTAGTTTTGTTCTGTGTGTCTGAAGATTTTCATGTCTAAACATGCTTTATCGAAAACGGACAATACATAGCTGTTCATCTGCATCTCAATATTTGGTTTAGTACTGTACCATAATGTTTTCCCGATTTATTCATGTTTTTAAATGTACATTACACAAACTAAACTGTGTATTTTTAAAACATTATAAAAACATCTTCACATTCACACATATTGCTTTTAAACATTTTTTATACTTAATAGCATTTTTTGTTTGCTTGTTTGTTTTCAACAGCCTTGTCAACCTGTTTTTGCAGCATGGGTTTCATATAAACTATTTTGCCCTTTGATTTATATAATAAAGTTTAATCTTGTTGGGAAACAAGTCTTAGGACTTGTTAAGTATGGTAGGAAATGTTTCTATTTTCATGTGCTCCTTTTGTTGTGTGGTTTGTCTTTGATTCAGTAGTGACATTTAAGTAATTGGTATTCTGTAATTTTCTTTTACTAAATAGTTTTGCAATTGTGAAAGCTTTTACCTTTCTTACTTTATTGTATTTTAACATACAGGTGGAGTTCAAAAAAATCTGAATATCGTGACATTCATTTCAGAAAGTGAAACTAATATATTATGTAGATTCATCAGACAGTCAGTGAAATATTTCAAGCCTTTATTTCATTTTAATGATTATGGCTTACAGATAATAAAAACCCAGTCTTCCATGTCTCAGTCAATGAATGCATTGACTGCATTGACTGTGGATTTCAGAGAACACAGTGGACCAACACCAGCAGATAACATGGCACCCCAAACCATCACTGACCGTGGAAACTTCACACAAAGTTCATTCTGTGCCTCTCCACTCTCCTTCCATGCTCTCAGACCTTGATTTCCAAATGAATTGAGAGCTTTTCTTTTATCTGAAAAGATTACTTTTGACCACTGAGCAACAGTTATTTTTCTCCTTAGCCCAGGTAAGACACTTCTGGCACGGTTTTTCTGGTTTAAGAGTGCCTTGACATGAGGAATGCCACATTTGTATCTCATGTGTAGGATTCATCGTTGCATAGTGGCTCTTGATGGGCTGACCCCAGCCTTAGTCCACTCTTTGTGAAGCTACCCCAAATTCTTGAATACACTACAACACTTTTTCCTTTCACTCAACCTTATATGAATATGTTTGGATACAGCACTCTGTGATTAACCAGCTTCTTTAGCGATTACCTTTTGTGGCTTAACCTACTTGTGGATGGTGTCGCTGACTGTCTTCTGGATATCTGTCCAGTCAGCATTCTTCCCCATGATTGTGGAGCCTACTGGTGATTTCGGTGCGACACCATGAGTTTCCAATATTACATTTTTTCACAATATTCTAATTTTCAGAGACATTCAAGTTTGGGTTTGCATCATCTGTAAACCATAATCATCAAAATTACAAGAAAAATAAAGACTTGGAATATTTCACTCTACATGTAAAGAATTTATATAAGTTTCATTTTCAGAATTACAAAAAAACAGATTACAAAAAATATGAAATTTTTTCCTGACTGTTTTTAAATGAACCATATATCCTCTTTATTTATGTCTTAGAAGTGTGTTTTTCCTTTCTTTTTAACAGAAAGCCCTTCCAGGAACTGCATCTGCCAGTTAGCCTCTAGCTGAAAGAGCTATGCACAGGGCAATGGGTACTTTTTAACACTGACCACAGTTGTACCACAAATTATTCAACCCTCTCTGCAAATGAGGTTTATTGTCAAAATGTACAAATTAGCAGTATAACAAGAACAATTATAATAGCTGAGTAAGAACTAAGGCTAAATGTATCCCTAAACACCCACTTTATTGGGAGTTTGACCTCCTTCCATCTGGCCACCATTTTAGGATGCATAAGATAAGAACAAGGCGTGCCAGGGGTTCTCTCATGCCAGCTGCCATTGTTGAGCTTATCTCCCTGACTAGGACTGCGCTACCCAGACTAGATCCCCTCCCAGGCCTTTTGAGCTTTGGAGCACTATGTACTTTAATGCATTATGTGCAATGAAATTTGTAAGTATGTTGCGCTGAGTGACTGTTGAGGTCATATGTGACTGTGTCAAACTAAAAGTGGTGTTAAATAATTAAACACAAAATGACATTTTTAATGAATGCTGGAAACTCAAAATTATTCAACCCTTTCATGACAAGCATCTGTAGTACTCCATAGAGTGCCCTTTTGCTGTTATGACCTGCTGCAGACATGTTCCATAGTAAGACACCAGCTTCTGGCAGCATTTCTGAGGAATCATAGCTGTCTCCTGGTAGGCAAAGGCCTCCAGTCCAATAATCTTCATGGATTTGTATGCTGTGACTGACTTTTTCAAATCCCACCAGACATTTTAAAAGCGATCAAGTCAGGTGACGATGAAGGCCACTCTAGTATCTTCAACAGCTTCTTCTCAAACTAAGCATTTTTATAGATTTTTCTATGGTTTAGCTGCATGTTGTTCCTGTGTCCATTTGCTCACTTTCCTTTGCCAATCAAGTGTTACTGGAAACATTTGTGTTTTTTTTGTACCTTTTCAATATTTCCTTATTTTATACACTTATATTCCATTAATCCTCTACTTCTCTTTTGTTTGTTTTTGCCCTCCACTCTTTGATATTGACAGCATTTTGTTCTTGTTTTATGTATGTTTGAAGCTAGAGGTTTCTGTCTGCTCAGTCATTAAATACCAAAGCGCAGAAAATAGAGTAGACCTCAGAACAAATGAAGTAGGTGTGTTTGGGCATTTGTATCTGTGTGTGTGTGGGAAACTGATGCTAGATATCAGAGGACTGGCTTGATAGATCACAGCCACACAATTTTGGCTGGTTTCAAAAAATCAGTCTCAAAAATGATTATAATGAACTTCACCATTTATGTTTTCCAAAAACACAAAACAAAACATACAAATCGGATACACAGGGTATCAAGACCTTTTCTGTGTGCAGTTGAGGCCAAACTAAAAAAGCCTTTAATTGACTCACCTGAAATCTGAAGAAACTATTAAGGGATTGCTTAACTTTCTGTTTACAATTGTACTTTACAATTATATCAGCATTTTTTATTCACAAATATACCATCTGAAGCAAAACTGTCTTCTTACAGCGTAAAGACATTTAAAGTCATCTTAAGTCATCGACTACAACAAGAAAAAATTTTTTTTGCTCACACCAGGTCAGGGGTCAGTCTCGGAGACAGTAAGCAAAGGGTTCAGTTTACTGTTCCATCTACACTGCAACCATCACCTTTCACTAAAAAAACTTTAAGAGCAATATAAAAACAAGATCTAAGGGGTTCATAAGAGCTTCCTCCCAAGGATGGCTGGGCCTAACTTAAGAGATCCTGAGGAGCCCACTTATACAGTGAGAGTTTGAAGAAGAGCCACTGCTCCTCCACATCCAAAGGAACCAGTTGATTCGGTTTGGTTAAATGATCAAGAGGCCTCCTTGGTGCCTTGGTTTGGAGATTTTTTTAAGCATTTTTCACGGGGAGAAGATCATAGGACAGACCTAGAACCTGTAAATAATCAACCTAATGCACAAATTTTAAAACCGAAGCATTTGTTGAGGAGCATACCACCTCTTTATTAAGTGGTTTATGCTTGTGATTCACACAAATGTCACCTAAAAGGTCTCAAGTTATGTTAATCTTGAGCACTAGATGGAGCCATCCACCATGTAAAACTTCAGGTTCAAACTGTAATTGAAACAGGTTCCAGTTACAAAGAATCTGACTTGATATTCTGCGTTCTGGAGCAACTGGTACTTAACTACAATTGAGCCATGATGCAGTTTCTAAAACTACAGAAGGGTTACCTCTGCAATATATACATCAGATTAATACTTGTATGTCACTAATTTTGGTTGTTTATGTTAATATTTCCAAATTCTCCGGTCAAATGAATAATTTCAAATGTACTTTTATTGTTTGAATAATATCAGAAGATTGATGGAATTTTAGAAACGTTAATAGTTTATCAGAGCCCCTTTCTTTTTACATGTTCTCTAGTACCATTTCCTAGTTTCTACTTAGAAAAACTTGAGACTTGCCACCTCCACTCATAAATTAGGCACACAAAAAACAAAGATGTGAGGTTTAGGTTACTTTAGGTTACTACTTCTTGTATGACAAATATTTGAAAATCTAAGACTTTAACCTCAGTGAGAACAAAAATAAGAATTTTCCTCATAAGTACACTGTTTCTCTTAAAACTTCACGCACATTTATTTGGTCTGCATGCATTATCACTTTAACTGGGTTGAATTAACTAATTTATTTGTTAAATAAACTGACAAAACTTTTGCCAGGTTCAGTCATATCTTTTCATTTCAGTTTGGTTTCTATTTATTCCAACAAATCTTACTGACCCACATGATACAGTGTACTACTGTTTCTGAACCCAGTTTTTATTTCAAAAGAGTATAGTTATGTAGTTTGAATGTACACAAATCTAATCATACTATGTAAAAAAAAGTTTCACAATTGCCGCTACTCTTTATGCATCAGACCATTTTCTATTAAAGATTTTGAAGAAACTCTTAAAGATTATACTAACCAGATGTGTAACAATACCAGGAGTGCTTCAGCATGACAAAAATAATTGTTGTGGTAAAATTCCTCCTTTATTTTGAAAGTTTATTTACCAATTGAATTGTTTATGTTTAAACCTTTTGGACAGAAAATCACAGCTCCTCAATACCAACAGCAGCCTCCCGCAAATCTGTTTCAACAAGACAACTGGGGCCCACTAATAATTGATGAAAAAGAGCTGAAATATTCAAAGTTTCCAGATGCCAATCTAGGGAAATGAATTTCTGGAGAACCAGCAGAGTTCATACAGGTCATATTGTTTTGGCTGAATGAGTTGCAGCTGAAAGATAGTAAGAGCAGCTGAAGGAGGGAGACTAATTAACCAGATGGAGCAAAGCATGCAGTAACATCAAGAAACCAAGGAAGACCCTAACAGCAAAGAAATAGTTAAAATACCAAAGGAAATCAAAATCCAACGCCTCAGGCTTGTGACACAATTTCATTTTGTTGTATATTTTTTTCATGTAGTACAAAAAAAAGCTTTTTAAAAAAATCTTTAGAATCTGAGCCTCTAATAATGATAACTGGGAAGTAGTGAAAACATCTAAAAATGTTTATAATAAACTGAAACAGATTGTCTACTTTTTCCTTGCAGAGATGTGTAGAGGCCGCTGCCTATCTCCAATATTCAGTATGCAGGATGCGCCCTGGATAGGTCACCAGTCCATCACAGGACAACACAGAGACAAACAGATGCAAAACCATGAACACACACCCTCATGTCTAAGGGTAAGAAACCAGATATTCACAGGAAGAACATAAAAGCTCCACACAGAAATGCTCTGCCTGGGATTTAAACCTTCTTGATGCGAGGCAACAGTGCTAACTGTGCCACCGTGCACAGTCCAATTCTGAATAAAAATTATCAGACAGAAAGCATAATGCAGGATACAATGTTTGTGGCAAACTATTGAATTGTGTTTATGTTGAATATAGCTAACATTAACAGGTTCTAAGTACTTAGCAACTAAACGCCACGTTAGCATTATTGAAACAACTTGTTCTGTATTGTGAACTAAAAGTCATTAAACGTCATTAACAATCATTTTATTATTTTACTATTTTTTATCCTTTGGAAAGGGTTCAGTGAAGTCCGATCAGGTCGCTGAAGTGAAGTGAAGTTTTGAGAATAATGAAGCTCCCTCTAGTCTGGGTCACAGTTATTAAACCATTTTTTGTTCAAAACTACCCAACTTCTGTCCCAGTAGCATAAACACACCATGCGGGTTACAGAAACAACCCAGAAGTTTTATTTAAATATTAAGATGTACCTGTAGAGCTGGGTGATACAACCAAAAAAAAAAAAAAATCAGAATATTATTTCTGTATGGAACGATTTCTCTATTTATTATGGCACAGTTGAAATTTATAATTCAGTTTCTAAGATTTCTTCAATTTTAATACAGTTAATAACTAATTAGATTTATTTTCAGAACTTGCCATTATTCAATTCGATTCAGTTCAGTTTTTTTTATATAGAGCCAATTCACAACACTTGTCATCTCAATGCACTTTACAAAGTCAATTCAATCGAATCATACAGATTTCAAGTCAGATACATACATTCCAATTAATCCTAACTATCAAACAGTGCAGTCAGATTCAGTTTATTATTCAAATTGGTTGAAAGATTTTCTATCTAAGGAAACCCAGCAGATTTCATCGAGTCAGTGACTTGTAGGATTCACTTCTCCTGGATGAGCATGTAGTGACAGTGGAAAGTCACTCACATTGACTTTGCAACAATCCCTTATACTGAGCATGCACGTAGAGACAGTGGAGAGGAAAAACTCCCCTTTAACAGGAAGAAACCTCCAGCAGAACCAGAACCAGGCTCAGTGTGAGCGGCCATCTGCCACGAGCGACTTGGAGTTTGAGGGGACCGGGCAGAGACAGAAAAAGAACACAGAAGTACTGATCCAGTAGTACTTTCTATAGGAAAGAAAGTGAAACATTAATTGTTATAGCGCCTTTAGAAGCCTCATCTAGGAGAGAAAGACAGTTTTCAAGTGTAGAGTCTGAAAGAGAGCACATACAGTTAGTCACAGTAGAAGCTCAGCCAGTAGCTCTGTCTAGGGGACAGAAAGGGTTAAACACTGAAAGACAGGGCCAAGTGTATCATCTATATAAGGTGAGCATTAAGTTGTTGGCGGCAGCAGCTTGGCCGATGTCCCCCTCCAGGAAGGTGCCACAGCTGTATACAGTGTCAGGTCAGATATAGCTTCTAATCTAAATACAATTTATTTACACATAGTGGGACATTATGGATTTCAAGTAAAGAATAAATAAAACCATAACTCCAAATACACTGATGCACAACACCCAATTGCAAAACTGTTTGAGAGTGCAAAGATGTTTCAGTACAAACATAAAATAAGGATAATCCAGTTCACAGGCTACAACCTCTTCTCCATCTTGTTAGAATTATTAAAAATGGTGTTTCCACACACTGCCTGATAGGCCACACATACCTGTTGAGGTATTGAATATGAAAGCTTACCTTTAGTATTGATTTTGTCATTTTCTGTTTGTTTATAAAATATTTGGGATTTTACAGGGTTTGAGCTGACAATCTCAAGAGTCTCTTTCCTTGACGCAGTAGGCAGTGGTGAGGTCGTGACCCAATAGGTTCTGGCAACAGGTGGGTGGATGCAGCAACCAGCTGTTTATGAGGTATTTATGAGATAGGTGGGTGATAAGTTGCAGCTGATGCAGACTTGCACATCAGGAGCTCCTTCTGTAACTAAGAACTCTGGTTTTCCTGCCCTCTGATTATGTAAGACCAGGTAGAAAAGTATGCGCAGTGTAATTAAATGAGAATGCAGACTGATTGGATTGACACTGGATACATTTTATTTGTTTTTTTCAGTTTCCACATCCTAGAATTGTACCTTGTTAAAAGAAGCACTTTTCCTTGGGCTCGTTAACTGCTCTAAATGTGGGATTTGTACTATAAAAAATCTCAAAGGGATGAAAATGTTCAAATATGTGTATATTGCTTAATGCTCAGTCTTTTCTTCCTTCCTTGCATGTGTGCATGTTAGTGTGTGTGTGTGTGTGTGTGTGTGTGTATGTGTGTGCGTGTATTTTCAGCAGTGGGAGAAATCTTGTGTTATTTGATTCATCACTTATCAGCTCTGCCATATGTTGCTTCATAGAAAAACATAGTCTTTTTGAGAAGTCTTTCTCCAATGAAAGCAGTAAACTAATAAACCTACTACTTTTCCCACAAGAGTACTTAGGCAATCATTTTACCCAGAAATCCATTAGGATATGCTTGCACACTGCTTAATTTATATGTAGAAGTAATTGTTTTCACTGTCTGTATAACATTATGTTGTTATGCACAACACTTTCCCCATTGGCTCACTAACAAGGAGAAGCTTTATAAAGCTACTGGTAAGAGATGTTCTGGTGTGAGTAACTGAGTTTAATTTTTTACTTCTGTTCTTTTTAGATCCTTTACAATTAAACTGAAAAAATAAACAAATTTGTTTGGAGCAAAACCACCATTTGTTTCTCAGGTGCCATTTCATTTTAGTCATGTTTAGTAGGAATCTGTCAGCATGTCACATATTGAATGAACAATATTTATCCACTTTCCTTGCAAAGGCTTTCTGAAGCTATCAGAAAGTGAGGACATAACCTCGCCCACAGCCCTCTTCAGGTGACCCCACAGAGTTTCTGTTACGTTTAGTTCTTGAACTCCAGCACTGTAATTTTTTTTTGAAGCCAGTCTTTGTTGAAATTGATGTATGCTTGGACTCAGTGAATAAATACATTTCTTCTTCATCTTTAGCTTTCTAGCAGACACACGAAGGTTTTTGTTCAAAACTATTCATGATTTCATCCACCTTGAAAAATCATTTCAGTCTAAATAAATCTTTGTTTAGTTTGAAACCCCAGAGCATGATGCTGCAACCACCACGTGAGTATGGTTTAGGTGATCATTCAGTCTTCATCATCATCCAAAGACATGCCGTAGGGTTAATATCTCTAAATTGCCCTTAGTGTGTGAATAAGTGTGTGCATGGTTGTTTGTGTGTTGTCCTGTGATGGACTGGCGACCTGTCCAGGGTGTACCCCGCCTCCCACCCATAGTCTGCTGGAGATAGGCACCCGGGACCCTGCAACCCACTATGGAAGAAGCAGTTTAGGTGATATGCTGTGTTATTTTTGTGCCAAACTTACCTATTGGAGTTGTGGCCAAAAGTTCAAGCTGGGTTTCATCGGACCATAACTCTTCCACAAGGTTTTGGAAAATTTCTGCCAGGTCTGGATGTTTTCCTTAGAAGGAAAGCCTTCTGTCTTTCAACTCTACTCCTTCGTCCAGGCATATGGAGAATACAGGAGACTGTGATATGTAGAACACAACCAGTACTAACCAGAACTTTCTGCAGTTACTTCAGTGTTACCGTCAGGCTCTTGGCTGCAAATATGTTTGTACCATTGATACCTGATCCTTATTCATTGGATTTTGCTTTGGGATGCAAATAAATGTCAGGAAGCAGTTGAATTTTATTTCCATTTAATCAGATTCACTATGTTGGCAGCTGTGAATTGAAGAAGACTTGAATTGTGGACCTGAATCTAATGGTGTTACAACAACATTTTAGTTTAACGTGTGCCCCACTTATGCCACTGTAGCTAGTTTATGATTGCTTTCTGACTCTAAAAGATATAAATCCATGATTCCAGATCAATTTCAAAAGCAAATTTAATAGCCAAGTTAATTAATAAAAAGATCTTGTAATTTTAGTTTTCCTATTATTTTCTTCCCTCTGTCTGGTTTGCTGCAGGACGTGCTGGGTCGCTGCCCGAGCAGAATGCTGACGAGGAGCGAAATCTTTCCCGTCACGCACATTACAGTAATTAACTCTGCATTCAAAAGATGAAAAGGGGAGTGCAGCTCTTTTGTGAGTTACAGAACTGATGAAATGGCTTATTACAATCAGTCCTCAACATGCAAAGGAGCACATTTTGCAGGGTCCACATCTACCATGTACTGTGTAATGTTTCCACTCATAATAAAGGAAAAAGTATTTCGATGAGTAAAAGTCTCTCTGTGATGGCTTCTACAGTTCACAAAAATAACCTAGAAGGTGAATAAATCAAACATAAACAGCCTTCTCTCTTTCCTCCACAATGTTCTTTTTTACAAGTCCATTTATTTCAAACATCTCTCTTTTCTAGAAAAGAAATATGTAGCAGTGCACAGACTGCCAACACATAGCTGTGTTGGGACGAAAAAAAAAACAACCTAAAGTTTTCACTGTTATTCCACAGAACACAATTAAACTTTGTGCGAAGCACTCTGAGAAACAAACACATCTAAATCCAGAAGAGCTTGATTTTAAATCCTGTATGTTTTCTGTAAGGTACACAGCACTGAATGTTCTGTTGTGACACTAAAGCAATAGCCACTAAGAGTTAGAAGGGGTGTACATTTAACTGCATTACTAATATTTAGCAATTACTTTTTTTTTTATCACCTTCGACAAATATCATCCCCAGGATTATGACATGTTTAATGTAACATTTTGTTATTTGCAGTCTCATGTCTTACACCGTCTTTGTATGCTAAATAAAGATATATTAAAAAACAGTCAACCCTGTTGCATCCGTGTGTTTAAGAGCACTGTATAAAACTGTTCTCTATATTTCTCCTTAAAGTGACCAGACCTATTATTGGTAATCTTTTAAAGTGGCCTTGATCAATATTTCTTCAGGCTTTTGGAAGGTATTTCACAGCCTTTCCTTGCATTTTAAGCTGCTTCTCCTCTCATTTCCAGTTCATCTCCTGAACATTTTTGAAGGAAATGTTTGTGCCTGAATCATACAGACATAGAAAAAGGCTCCTGCACATAAGGGATAAAAAACTGCTTTTTTTTAACATAAAACAAGCCAACAAACAAACCAAAAGCTGTAGGGTTGAATACAATCCAATTTTGGATATTTTGCTATTGTAGTTCAAGGTCAAAAATGGATCAATCCAGATCTAGGTTGACTTAACACAAACAAGATTTGACCCAGCATACTGGATGAGGATTTCAACACAAACAAATTGGATTAAAGTTACTGATGTCCAAATGTAAGGCTTCTAAAGAATGGGTTGAAAAGAACATCCTCATTACCTTTTGATTCATGATTACTACATTGATGTTTGGGTTTAAATTATTTATTTTAACCAAAGATCAACTTGTATACCTGCATAAGGTTAGGACAGGTCTGTTTTTGGTGGTCACACAGAAAACGCCAGCCAGGGATTTGAACCCAGGACCTGTCTATCCAGATACTTTAAAGAAAACAACTGCACAATTAATTAAAAAGTAATGGAGTTAGGGAACAAAATTCATAACACTGTATAAAATGAATCTCTTTTTAGTTCTCTTTAGTGCAACATTAGTTAAAAGTCCAAAATTATGTTAAATATTAAAATAAATACTGCTAAAATCATTCATGCTAAAACTTAAGATATAAATAAATATAACTTCTTGGCCTGTCTACACTGACTTTATGACCGAGTATTTGTTCAAAGTGTGAATGTTGAGCATAACTTGAACTAACTAGTTGGCAGGTAAAAGGGTAACGTTTTTCTAAATGAAAAGTTTGTACTCTAGTGTGAAACAAAGTCATTTGTACAACTCACAGGCATTAATATTATTATACAGCATCATTTTACCATCTTACCATTTTATATTTCATTCTGTGGAGGAGAGTCAGTGAAGTCTGATCTGTTTTAATGCTTAAAATGGTGGTCCCTCTCCAACGCAGCAAACTGGATCACATGTTTTTTTTACCCAGTCTTATTTACAACTCCCTTCCCAACAGCATTAAGTGATGATTTAAAGAAATAACCCACCAGTTTTGGAAACGAAAATAAATAATAATGAATCTGATCATCAGAGATATTGTTACCAGCGTGCACACACACAATTTCTTTAGATTTAAGGAAAAATACCAAAGATAACACAGATAATCAGTTATTACTGAAATCCTGGCATAGAGAAGATCAGTTGAAGTATGATTTATCTCTTAAGTCCTGTGTCAGTTCATTGATGGCCATCCGTCCGTCCGTCCTCTCCAGCTCAATCTGGAAGTGTACCTTGGCAAAAACAGATATACAGTCCCTTCAGCGTATTCTGGGTCTGCTTAGGGTCTCCTTCCAATGGGATGTGCCCATAAAAGTTCCAAAGGAGAAATCCTGACAAGACGCCTGAATCACTTCAACTGACTCCTTTTAGTGTGAAGGAGGAGCAGCCCTTCACTGATCTACCTAGATAATGGAGCTATCACCCTATTTCTAAGGTGGAGAGAAAAACCCTATAGAGGAAGCTGATTTCAATTGCTTGCATCTCGGATCTCATTCTTCTGGTCCTGATTCATATCTCAGGACTTTAGGTAAGGATTGGGACGTAGACAGACGGATAAATCAAGGGCTTTTCTTTTTAGCTCAGCTCTTTTTTTACCACGAAAACCTGAGCAACAACCACATGATGGCAACCAGGGCCACAATCTGTCTATCCATCTCATGCTTTATCATGAGATGGATAGACTCAATGTCACTTGCAATGTGCTCGGCAACAAGACATACAGGCATAAATTCCTTGAGGGAATGACTGACCCCCGACCTGGAGGGAGCAGATCACCTTTTTCTGACCAAGAATCATGACCTCAGACTTAGAGGAATTGACTCTCCCGACTGCTTAACACTCAGCTGCAAACTGCTCCAGTGCACACTGGAAATCACAGCCTGAAGATGCAAAAGAATCTGCAAAAGCAAAAAATGAGACCCCGATGTCTCCACACCAGACACCTTGCTCTCCACAACTACATGCTGAAATCCTGTCTGTGAATACCATAAACAGGATGACGGACAAGGGACGGCCCTGCTGTGACCAAACCCAAAAAATGAAAAAAACATATCCAAGGAGATGGAGATGTTTGTTCCCTCAATAATAGGAACAGACTGTCTGGTTTCATTTCTTAAAGACTGTAATTACCTCCGTGGTTCTTCTCCAGTGTTGTCCTATTCCTCCATGATGCATTTAAGAGGTGTGTCAATCACACCAATTCCAGATCTTTCAACATCTTGGGGCAAATCTCATCCACTCCTGGTGGTGTTTGGGTTTTGATTTTCTTTTTTGTGTGTATTCTTTCCTGTTTATGCTCTTTAGGTGTTGCTTTCTGTAGTTAATTTCCCTGTGCTCTTACTTGTTAGGTGTTTTCCTTATTTTTGCATTTTTGTGTTCCTTCTGCATCATGAGTAATTTCCTGTTAGAAATTGTTAGATACTTCCATGGGTTTCTTTGTGTTCTTGCTCAGCTCTGTGTCTAGTTAATTTGTCTCCCTCCTTCAGCTGCTCCGCCTTTCCCTCTGCCTCAGTATATAGGCTCCAGATTTCTCTTTGTTCGTTGCTGGTTTCTACCGTTGCCTCCGCTCTCTGTCATACTCCTAGATTTTTTTGGTGGTTTTTGTGATATTATTTGTGTCATTAAAGCACTCAGCCTGGCTATAGTTCTGATCTGCATTTGAGTCTTTCCTTAACTGAAACTTGACACGGCCATGGTGATAGAGATGCCTTCCCCCAAGCTCTAAGAGTCTGCATCCTCTGCAGAGGACAGAAAATCTGGATTAAGTGCTTCGTCCACCACTCAACAATATCCTCAGTCCACCTTTACCCTTTCTTAAAAACATCCCTTTTAGACACAGTTTATTTGTTTTTGATAGTTTTTTAGATCTTGCACTTTTACTCTGCCCTCTAATTGTTTACATTTTAAGCACAAATTACATCTTATGATTGATCAAGTGCAAGGACTACAACAGAAATGTATTTTAAAGCACCCACAGACATTATGACATTTCAAAAAAAGAAAGCCTGGAGAACCCATGACTAAAGGCTTTAAATAAAAGAAAGACAATGTGGCTCCTTAGAAGCAAATTATTAAAATAAATTATGGTTCTTTTAAAACTGCTTGGTTGTTAAATATTTTTGAAAAGTTTTGCCATTTTTTTAAGCTGATGCTGATTGGCACGTACTATAAAGAAAACAATCTTATACTTTGGCAGAAAAAATGGCTTTATTGTTTCTTTACCTAAAAAAAGTTGAAAGAAGTTGTGTTCTTGTTGTGTCCTGCCTTGTTGTCAGCAAAGGGCGGCGATATGCTGGAAGGAGACAAATGACATGAGCACTCTCCTCTGCTGCTACCTCTGGACTTGGGCAGTAAGAGCGCTGATTTAGGTCCACCCTGCCCATCACTCATTCAATCATCAATTCACAGCTGACCAATAGGGTTTCCCTGCCCTGGGCTGTTGCTTGGAGTGAAGTGGAGTGCTGGCACATTGCTCCTTTTAATCTTCTTAAGTATTTGCTGCCATAGTCACGTCAATGAGCCAGTCTGTCAGAGTGATCAGTTCTGGAGTTGCAAATTTCCTGAGCAGCCCAGATTCTATTGGAGCAGGAAACCCTACATTGGCTTAGAGTCCATTGGTCGGTTTCAGTGATTCATTTCTCACTCAATGATGGCAAATTAAAAAAGGCAGCTTGGACTCCTGCCATTAGAGTCTGCTGCGGGGACAAATGAGAAATGATGTTTATAGTTACTTGCAAAAGTATGTAAAGTGGAAAGAATTCTAAATGGTTTACAAAAGTTTTTACATAAATCTAAAAGATCACCTGTAAACATCAATTTTCAAGTCTGACCACATATTCTCAATTGGATTTAGATCTGATCTGTGTCTGATCCATCGGAATATATGAACATAAGTTCATCTTAACCATTCAATTGTTGCTCTGGCTGTATGCTTAGGATTGTTGTCCTACTGGAAGGTGAACCTCTGCCTTAGGTCTCAAGTTCTTGCTTATTCCAACAGGTTGTCTTTTAGGAATCAGCTTTATTGGCCAATTTTATGTGCACAAAAGAAAAATTTGACTTTGGTTTAATGGGCTCACAGCATAAAAACATGGAAAATAAATACATAACCTTTAGAGGAAATACAATAAAAGATAAAGGCAACAGTATGTCCATTTCTTTTTACTTAGTTCGTTCCATCTTCCCCAAAACTCTTGCTTTCCTGTCTCTGCTGAAGGAAATTATCCCCACAGCATAAAAGGCTTTCTTTTTTTCTTGGTTTAAGGCCAGATTTGTAGAGTGTGCAATAATGCATTATTTGTAATGTTGACAGATTCTCTCACCTGAGCTGCAGATTGCTGCAGCTCCTTGAGAGTAACCCTCTCTGATTAATGCTCTCAGTGCCCTGCCTGTCGTTTCAGGTGGACTGCCATGTCTTGGTAGGTTTGCATTGTACCATAGTTCTGGCTGACTGATTAAAGAGTGCTCCAAAAGATGTTTAAAAATGGTGACATTTTTCATGACCTAACCCTGCTTTAAACTTCTCTACAACCTTTTTTAAAATATGTACAATTTTCCTTCCACTTCCAAATTATGGACTACCTGGCATTGGCCTATCATATAAAAGCACAATAAAATACATTAACGTTTGTGGTTGCAGAAAATTTCAAAGTTCATGAATACTTTTGCAAGGCACTGTGAATTCAAAATATAGACCATTCTTGAAAAGATTGAAATGCTGGTTTCAAATGTAGCTCTACAGTAACAGTTTGGATTCATCAGTGCTCTGCTGATTTGCCTTTTTAGTTTTGCAACATCTTAGCAGGTCAGCTTTAGGACCAAATCCTCTTTATTGCCGTTACACTCACTGTTAGGCTACTGGCTCTACAGTTTTTAAATATTTACTTTCATACCCACAACTTATTGGACGTCACCTTCACTCAGAAAGTTGAACTCTCTGTTATCCTTGTCCTAAATACAAATTATGAAGTTTTTCAGTCTGGGTAAACACTGAGTTTCCTGGTTTGTCAAACAAAAAAAGGTATTGGTTTCATGCAAGACAAAACATCTAATAAAAGAGAAGTGTGGACTCTATCTGGCTACAAAATGAATTATTACAAGCAACCTGAATAATTAAATTATATTGGAAATCAACAGAATAAAAGATTTCATATTTCAGATTATTGTCTTTATTGAAAAGATGTTCATTTTGCTGAACTCTAAAACTGCTTGGACTTTTTCTTGGAGTTGGAGGTTTACAACTTGTTTTATGCTGGGGCTGTACTATTCTTTTCAAATTTAATTGTATGGATGGGAGGTGGCTTCTCCTGATTTTTTAATATACCCAAAAAAACAAACTGAGGTACAGCTTGGTTAAATATGCACACAATGAGTTAAATAAATCTAAACCAAACACAATTCATGTTGACTAACATAATTTAATGTTTCTATTGAACTTGTTAATTAAGGTTTTAGAGTGAACCTGCAGAGATTGTGCACTTTGTTCCTTTTTCTGGTGCAAAACTTGTATAGTTTAATAACACAACTTGACAACCAACTTTATAAAATTATGGTTTCTCTTAATACTTATGTAGCTGTGCTTTAACGTCTCCCCTCTATTTTTTACAATGAAAGATAAGCTGTACAGTTTACAAGCTGTAGCTGGCAGGGTTTATTCATCTCCATTGTCTCGCCTCAGAAGAAGAAACTTGGCAGGGCAACAGAGAGTGGACGTTCTTTACATCGACTCTGGCTGTGAGAGGCTGTCTGGCTGTTATCTTAAATAGTAGTTTTGAAGCTGGATTGATTAAATACACCTTACATTACATCATGTTTATTTTCAAGGCCCTCAAGTTTAGTTTTTGTCTCATATATCTGTACATGTTGTAGAAATGTAAGTGGCATTTGCAGTTGTGTGTGTTGTGTGCAGTTGTGTTTATATTGCTTTTTGCAGAGCTACAGTTCTGACTGACACTGATGCTGGGAAGTATCAGGTCAAATACCGGGTGATGGCATGTTTTTCAGTACACAGGAAGTTACAGTTAATTCAAGGACCCAGTGGGTTGCTCAGAGTCTAGCAGATAAAACCCAAATCACCACACAAGGTTTTTTAATATTGACTCCCAGGCTGCTTTTTGTGGTCACTAATCTATTTTATGTGCCGACAAGCAAGAAACAATCATGTGTAAGTTTTTAATTGAAAAGGAAATGCAATGGAGAATGTCCAACAGTTTTAAGACATAAAAGTGGCTTAAAATCTTACAGTTAATATATATCATTTAATACAAACCAAAGATGTGATTAGGAAGGCAATAGGCAGATGACTGAGATCTAAATACACTTTGCTGCAGAGTCAGGTAATTTTGAAATAGACTAAACAGAAAGTGGAACAAGGCAAGAATCAAAAATAACTTGGCTCAGAAAATGAAATAAATAAGTCAAGACACCTAAAATAAGGATCTTGCAATGAATAAATAAATCAAAGTACAATAAGGAAATGTAAATGTCGGTCAGGGGAGCTAAGCCAACTTACACTCACTATGTGCATAAATGTTATAATAACTTTTCAGGTTGTAAGAATTTGTTTGAACCATTGTTCCCAAGGTGGAAAGTATATAAATACCCTCATTAATATTGATTAGATTACTCTTAGCCAGTTACAGAGAAGCCACAACCTTTATATAGACATCAACAAGCTTCTGGCATGATTCTTGGTGATTATTTGATCTCTGTTCTTGGCTGAAATGATATAGTTTGTCTTTTCATGGTTTTAGATTAGTCTACAAATCTTTTCCATGGTTAAAGCCAGGTCTGTCCCATTAGGTTAGTGCTGGCCTGCTTTATCCTTTCCAAAACCAGTTCTGATGTAAGTTTTTAATTATTGTCCTCTTAGAAAACCCAAGTGTGCCCCTGTTTTGACCGTTTCGATATTGATTTAGGATAGATAGTTGGTGCATTAGTTGGTGCATTAGTACCAGGGGTACTGGTACTAATGCGCCAGTACCCCTGGCAGTGAAGCGGCCCTTTAGCATGATGATGATAACTATGCATTACAGTTGGTACCTTATCCTTAGGTTTGAAAGCCTGACCTTCTCTTCCTCTGGCCAGTAAACGTAGTGTTTTTATAGAACATCCTAGCTACTTTCACATCACCCAAGGGTAACAGTATGGGCAGATGTCTGAAACTTAGACACCAGTTTTAGAAAGGACAAAGCAGGCCAATATTAAGCTTTTGGGATTGCCAGGAACATATCCTTGTTGGAAAAAGTGTGTGCTGTGACAGGAAACCAACCAATTTAAATAGAATCTACCATTTCTGGTCAGATATCTAGTCTGAATCAGGCTAGATGGGGACATTTATCCAAATATTAGTGGGTGCCTTCACATTCAAAGTTGGTTACCCAAGAATTGTGAAGTTATATTTTGTATATTCACTCCAACTTCATAAAAGAACACTTTGAAAGCATAATTAAAACCAAAAATTATGTGTGACAGTTACTCCCTTGATGAGTGGATGTAATCTTCTAACTGAACACCGAAAGATAAACAAAGAAACAAAATACACAGTGACTTAAAGGAAAAAAAGCATTGAGAAACAACAGGCACTTTAGATCAAAAGATCTAAATGCCTGGAAATTAATCATTTAGGCAACAGCAAAAAGGATGTTCTGCAAATTTTTTGAAACATTTTTTTAAATTTATTATTAAAATATTTAAACAATAATGAATATTTGTGGTACTCCTTTATTACCTTGCTTTTCAGAAACAACGATTACAATACCTAAACGCCTCCAGTAGCAGTGATAACCCTCCCATACTGGCTGATTCCGATAATGGCTGAGATCAGGATATAAAAAAAGTACCGAGCAGGTGTGTAACACCATGTACTCTCTTCAACCACGTGACGCTCCAGTGCAGTGGACGCCTCTGCGCGTTCGCGTTACTCCTCGTGTCCTACACTCACAAGAACGCGCAGCAAGAAATCGCGTCCTCGAGGTACTAGTATCTTAATTCATACAGTTTATTTAGACAGTAGGGCTAGTGTCGTGTTAATCATAGCATTTTTGGTATTGATAAGACGGACCTGTACTTTTAGACACTAACATTAGTTTGCAGTTTCTAATCAAATAGATCTGAAAGGATTTGGAGTACATTTGATCATCAGCAATTATCCTAATTAATCTCAGCAGACCTACTTCTCGAATGTTGCTGCGTGAATCTACCTTTTATTTGATTTTAGTAGGAGTTTTTAAATTTTTGAGTAATCAGGTGTGATCTCGCCGTGTCTTGCCTTCCAGCCGCCGTGGCCGTGCTGCACGCTCCCGTCCCTTCGTCAGGAGAAGACTGGTGCTGAAGCTGACGAGAATGAGGATGCGGACGATGATGGCGGTGATGGAGGAGCAGCGCTGAGTTTAGTCGCTGTTTTCTCTTCACCCTTTTTCCTGTTGACATTTTTTCATTTCTTTAAATTAGAGATTAGATCGTCAAAAAAAAAGCAACGCTGCCAGTTTGACCCAGCCTGCCTTTCTTCACCTCCCCCCCCCCCCCATCTCCTGAGCTCGGACCGAGATGGGGAACGAAGCGAGCATGGAGGGTGGCGGGGAGCCGGGAGCCGCCGGGATGATGGGGTCGGTTATGCCAGGTGGACCCGGAACAGGAGCAGGCCCAGGACAGCATATGAAGCCGGTTAACGGGGCAGCTGCCGGGGGAGGAATGGGAGTCGGAGGCCCTGGCATAGGGATGGCGAGGTAGGAGCAGCAGGGTTGGCGTTGTTTAGGGTGGTTGGAGTGCAGAGTGGCACTGTGTGTAACGTTTTCTCCAACACTGAAATGTGTGATAGAAAAGAAACAAACATACCATTTGATTCAGATTTCACAGAGTGAGGACTAACGGGATGTTACGTAGTCATCTCTCTGTAGCTCCTATAAGATTTTGAAAAATAAACGATGGTGCGTTATTACTATGAGGACTAAAATTAAAACCCGGAGCTCTGTCCGTGGTGCTAAAACGATACTAGCAGCAGTTCCGAGTCAGAATTGTATATTTCAGCATGCCTTTTTTCCACAGAATGGGGTTGATTTAAAATGTGAGGGTGGCTTACAACCACCATGTTGGTTAGTAGAGAGCCTGCAAGGGTGCTGGTTTAGTTACGGGTTGAAATGATTTGATTCCGCGGTGTCATGTGCTGCTGTAATAGTATTTCCTCCCTCCTTGGCTCAGCGTTTTATTTTGCGTAGTGTGTGGCACTGGCAGCTGTTTCAAAATCGAGGCATTATAAATACTTAATATTATGGGTCATTTCATAGCTAGATTGTTTAACCATATCATTAATTAAAGTGACAGGGGCTTCGTTTTTTTCTGCTGTGGATGAGATACAGCTGGATGCTCGAAGCGCCTTCATACCCTCACGTGTTTCCGCATGGATGAGAGGTTTAGTATGAAATTGTGGGTGTGTGCGTGTGTTTGTGTGTGTGTGTGTGTGTGTGTAAGAGCAACTGCGTTCGTCCGTTTGTACTTTAGGGCTTTTTTAGTCATGTAAGCGTACCTTTGATATGCAGAGTTGGTATTATAGAAATGTCAATGTTTAATGAATTATGGCGACAAAAGGCCTGAGAAGAGATGATGGATATCAACATACCATACCATGTCATACCATACCATACCATACCATGCCATGCCATGCCATACCATACCATACCATGCCATGCCATGCCATGCCATACCATACCATACTGTAATCTACTACACCAGTAGATACCATACAATATACCTTAGGCTGTAAATGGGGCATAAAAGAACAGTTTCAGGCCAAAGCATCAGAAACTTTAGAACAGAAACCATATGTCATGCAACACTTGACTCAGTCTCTTACTCCCACATTCAGCTAAAGGTTATATCCCACCTTTACACCAGTCACCTACAAAATCATGTTCAACTGGCCTTAAAGGTCATACTGTATGTGTGTTTTTGGTGACCAAACATTACCCAAAATGAAAATAAACATGTTAACATGAGTTCTAGCTTGATATTATTAAAAGTGTTTTATTCTTTTATAGGTCCTGAAGATTGTTAGTAGGGTTCTCAGGGGATCGTAAATGTTTCAGACTACTCATTAAGCCATTTCCAACCAGGGCTGGGGTAAAGTACGGTAGTTAGGGTTAACTGTATGAACTGGGTGTTAAATCAAAGTAGATGCACATATTTTTTTTTTGGGCCTTGGTTGACAACAGTAAATACATGTTATTCCCATTATTGATCAATCATCAGTAACATTGTTATGGCTGATATAAAAATTAGAATGTTTCATTACATTAAATGATGAAAGTTTTCCTCAGGCACTATATAATAGGCAGTTTAAAGTGTAAACTAATGTTTACTGCACTAGTTTAGACAAAAACTTCAAACTCCATGTTTAACTCAAATGTAAATAGAAACAAAGCTAGCAAACGTCTGCATTTGTAATGCGTTTTTCAGAAGAACCTTTGATGCTGAATTGCAATTATACTTGCATTTTAACACCTAAAAAAAACGGAACATAATGTAACATTCTTTTGCACATGTCACAATACAGGAATATCCATCTTCCATTCCTCATTCATACAATGTCTTTGCATGCGACTGCAGAGAGGCCCAATCAGGTTGGAGTTCTGCTGGGGTCCTGCAGGAATTGGGCTCCAGTTGGCCTACATGCACCTGTGCAAATTGTATTTAGGACACATCCTGGGTTTGATTCATTTGTCTATAAGAGGGGATAACAGAGATACCGGTACCAATCAATCATTATATAACACAGAAACTTGCAAAGCAGATGGTAGCTTCATCGATAAACGCCGACAGAACTGAGCATGCACCAATGTGTTATTGGTGCATTATTCTAGTTTAGAGGATTCACTGTGATGCAGTCCTCATCTGTCATGTGATCTTTTGGTTCCGGTCATTTATGGTTTTTCATACGTGGCACCCACATTTTAAACTTATTCTGAGTAAAAAAAAGACAATAGATTTTGTAGCATTCTGCTCTGTACGTTAACTTATTACACCAACATAATGAGAGGCCATGTGAACAGAATAAATCACGTGCAGAGTGTGTTGGCTCACCACCCGCCCATTTCTCTCTTTCTGGTTCTCACACACACTCTGCCTCCCTCCTCTGAGCTGCTCTGCCTCACTGCCTGCTCATACCAATCCTTCTCGCTTCCTCTCTTCTGCAGACGTACATGCATTGGTTCTCTCCTTTTCCCGTGTCTCTTTTTCACTTTGCTTACCACTGTGAAATTTGCCTAATTGTACCATTTGAATGAATATTCTTGCATCCTTCCACAATGTTTTTCTTGTAGATGTCTTTCATTTTTATCCAGCCTGGTGATTTCCTATTTTGTTTTTTTAGATTTTTTATGGCACTAGTGTCCTTTAGTTTTTGTTTTTTGAAAATAGGTAGACAGGAATTGGAGTAAAGATAGCGGGAAGTCATGCAGGACAGGTCGCTGGGGTTGGGACTCAAACCAGGGACAGGTGTGTCGAGGACTGAAGCCTTCCTACAAGGGTCACGTGCTCTACCACTATGCCACGCACCGCGCCCCGAGCCTTGTAGTTTCCGAGCTTCTAGATCTTCATCTTCAATTATTTTCTCAATAGATAATTTATTATACCAATCAGGAGTTATTATTTGCCCTTTATGTGGGGACATTATGCACAGATTAACAGTGTTGGAGGCTAACATAACGAAATAGTTTTTTTAGTGTGTACACATCTCAGTATGTGTCTGTTTCCTTCTACTTCCCAATCATTATCTACTTTGTGTTGATCTGTCACTTGAAATCCCGAAAGTACATTTGAAGTTTGTGGTTTTAATGCAACAAAAGGCAAAAAATTAAAGGACTAAGAATACTTTGCACAGCACTATAAGTTTAGATTGGTTTACACACCATAACATTTGTTTCCTGTTGTTTCTGAACTTTTGAGGACTATCTCTTTAAGAACAGCACTAATATGCATCATCCAAAAGAGAGTAGTGTAACTTTCTTTTTTCCCAGTACAGTTATCTTACTGTGGACAGCCCAACATGTCACATTCTCTCTCCTCACATAAAATCTGGCTCCTTCTTTTCATTTTCCTCCCTGCCCTTTTTCAAACACTGACTAGAAGCCAACAAATGCCGTTGTTTGAGCAATGGGATACAAGCTTCCTGCTGTAAAGGACGGGTGTGTAAAGATAAGAAAAGAGCGAGAGGACAGGGGATAGCAGGGAGAGAGCTGAATTAGGTTGCAAGTATCGAGGGAAGGAGTGAAAGGAAGATGGTGGAAACAGTCAAAGTGGTGCTGAATGTACAGTGGGATACAACCTAGAGTTATATAAGCAGGAGAGGGAATCTGTTTGGATGATAATATATCAAAAGGTAAACTGATCGTTTTTCATATAATGAAGAAACAGATCAGATTTGAAAGGACATTTAACATATCTTCCGCTATATCAGCTTGATTTCAATTTGAAATGGTGAGAGATCTCCAGCTTGTTTGGTCTGGACCAAAAGTGGACTTTATTTTTTCGTTTGGTGTGGTTTGCTTTCACATTGTACTTTTTGCAAATGAACTATAACTTGCAAACAAAGGCCATGCATGTGGGGATCATTGCTCCAACTAGACAGAAATGACTAGGGCAGGGCAGAGCACAGACCTGGAAATGTAGGAAAACACTTGTTTAATGTGTCTTGTGCCTCTAGATAAAGTTTTTTTACTTTAACGGGGCATTGTTCGGGAGAACGATCGAACTCCCTTTCCTTCATTTTCTCACTGAACATGCTGCACCGCCTTTTTGTGTGTCTTTTCAGTTCGGTTATGTGTGCATCGGCCCAAATATCAAGGAGGCACAGTGTCTGCTTGATGCTCCAGATCTGTCCATGGCTCATTGTTTGTAGCATCCATGCAGTAGTAGCGTTAGCAACACTGAAGGGATCATTTTCCCATGATGCCCTATGTTTCCTGTAGTCGGGTCGAATCGAGGCTGCTTAGTATTCACATCAGAAGCAAACCACACCAGAGTCGATTTCTAAATGGACTGATACAACCTCAAAAGGTGGGTCTCGGTCTAGTTATTTGGTTCTGGACCAGGGTTTGCTTGAGTGTATTCACCCAAATAAACTAAAACAGATATTGCTTTAGACAACCAGATGAGTGTTTTTATTTCTATTTTACTGTATTCTATCAAATATGATACATCAGTCAAGGAAATCCTCAGAAATGGACTCTGTTTGGTTAAACCTTTGACTCATTTGGACAGTATGTAATTCAAGTCTGAACATGACTAGATCATTGCAGTTTATTGGAAGGAGTTGCAATGATTTTAACTAAATTTGCACCAATCTAGATTATATATAATTGGATAGATTTAAAGTTGTATGTCTTGAGATGACTTTATTGGAGAATTTGTGCTTTATAATTCAAAGTGAAATACATTTTTTGTTGTTTCATTGTGTACTTAATAGCACATGGGTTCTATAATATTTACTTTAATTACTTAAAAAATCCTTTGATAGACATATTATAGTTAATAGCATACAAATAGCATACATACTACCATTGGAAAAAAATAGCATAATAAAATCTATCAATGTTGAAATAAGGAAGGTTTAAAATTATAAATAGCAAATTAATTAGGGCTGAAACAATTACTCGGATTAATTGATATTTAAAATAATCGTCAACTAATTTGATTGAATAATCATTAACTGGAGTATACAGACTCTAAAACATGTTATTTGCTCATAGAACAAATAACTCAGAGCAGTAATTAGGCAAAAATTTTACAAATAACATATCCTTTTTTTTAAGATGAAAAACCTTCTCTGTCTGTAAATATTCTCTATCCACAAGTCCTCAAGTGGCATAGTTTCAGCTTCACCTGGTTCAAATTGTGTAAAAAATCTCCTTTTAAGCACCTTTTATCCGATTATTAATCGATTAATCGGATAAATAGTCGGCATTCGGTTTGCAAAATAATCGTTAGTTGCAGCCCTAAAATATATTATAAAGATATAAAACTGCAGAACAAAAAAACCTAAGGATTTTAGAAGTAAGATCTTTAGAAGAACTTAATAAAAAAAAGGATTTAAATCTGTTGAAGAAAATAGCAGTATTAAAAGGTCGTGACACTGTAAACAACTGGAGAAAAGTTAAAATTTAATTTAACTGAAAACAGCATAATTAATAAATAAGAAATATTATTGTTTTTCCAAAATATCCCTTTTTTATAGCTCAGGTCATCTAAAGTAGAGTAAAAAAAGTGAAAAAATGTGTACTGATGAGAAGCACTTAGATAGCCTTCAGTACTAAACAATCCATTAAAAAAGATTTAAAATATTTGGTGGACACAGAGGAACAGGCAATAACGACAAGCAGCAGTGAATTAAACACAGTTTAAATTCTTCAACCCACCTAATGGACTTAGAAATCCTAAAAAACACGTTCAGTCAACACAGTCTGTTGCCAGCATTATGGCAACAGCCTTGCTCTTTTCAATTAAAACAGAGTCAATTTATATTCAAGCTGCTGTCTTTTTGTCATCTGGGTTTCATTAGGCTGGCCATGAGAAAAGTCCACATTTTTACTTTCAGTTCTGAGACAGAGAAAAGATCCTGGTGAAGGAGTAAGTGATCAAACAAGTTAATACATGTAGACCATGACTGGTTTTCAAATGTTTCAACACTTTTAAACATTAAACCAGGCGTTGGTAAAGATAAGAAGTGACATGTGAACAAAGTTGATGAAATGGAGATGAAGGGTTGAGCTTTCCAGATGGTAAAGAGGAGTGAGTGTGTGCTGCAAAGGCATGAAGAGAGAGAGTGATAGAAGTAAATCATCTACGGCACATACAGCACAGTCAGCTCTCTTGCTCTGGCATCATGAGTTTGTTACTTGCTGGCTCAACTTACATGCATGCTATTAATTTCATACCGAACTGGCTGAAATATGTGTGTATGTGAGAATATGAATGTGTGTGTAGGTAGGACTGTTTTGTGCAACTGTGACTTACTTATCGAGTAGTGTACAAGTAAGACCAAAAAAGGAAACAAAGTGTTTAAGTATTTCTTTTCTTTTCTGCATTTTTGATGTACTGCACACTTGTGACTAATTTTCACTTTCCAGAGGAGAGGATGTGTGAGAGCCCTCCTCTGTTAAAGATTATGTGTCTACCACTTGCAAAACAGCGACATCCTGTCACATTGATATTCACTGGGAATCAACTGTAATTTCTACTGAGGTGTTCTGCTGACATTTCTGCTCAGGGCGACGTGATTTTTTTTCACACATCAGCAGAAGCACAAGTGCTGCTGCAATTCAGTTTCAAAACTGCTGAGTTGACTGATTACAGGTTGTCCCTCCAGTCCTTTGTTGCTGAAATACAAACTCAAGTGGTTTTATAATAAATACATGTAGATCACTATTTCACTTTGAATTTTCAGATGAGGGCTGCACAGTGGAGCAGTTGGCAGCACTGTTGCCTTACCGCAAGGAGGTCCTGGGCCTGGGTCTTTTGTGTTTCTGCATGGATTTTGCATGTTTTCCCCTATGCGTGCGTGGGTTCTATCCGGGTACTCTGGCTTCCTCCCCACAATCCTAAAGCATGACTTTTAGATTAATTGATCTCTCCAAATTGTCCTTAAGTGTGAATGTGTGCGCGTATAGTTGTGTGTCTCTGTGTCGCCCTGTGATGGACTGGCGTCCTGTCCAGGGTGTACCCTGCCTCTTGTCTAATGACCGCTGGAGATATAGACACCAGCCCCCACATGACCCTGCAAAGATAAGTGTGTATAGACAATGGATGGATGGAAGAATGGATTTTCAGATGAATGTGTAGCCAAGCTTTGAGGTAGCCAGAACAGAAAAAGTACAGACCTCCAAAATTCAAAACTATATTTTTCTTCTATGCTACATAGAAATGTTCATATGTTGCCAGCTGTCTGGGTTTTTAGAGCAGCTGCCTTCTGCTGATTCTGGGAACAAAAGCATCTCAGGACGAAACCTTCCAGTACATTATATGAAATGTGTAAGATAAAGAAGCAAAAATGCTCATTAAAATTGCAAAGTTTGATGGGGTTTAGATTAAACTGGGGCTTTGTGTTGCAGGGGAAATTGTACTGTTTACCCTGGGTCCATCACAGGGAGGGATCCTCAAAAAGCCTTAAATTACAAGTGTTTCTGCTGCATTTTACCAAGTGTCTAATCTATTAATGTGATAATGAAATCCACCCCGGCTAAAATGGAATGGTTGAAAGACTGAATTTTGTGAGAAAAGGATGGGTTGGTCTTTGAAGCTTTCATAACCCCTTTAAAAGGTACGAATTAATTAACGCTTTTCCCAGAGAGAGGAGAATCAGACTACCAAAAAGAAACTATGGAAAGAGGAGTGAGGAAAACAGTTTTTTTTTACAAGAGAGGTGTGCACAACTGAACAAACACAATATGAGCTAATTTCAGCAGCAGATGTCTCAGAGTGAAGGCAGCATGTAAATGGTTTATTTTTAGATTTTGAGCACATAGAATAATTACTCTCATAAATTAATTTGCATCAAAGTTACACCCAATCAGTTGACACAGAGATGCCGCAGGCCTGATGATAAGAATAGTTTAATTTCTATGGACAGTTTTATCCTTTCCCAGAGATCAGTTATGACATATTAACTACAAATGGATTCCTTGCTCTCTTAGGATTGTGTGAATGCCACTGTCATTGTGCAAGAAGACTGAATACAACAGACCCCAAGAGCTTTTGTGAATACCAAAAGATCTGTTATTATTTTACAGATGGCATGATCAATCAAAAAAGAGGAGGCGAAGTTCTTAGGTTTAAGGATACAGTTAATTGTGTTTATTATTATTAATATTATTGTTATGACAGATTTGATGCCTTATAAAAGCTATTTGAGCTCAAATGAACCTTGTTTTATAATTACTACTTTATTGGATAATTCAGTGCAACAAAAGAAAGTGCCACAGACAGAGATAGTTTCTTTAGTTAAGTTCACAGTAAGTTAGAAGGTTAATACAAAACATGACTCATCTACCTTTGGAAAAAGCCTAGAAATGGTTTATTCCTTTGCAAACACATACAGTTACAATAAATTAGAAGACGCGCTCCAGTAAGTCTTGTTTGTCAGATTAAATGCATCTTTTGAAAATACCAACCTTTAAGGAAGTATTAAACATGCTTTTCATTAAGCTCACATTTCTGTATTTAAATGGCATTTTATTGATCTGATGAAATATTCTATTCAGAAATGTCAGATATCAGTCTGTGTGTAATTAATCGTTAAAATGTGTTTCACTTAGTGAATTGAGTTACGGAAATAAATTACCTTTTCAATTACATTCTAATTTTTTCAAAATGCCTGTATATTTATCTTTAAGTACCTGTTATGGGCTGTCTCGGGGTGGCCAGGCCACAACATGGAGGATCCATCCTCATCAGACCCTAAGGAGTCACAACACACAGTTGTACAATGATTTATTTGTCAGTCAGTCATTTTCTACCGCTTATTCCATAGTGGGTCGCAGGGGAGCTGGTGCCTATCTCCAGCAGTCTATGGGCAAGAGGCAGGTTACACCCGGGACAGGTCGCCAGTCCATCGCAGGTCAACACACAAACAACCATGCACACACTCATTCATACACCTAAGGGCAATTTAGAGGGACCAATTAACCTAACAGGCATGTCTTTGGACTGTGGGAGGAAGCCAGAGTACCCGGTGAGAACCCACGCATGCACGGGGAGAACATGCAAACTCCATGCAGAAAGACCCCCGGTCGGGAATCGAACCCAGGAACTTCTTGCTGCAAGGCAACAGTGCTACCAACTGCGCCATGGAATATGTTATTTTTCTTTTCAGATTTTAACACTGAGAAGGCGCTGGGTGTAACTTCAGGATGAACTTATATCAAAACAACAAACAAAAGGAAACTATCTGAAATATTAACCCAACTTACCTATTCAAAAAATAAATAAACCAAATGATAATAACTTACCTCTATAACTAAGATAAACATGACGAAAATATTGGCAAAGCTCAATACAATGAACCACATGGTCCTTGGTTTCAGACAAAGCAGCAGCAGCAACAACAGCAGGTCCCTCATGTTCAGATGATAGCAATGAGGATATAAGACAATCCAAACAGGTTATTCAAGCAAACATATGTGGCTTATTAAACTAAAAGATCTCAGCAACACTGAGATCAAGTAGCTTTTTAATTGTATGTTAGTGTCAAAAACGGCTCTGGAGTGGACCAAAAAGCAGACAGGCAGGCAGGAGCAGCAGGTTGAATAAGGTTTAATAAAAAGAAAACTCACAGCAAGTAGGAGGTAGGAGATGCAGAGATGAGCATAAACATGCTTGGCATAATAACAGTCAAAGATATGGACAGGCTTGACTTGACTTGGCATGGCATGATGTGGCAAACAGTATACTCCAGTAAGGAGTAAACACAACAGAAGCGTATAAATGGAGCATGAAAACAAGGAGACTGATAGACATGGAGCAGGTGGACCGAATTAAGCTAATAACGGGCTGACTGTGGCATGGAGTGGTACCTAAAACATGAATAAACTGAACAGAGATGCAAGAAAACAATCTAACCAAAGGAAATCCTACAGATGTAACAGGACATAAATTAAAATACACGATGAACAAAATAGCAGAACATTGTAGCGGATGGAGAGATGGAGTCTGATGAAAGAAAATAAAGGAAATAGTGAGGGTTTCTCAAAATGTGTTGAGGAGGACGATGAGCGGGTTGGACTCATTAGATATTAGCTCAGTAAAGATTATAGTCAATCATCATATTCATTGTCTTTCTCTTATACCAAGGCAAAAATATGCATGTGAGATTTTGGTCAAGCGAGCTTTGGGGACCACCAAGAGGGTTTGCTCATAAGGCCCTGATTTTTGTGCTACTCTCCTGCTCAGATGTGTTTTCTCTTTCAAATGTACTCACTTATATTCAGTATAATTCCTGACAATTTTCAGAAAACTGTGTGCTTATGTTGTTTGTTGAGACATTCAACACTGACCAATGAATCATTCAGGCATAAAAAACTCAAAATTTCAACAAATGGAACACATATAACCGACAAATCTGTAAAGTTAGTTATTTATACTGGTACTTTGCGCCTGCTCTAGACAGCTTTTTAGGGCTTGTTACACAATATATATTTGTTCAATTATCCACTTTCTTTATAAGCAAGCTTCACAATACGCTGCAGTAGTCAGGTGCAAGGAGTGAGCTGTAAATCAGGGAGAAAGCTGCAAAAGCTAAAAGAAAAAACTTTCAGACATTCAGAAAACCAGATGAACCAATGATCAAAACCCCTTCTCACACAAAATCACCTAAATGCAAAAAATAAGAATTTCCTCACATTATTGCCCCTCAAAATATAACGTTATTCTGAATCTGTTCAACAAAGGGTGTGCACCAAAACAAGTGCAAGGGTCTGTTTCTAAAAAACCTCAAAGACAGAGGCTCTTTGTTTTCTCAGCGATCATTATCAGGGGGCCACATAGCCTCCAAATACTAAATGTGTTTGGGTGGCTGCACCTGCAGATAAGATGGCAATAACTACAGTATTACATCTAGAGACAGTATTGCTTTTCAGCAAAAGAAGCTGCCTCTCGGTTTATAAGTGAAACCCAGCTATGAGTTGAACAGATACAATCCGGCTATCAGAACCAGGCTAATGACCAGAATATGTGGAGTGTAAAAAAAAGAGGCTCTGAATTTAAAAGTCATTTTCTGAGATGCCTTCGTATAGAAACTATAAAAAGTGTACATTAATTAATATTTGAAATTAGGAGAAATGTTATAAAAAAGGAAGTTTAGACCCATGAATGTCAGTAAGCTTTTCCCTTTAATATGCTCTGAGAAACTAGAAAACTGATTTTTAAGGGTATGTGATTCATGTCAGTGTGAGGTCAATGGGTTGATAGATTAAAAGTAGATGGGCCTGGTGTTAGAAATGCTAACACAGGTGGACAGAGGTCCTATAATGTGGCAGCATACTTAGAATTAAGAATACTATAGCTTTGCCAATCCTTATATGTAAATATCAACATACCTAACTACTTATTGTCTGTTTTCAAACAATATATTTTTATAGGTCTCTTTGTTATCACCTACTTGTTATGATGTTACGGGGTTAATTATTAGGAATAAGTTAACTCATTATTTTAACAGAGGTATACTGTAGGAAAATGGGACTAACAAAAAAACTACTGCTGATTTTTAACAACAGTATAATAACATGGTGGATTATGGGAGATTGCATTTTAAAACAAAGGTCCACTGAGCTAACCTGAGAGAGGTTTTTACACTTGAAGAAATGTAGTCTCTCTGTTAATATCAGTATAACTGAGTCAACTGATTTAAGTTTGAAATACATCGTGTATACACGTGACAGCTGACACTATATGAAAACACCTGTTTTTATTTACCCCCAGTTTAAAAGTGAGCACCACATTTGAGCATTAGCACAGAAATTCTCGATTAAAGTGATGTTCTGGTTTTGGCTGTTTTCCTGTGTCTCCTAAGGCTAAGCAGGGATTGTTACAGATACCAGCACAGTTTGGCCTGTCTTCATGCCGTGAGCAGAATGCATCTGTACGTTAACCTGGTCAGCTTACAAAGTCAAATAAGGCTTTCAAGGTTTATATACTTTACCTGGTTTTTAAAATGGCTTTCAAATCTTTTCTACAGAGCCTTGAAAACATATTTATCCAACTTTATTTTTTTATTATTGTTTTTTTAAATAATTTTTTCAGCACTAGAGGCCTTTATTTTTGATAGTAGGCAGACAGGAAGGAGGACCAAAGAGAGGGGGAGACATTCGGCAAAAGTCGCTGGGTCCGGAACCCGAACCCGGGACGGCCGCTGCGCGAACTATAGCCTCTATATGTGGTCGCGCGCCAAACCCTACACCACCAGCGTCGCGCCCAGCTTTTTTTTTTTCTAATATATTTTGTCACATTAGAAACACAAATCTAGAATGTGCTTAAATTTGGGATTTTTATGGGATAGACAAAACAAACTAGTGCATGATTGTAAAAGGGAAGGAAAATGTTAGAGGGTTTTCAGTTTTAGTGTGTGAATCTGAAAATTGTGGTGAACATTTGTATTTAATGCATTGTGCTCCGGGCTCTAGCTCAGATGTGAAAATTGAATTAAAATTGACCTTTTTCACCTTATCTTTGTGGCCCATGTGGGCTGTTTTACCCTGACTTCACAAGGAACAGTAGTTAACGATAGAAGATTATTTTAAAGAGTGAAAAAGGAAAAAAAATTAATTAGCCTAGTATTCATCAATTTTCTCATAAAAGTGTGCTAAAAGTTGAAGCAAATAAGCAAAGAAAGTTAGGCACTGCCTACACAAAACAGCTTTCTAGCTTTTTAGAAGGAGTATTAAAGTAGTCAGTCGTATTTTAAGAAGATTGTTTGAGTTTCTATGGTAACAGCCACCAGTAATAGTTTTTCATCCTTTATTTCAGTTAATAGTATGAATACAAAGGATGGGATTGGGGCCCATTCTGTCAAATTATCTATCATTACTTTTCTATTACTGACCCATACAAAGAATTCTGGTAAAAGACAAAGTACCCAGTACCACTCTGCAATGCTGAAAAAAGTTAACAAACCTTCTAACATTTTACCTCTGTTATTTTTCCAGCATTAACAAATATGCTGTTAAATATTAAATATTTATTCATACACAATGCCCTGGTAAGGCATTCATATTCTGTCAAACATTTTCTCATGTCACAACTGCAAACTTTATTTTGCTATATTGGAAAATAGTGAGATAGAACAACACAAAGTAGCACTTGTCAATTTATTTTTTTACAGATGATACATTTTCAAGTCTAGCATACATTTGTATTCAGGCCCCTATACTTTGACACCCCTAAATACAATCTATTGGAACCAATTGGCTTCAAAAGTCACTTATAGCCACTCATAAGTAGAACCCAGCTGTGTGTAATTTAATCTCAGAGTAATCCAGCTGTTCTGTGAAGGCCTCAGAGGTTTGTTAGAGAACATTAATGAACAAACAGCATCATGAGGACCAAGGAGCATAGCAGACAGGGACAGGTCAGAGAGAAAGCTGTAGAGAAGTTTAAAGCAGTGTTTGGTCATAAAACAATAAAGCCAAGGTTTGAAGATCTCACAGAGCTCTGTGTACACCATTTTCTGAAAATAAGCAAGGGCAAGGAGAGCATTAATTTAGAGAAGCAGCCAGGAAGCTTGTGGTAACTCTTGATAAGCTGCGGCTCAGGTAAGGAAATCTGTTCATAGAACAACATTTTGTTGTGCACTCCAAAAATCTGGCCTTTATATGACAGTGTTTCTTGGAATACACTAACCACCCCCTACCCTCTAGGATCTCAGAGGAGGATGTAAATAGGCTCTTTCAGGGTCTGAAAACAAAAAGGGCCTCAGGACCTGATTATGTCTCCCCATCATGCCTGAGAGCCTGCGACGACCGACTGGCACCCATCTTCACTGAGATCTTCAAAAAGACACTGGAGACTACAGGCCTGTCACCCTGATGTCTGTGGTCATGAAATCCTTTGAGCGACTGATGTTGAAGCACCTGAAGGGCATCACAGGCCCCTTCCTGGACTCCCTGCAGTTTGCTTGCCGGGCAAACAGGTCAGCAGATGATGCAATCAACTTCGGACTACACTTCATCCTGCAACACCTCGACCATCCAGGGATGTACACCAGGATCCTGTTTGTGGACTTCAGCTCGGCCTTCAAGACCATCATACCAGACATCCTCCACCAGAAGCTCATCCAGCTCAAAGTCCCGGCCTCCACCTGTCAGTGGATCACCAGCTTCCTGAAGGACCGGCAGCAGCAGGTGAAGCTGGGGAGCATCTTCTCCCGCACAAGAACCATCAAGAACACCGACGCCCCCCAAGGTTGTGTTCTCTCCCCACTCCTCTTTTCCCTCTACACAAATGACTGCACCTCAGCGGACCCGTCTGTGAAACTCCTGAAGTTTGCAGATGACACCACAATTATTGGACTGATCCAGGACAGTGATGAGTCTGCAGGAGGTGATTCGGCTGGTACACTGGTGTCAGAACCACCTGGAACTCAACCCACTCAAGACTGTGTGACTCTGTTTCATTCAGCTGAGAATACAGTTCTTGAGGCTTTTTTGTGTTTGTCAGTGAATATGATGCTGTGCCCTGCCACTTCTGCACTTGCGAGGGTAGTGCTGTGTTTCTCATTTTGTTGTCACCACCTGACAGTAAATGTATTGATACTGTGGCTGTGCTTGGTGTACGTGGATGCTCACATGTTGAGAGGGTGCTTATTTTGTATCCCCATTAATGTTATCCCCTTCACACTGCAAAGTATGATAAAGGAAAACCTTTTCTTTCTCAGTAAGTTTGAATCTATTCTCTGTGTTTCTTTTTTAAAGTACTAAACTGATTTATTGCTCTGTCCTTCAGTCTTTACTTGGGTTTGTTCAAGATGGAGGGTAGAAAAAAGAAAAAAATCTGGGCCTGTATTCACAAAGAATCCTAAGAGTAAAAGTAGCTCCTAATGACGTCATTCTAAGAAAAATCGTAGAATTCGAGAATTCTACGATTTTTCTTAGAATTTTCCCTCAGTAAGATAAAAGTTATTCACAAAGCCTTAAGAGAGCTCCTAATGTGAGGAAATGTTCAGAGTAGGTAGAAAGACTTTTAGTGAGCCTAAGAGTGTCTTAAGCAGGCAAGATGGTGGACAGATAGAGAGAAAGGAGAGATATTCTCCATACAATGAACAACAGTGAATTAATAAGAAGCTTCCAGGCTCGATGGTGCAGGGATCCACCCCCTACAACAGTCGAATAAATGAGCAAATGAACTTTAATAACCATCATAAAATTATTAATAGAGATAAGATTCACTTTATCATCCGCCTAAGACAGAATTCAATAGTTTGGTACACCTTTAGTAAGGTAAGATTAGGAAGGATAAATAAATAATACAAACAATAATGAATAACCAAGAACAAAGAGTGAAAAAAATTACAAATTATATAGTACATGATTATTTAAATATTTACAGACAGTAAAATGCTTTCAAAAATAAAAATTTGGTTAAAATTGGAAAAACTAAAAAAAATAAATTATATACATAATTACAAACTCTAGACAACAGTTCAATAATCATCATGATTGACACATTTCTTAGTCTCGTCTAAATTCTATGATCGGTTATTTTCTCTCCACTGATTACTAGGAGCACATTTGTTTTATTTCTTTGTCTTTTGCAACAACCAATCACAGCTTTTAGAAGACAGCGACACACCTAGTATCAAGGTCAACCACACCTCCTCTAAGATAGGAATTTATGTCGTGTCCTAGTTCAGAGTCGCCCTCAGCAGCTACCGGAATCAGTCTTAAGCTGAGACTCCTTAAATATTTAGGCTAAGATAGGAGCTCTCTGAGAGGACTCTATGCATGTTTTGTAAATATGGGCCCAGGATTTCACACATTCCTATAAGTCTTCCTAAGAAATTGACACTACTGTTAAAATTGAAACTTACTGTCTTTGTACCCTGACATTGCCAAGTACAACAGCTTCCTCTGAATGGCACCGCTTCTTTTTTATCACAATTTTGGTTTCTGCAGTTATTTGGACTCAGCAGGGGGGTTTTGCACAAAGAAACACACTCAAATTGAGTGTCACTATCATCAATATAAAATTAGGTAAAAATGGGATTTTTGAATGTAGGTCACTGTAAATGATGCGTTCAAAGGTCTGCAGGCAGTTTTTTTGCTGCTTCAAAAAGCTATGTACTCTTTTTTTGTTCTGATTTTGTAAATTTTGCACGTAAAAGCCAACAATAAATGTATCCTTTCAAACAATATGTAAACAAAAAGATTTTAGATTTATCTCTGAAATAATGCACACATTTCCTGAGCACTTAGTGTCCTGTAGATGATACTGATTGAAAGTCAGTTCCATGAAATAGCAGACACCGATTTTGAACATAGTAGGTTTTGTCAAAATTTAAATCTTAATTCATTGTGAAGATCTGAGATCAAATCTGAAGTCAGTGTCAGCTACAGCACCAGCGAGCCTGCGAGTCAATTTATAAGATACTGTGATGTTATTCTTTTTTTAAGCAGACGATGTGGAGGATGTAAGCAGAAATGTAGAATAAATACCAACTAAATTTGGTTATAGTTTAGAAGTAAACATGCTAATTGTGTGGAAACTTTACTCTGTTATATTGTTAATTTTAAAGTAATGTTGGGAACCTGACATGTTGGTGTTAGCTAATTAATTAGCCTGGCTATCTGCTCCGGGGGCAAGGCTGATGCAGGCTGTTTATCTCACCAACAGACATGGTAGTTCTCAAAGGTTGCAGCCAGTGTTTGTTTCAGAGTCTTCCTACATGTTTCTTTCTGAAAAAATCTAAACTTTTCCACACTCAAATGTAATATGTTTTTTTTTCCATTAGTTCTATTTTTACCATTGTGAACATGTGAGTACAAAAAAAATGTTGGGATTCATTATCTTTTATGGATGCTTTAGTTGGCTTCCAGTTTGACAGTGTGGTGAAGGGCTAATGCAAAGGGGTTTCTTATTTCGCATTGGGATCAACTCTATTTAATCAAAACTACACATGTATTTGAAAACATCTGAATAATTTGAGAAAACTCAAATTTTTTTGGTAAAGATTCATTTCACATAGAGTGAAATATCTTAAGCCTTTTTTGCTCAGAGTGCTCACAGCACTCAACACATCAAGAGGTGCATAGACAAATCTTACAGATAGGCTACAGCGTCTCCTTAGCCCAGGTAAGAAGAACTTATACGTTAGTAAAGTTTGCATTTCATTTGGAAATCAAGGTTCTAGAGTCTAGGAGAATAGTGGGGAAGCACAGAATCCACGTTGTTTGAGGTCAAGTGAGAGTTTTCCACAGTCAGTGATGATTTGCGGTGCCATGTCATCTGCAGATGTCGGTGTGTTTTCTGTAGTCCACAGCCAATGCAGCCATCTAGCTGATTTAATTCTCCAGCAGGACTTGTGTGGCAGGACTTGTGTGGCAGTGTGGGCACCAAAAGCTGGTTCAATGACCATGGAGTTGCTGTGCTTGATTGGCCAGCAAATGGGCCTGATTTGAACAAGAGGAAGATGAGATACACCAGACCTAACAATGCAGATGAATTGAAGGCTGCTATCAAAGCAACCTGGTCCTTCATTACACCTCAGCAGAGCCACAGAGTGATCTCCTCAATGCCACACCAATGCACTGAGGGAGTAATTTATGCAAAAGGAGCCCTAACCGAGTATTGAGTGCATGGACATTTCTATTTAAAATATCCTTTTTTTCTTCTTTAGCTTTTAGATAAATGGAATTAGGAATAAATTAAGGAATCACAAAAAAAAAAAATTCATACACGGTTTTTCTGTTTCCATATTTATTCTGAGATGGAAAATGACAAAAGCAAATCCCATACATTTCCAGATGGCTCAGGAACCCTAGTTTTAACATAGCATTAACTTAAAAAAAACATTAAGCCTACTGAAAAATTTTAAATTTGAAAAAAATACGTTTTTTTTCTTTTTGTTCCTGAAAATGTCAATGTTTAGTGGGTTTCTGCTCCTGCAAGAGCTGCAAGAGGTGGGAAGGGACGACCATCACTGTGTGCTGAATGTGACAGAGGAATAGTTTGACATTGAATTTTAGTAGTTTTGAAATTGTGACATTTTAAAACTGAGGTATATCTTTGAGCTGAATGCCAAGTCAAAAGTGTATTTGGGCTAGAGTTTTAAATTGTGGCAATGATGGTTTGTTAAACTGGCATAAATGTTAAATGGGCTGAACTTATATACCGTGTTTCTGGTCATACCAGCCACCTGAAATCCTTTTCACAGTGCAGCCACATTCAACCAGCTACAATCACATGTGCACACATATTTCTACACTAATAGGCAGAGCTGTAGGCCACTTGGAGTTAAATGCCTTGCTCAAGCAAGCATCAAACCCATTGAGCAAGAGTCGCCAATATAGCGCTTATGCAGATAACACATCAAACATGAGGGTTGGTTCAAATGAAGAGCGAGGTATCATCCTCTCAAACTCCAGTTCTTGTATAAAACAAGTTGTTTCAGTGAACACAGCATTGTTTTGCTTTGGAATAGGTGCCCCTCATTCTGCCCCTTTGCCACAACGTACCTTGCAGCAATATGAGGAACAATACTTCACTTTGACTATGACACCTCTGTGTTTGTAATATTTAAAAAATTTAAAGATCTCCTTCTGTAGTCTGCCTGCCTGTTCCTGATTCTGATTGACAGTCCTGCGTGGCACTTAATGAGCAGTGTAAATGGAGGAGAGAAGGCAGGTTAGAGATGGAGGTAAATCCAGCAGAACATATTGTGGCTCAGCAGTTCTGTTGTGTTGTGGCCCTGCCAAGGACAGGCTGCATATCCTCGCCATCACACAGCAACCTCATAAAACCCTTCTTGCTTCTATTGATTTTGTGTATTGAGAATTGACAGAGTTCTCTGTGCGCTCTATGATTTTGAAGACACTCAAGCATCTCCAATCAAAATCCTGGACTATGTTCCAGACAGACAGATAAACCTAAACGTGATAGATACTTAAAACACAACGCATAAACAATTTTATATCATATAAAGGGAAACGTCTGATGATGAGTTCATTTGCACATTAATGTCAACATTTTCCAAATAAATCAACTCTTAAATTACATCAGTGGCTTGATCCACCCTAGAAACTGCACTCTGGCATGGTAAAAACTTTCCAAAGGTTTGGTGTGAAAGCACTGAAGTCACTGAAGAAGGGAAACAATGTTAGCTGCGTGGTCAATTTTTCACGGTGTTGAAAGGGTAAGAAAATATTTATAATATATATAAAACAACTGTAAATATAGGTTCCAGGTCATAACAGCAAAATGAATATCGGATATTGATATTGGTCCAAATTTGCATATCTGCACATCCCTAATTATAATAGTTTCAGTGACATGAACACTGGGTGTTTGGACAATCTCTGGAACATTATCTAATTTAAAAGGTTAGTTTAGCTCAGTCCTCATTATAGCCTTTTTTTTTAGCTGCGTTGGTGGACATACAATAAATGTGGGAAAATGATCAGATTTCAGCGTGGAGTGTTGTGACAGGCCAGTCTTTCCTAAACAACACGCATGCAAAAATATTTTATATTAAAAATAAACCAAGAGGTTTAAGTAGTCCATATACGCGTCGTCTTCCACTTTATCTGGGAACGGGTCGCCGAGTCTGTCCGGCTTTCTCCTCTTCCAGCGGATCCAACTCACCACCAGGTGATGATCAGTGGACAGCTCAACCCTTTTCTTCTCTCGAGTGTCCAAAACATGCGGCCGAAGGTCTGATGATACGACAACAAAGTCGATCATTGTCCTCCTGTCCAGGGTGTCCTGGTGCCAAGTGCACTGATGGACACCCTTATGTTTGAACATGGTGTTCATTATGGACAATCCGTGACTAGCACAGAAGTCCAATAACGAAACACCACTCGGATTCAGATCGGGGAGGCCATTCCTCCCGATCACGCCTCTCCAGGTGTCACTGTCGTTTCCCACGTGGGCGTTGAAGTCCCCCAGCAGAATAATGGAGTCCCCGGGAGGGGCACTATTCAGCAACCCCGACAGAGACGCCAAGAAGGCTGGGTACTCCGCACTACCGCTTGGCCCGTAGGCCGAAACGACAGTCAGAGACCTGTCCCCAACCCGAAGGCGCAGGGATGTGACACTCTCATCCACTTAGCCAGCCTAAGCATCCGGGGATCGGGCTGCCGAGGTCTCCACCTTCGTCCGCAGCCCAATCCTCTTTGCACCGGTCCCTCACGGTTCCCCCTGCAGGTGGTGGGCCCACTGGGGGATGGCCTCGCGTCTCTCGTTCGGGCTTGGCCTGCCGAGGAGCAACCCGGCCACCAGGCGCTCTCTGATGAGTCCCGACCCCAGGCCTGGCTCCAGGGTGGGACCCCGGCTCTGCCGTACCGAGCGACGTCACGTGCCTCGATTTAGTAGTCCTCATGAAGGTGTCTTGACAGAGTGGATGTGTTTTTTATATACTGAAATGATAAGTTCCACAGTAAAAGTATGATGTTGTTGCTTCATGGTTGTAAGCTGCAGTTTTCAGACCAATGGCTACTTGCTTAAGTCCTGGTAAAAAGATGTTGCTTCCCTTTCTCATTTTTAGGGTTTTAACATATGAATGATCTGGTCTTTACACTTTTCCAAAATGATTACATTTAATCTCCTGTATGCAAAACCACACATCACAGACTGCAATATTTATTTAATAATGATAAAGTAAAAATTGAAAGCCCAAGTGTAGGATTGTGAAAGTCCAATGATGGCAGGCTGGTGGATTGTAGAAAAGGACCTGCCAAGTAGGTAATTCAACTATTTGATTAAGCAGGACACATCTAGAAGTTGCAGGATGATGACACCTCTGCTCCACAACTTAAAGGCAGGGTGTACATTTTTTAAACTTTACTGAATGTGAGGATAATAATGTAAACTAAAACTGTTTCTAGAGCCTTTCAACACTTCGTGTCTCTTTTGAAGTACGCTTTGTGTTTTTTAAGATGGTTGTGCAAACACGCGATGGTGAACGTGTATGTGCAAACAAGTTTATTTTTTACAGCAAGTAAAATTTTAGCTTTTCCTGCACTGAATGATGAGATTGAGTTTTGGGAGGATCTTATTATAGGTTTCACTTTAATTTTTTGTTGTTTCAGTGTAGCAGCTGGAAAATTAATTGTTCAGTGCCATCAGATAAATTTTGAGATGATTAATTTGGAGGTTGTCTTTTGCATTTCAGTGTTCTGTTTTGACCTCATCTTAATGCATTTTGTGGGGACTAAAACAGTTATTTTTTTATATGTTTTGCTGGCATGTGATACTCTGTTGAGGTATTTGAGCAAAAGCTAAATTCGCTGATTCAAAAATGTCAAGAAACATTCTTCTTAATACCTCGTGGTAATATTGAACTGAGTGAATCTGCAGTCATCAACATTTCAAACATACGATTGAGTCAAAGTGTGACCTCTGAGGGCAATAAAAATGTGGAAACCGTTCAAATTGCAATGTTCAGCTATTAAAACCTATCTTCCATGATTGATCATGGATCATTTGGTAATTTTGCTGCTGGGATTTACACACAGATCCACCAACTGCAAGAGGGAAACCAGTTAAAAAAGACACTAACAATAAAAGGACGCTGGGCCAAATCATATAAAAGATGCATGCCTTGGAGTAGCAACAGCTTGTCTTGCCTCATTTGGATCAATTTATGTCAGTAAATAGAAATTGTTGCTACTAAGGTGTTCTCTATTTATAACCTTCTGCCCCATTTACTGGCCATTTGGAGCCCGAGAAGCACAAATTAATCCTTTTATTACACACGCAGCATGAAATAGCCTGCTGCTGTTGCTGCTGCTGGTGGAGAAAAAAGACAGCCGGTTGAGGGAAATTATATTTAAAAGCGGGAAGGATGTTAGATGCTGTCAAATGTCTAACTTGCTGAAATTCAAATGTTTGAATCTTGTTAGGGATCTAAAAATTTGCTCCAAATTAAATTGTGCCAATATTTTTTTTCTTGCAGGAAACAAGCTTTTATTTCATATAGCTTGTTAATACAGTATGCTGGTCTGTGACTGTTGCTGAGATATGAGGGAAGAAATCGATCTGCTGCTAATTGCCGTTTTCTTAATAGTAATTTACATTTGTATCTGAATTTGAATGTATTTGAATTATTCAACATTTAAGAGATAAATCCAACTTACAGAGAATGTTTCTGAAACCTATTTTCCTCAGATTTTTTTACCGTTCCACAAAGGTTTACTTAAACGTGCAGGGTTTAGTCAAATTTGGTTGTGTGACCATAATTCAGCTTCAGCCTGTCTCTTGTATATTGAATCAAACCTTTGGTAATTTCCCACTAAGTCTCTTATTAGTGGAATTATTTAGCTCTTTCCATTTTCTTGTTCACATCCAACACAATGCTGGCTTTGTTTTGTTTGGGCCTGTTTGTTAGTTGTTTTAATGAGAGTTGTTATGAAGTCTTTTTAGGACTAAACAAGCTGCACTGTAAACAAAGATCATGGCGACAGAGAGGGAAGACAAAAAATAAGCGAGATTAAAGAAAGAACAACAAAACAGTTGTTCTTCAACATGGGATGGATGGATGAATGAATGAATTAATAAGTTAATTGTTTAATAATAAAATTAATAAATTAATGAATCAATGAAATCCATTATTATTATTTAATATGTGTCTTTGAGTTGCTCTTTTTAGCTTGTTTCCAGCTGTTAAAGCTGTTTGTGTTTTAATTGTGATGATACAACTGTCTGCAAATGTATTTATTCTGAAATACCTAAAAAATATGAAGTTATTTCACTCTTCTGTTCCAATTCTACCTTACTTTGACTTCCCCATGCACTTGTTTAGTTTTTTTTTCCCTGAGGTATCGGACTCCTAACAAGAATGTTGATTAAAGAAAGGAAGAAATTTTAGAACCGTAGATTCTAAAAGGTTTACTTGTGGAACTTTTCAATTTTTTTTTGTCTCCTTTCAAAATCAGACAAATGAATAAACGTTTATTGTAACAAACTGACCTATCCGAGGCTATCTGTTGTAAAGTGAATTTGGATATTTGAAGTTGCACAGAATTGTTAGACACATGTTTTAAAAGAGTCTTGGGGCTTAGCTTAGGTCACTAAATTTTATTATTAATTTATATTAAAAATCCTATGTTGCTGCTGTTCCTAAAAAAAAAAAAATCTGTACATGACATATTGATCACATGACCAGACAAAATATTTGAATCTAAAGGGTAAGGTCATAGGGGCAGGTTGTTTATCGTGCAGACATCATTTTGGACATTTATTGAACTACTTTCATGACATCTGTTGCTACCTTTATGCTGATGATCCATAGAAATGTTGCTGTAATAACCAAAAAACTGTGTCAAGTTCCTTTCCTCCATAGTTCCCACTGTACACCTAAAATGTGAATGTTGTTTTTTTCCTTGTCAGCTCAAAACACATAACGCACATGGTAAAAATGCATCTCTAATAATGATGGTACCCCCTATGTATGTTAATTGTAACAACCGAAGTGGTGCAGTGCTTCATCTGACATATAGCACCATAGTTTTTGGCGTTTTATACTCACTAATAACTAATAACTGTTATTTACCTCTTTGTCACTAATCAGTTTATTGGGAGAAAGTCAATTTCAAGACATTTGAAATAGTTTATAAGTATAAACAGTTACAAAAAACATTACTGCTATGTTGTTGTATATGATTGTATAATGAGCACAAAAAGCAAGAAGTAGGAATAAAACATGATCAGTTTTCATGTGTGGGTATTTACAAATGTAGAAATATTGAATATATGAAGAGGGAGATTTGTTCTTTTTAGGCTGGTTTCGAAGTGTGCATTAGGCAATCAAACGTCTTGTTAACATCTCCTACGCCTTTCTTTTCTCATCTCAGCTCTACAGTATCTCCTTATGTTTTCTTTTTAATCAATTCAGCACTAGCCTCCATTTGGCAGAATTCAATTGTTTTTATTTCCAATAAAAGGAGCAATCGTACAACGTTAGTCAGCCTTGCTCCCCAGACTTTTGTCCAGTTACCCAGCAGGTTCTACGGTTGAAATAGTTCCTTTTTTAATGAGACACTTCAGGTGTAATGTAGCTATTTAACTCCTACAGAGCTGTAGTTACCGCCTTATTTGTAATTGAGCAAGCAAGTTAATAAATTAGCAGGATACTTATTTAGCTGGCTGGTCAGTTACTCGATAAGCTGAATAATTTGTCTCCAAACAGCCACTTTCAGACTGGACAAGAACCTCTTTGTAGGCTTGTTAACTAGCAGGTTTGTGGGATTTATAACTAACAGTCACTCAGTCAAATGATTTTTCTCAGGATCCTATTGATTCAATCTTAGAAATCCAATTTATGCACCAGCTCCCTCTTTTTTGCATGTGTTACTTACAGTCTGTATGCCGTCGTGTACTGCAGTCTGTGTGTTTGATTTAAACAAGCTCTCAGCATCGAGAAGTAAAAATCTAAAAAAAGTAAAAACACTGTAAAGCATTTCCATTTCTCTAAATTCAATTTTTTTGCCCCCAAGTTCTTCTTTTTTTGAGATTAATTTATGTAAGTTTTATGAAAAAAGGGGGCCCCCTTGGGTCGCAGTGGCCATTTCTGTTTAAATTTTGAATAGATTAACTGGTTTCAAACATACAGGCTGGACACGGATATGCAAGATCTCTCGTGGATGAAACAGAAGAAAAACCGGTGGGAAAATTAAAACCCTTTAGCCCTTGGTTTTCTTAAATATATCAAAGAGGAGGCTTAATCTTCACAAACAATTTCCCAAAAAAATTTTTGCAAAAATACTTCTAGCTTTACAGCAACAAAAAACACGGGCGAGGACATTTTAAAGCCCCTTTAGACTTGCTGACTCGAAAACAAAAACGGTAAAAAAAAGCCCCTTTCTTTTGCATACCCCCCCCATTTCTCATACATAACAAACTAGAGACACTCCCCTTTCTACAAGGCATAATTGTCTTTCTAGCCCCCTTTTTTGGGTGATAAAATTTTTGTTTGCACGCTACATTTGTAGTTGCGTTGCCGGCTGCTAGTTTCCGCGCTACGCGTTAGTTTCCCAGTTATTTTTGCAACTTAATTTTGATGATAACAGGGGTAAAGTCATAAAACCCAAAGGCTATGTCATATCAGAAGGGATCATACAAGGAAATAGAATTTTTTTTGACCCGATTCCCTTTTTTTTCCCTTTTAATTGATGTGAAAAACACTTTTGGGAAAGTTTTAGCACCGTTTCCCAACTGCCCTTTCCGTTCAAAACTATTCGTCCAAATTTGCTGCAGTTATGTGAAGATGTGGATGAATGCAACCGGGGGGGTTCTTAGGTTTTCCAAAGGGTTTCCATATGTTTTGTAATTCATTTTGAAAAAAACTTTTGGGGAGGCTCAAAAAAGTTTTTTTTTTTTGTTTTTAACACAAAAATCAGACATAGTAACATTACAAATGGTTATTTTGGGAAAAAAATTTGTTTTTTGTCTTTCTTTTACACAGTACCAAAAATTTTCATGTGGCTTATAATGTGGAGCATAGTGGGGTTTTTTTAAGGTATGTATTTTAGGGGGAAAAAGGCTCTAAAAAAACCCTTAGGGCTTAACAGGTTAAAAGGTGAATTTGGACCTTCTATGTTGTCCTGGCCATTTGATGTGTGAATTTCCACTGTTAGGCCTAAAAGAGGGTCAGTTATGTGAATTATGTTCGCAGATGTTGAGCAGGCACCTCCTACTGCAGGACTGTTGACTGACATGTTATTAAGCCACAGAGTGTGGAAAAACACCCTTGCTTTCCAGCAACAAAATGAAAACTGTCACAGTGATTACATTTTATAACGTTTATAAAGTCACTACAAATTTGCCAGAATGGTGCAACATCAACAAACTTTAGATGGATTTTACTGATAAGGACTTCTTGTTCTCTACCTCTTTATTAGAGAGGATGAGAGAGAGGGTTCTCATCAGCATTTTTGTTTATTGATTATTTTGAATATATGGTTCTGTTGGCTTCTTCAGGCCCTGACCTTCAGGGTGCAGTGGAGCTATTCGTGGCTGAGTGTGAAGCAGCCAAAATGACAGTCAGCTGCTGTAGGTCTGATGGCATGGTTCTAAACTGGAAAAAAGGTTTTTTTTTTTTTTTTATCAGCTCACTATATAATATATTATATATATAATATATATATAATTATATATATATTTATATATATATATAATATTAATATTATAATATTTAAAATTATATTTCGGGGGGGAATCATCAAAATTGTAAAACCTGTGCATATATTTCAAGTATGCAACACTGAATTAAATAATTTAATAATGATGTATACATATTTAATTACATAACTATAGTCGATTAACTTAAGTTGCTTTGTATACTCAATCATTCTCTCTTTCCCTCCCAGAAGGCTCTTTTTTTCTTTGTTTACCAGTTCCCTTAGGTCACTGGTGATCCAGGGTTTGTTACTGGGGAAGCATCTCACTGTTCTAGTGAAGATAGTGTTGTCCTCACAGAAGTTTATATACCGTACACATTTGCAAATATGAAGAAACCTGTATATTATGAGCTACAACAAAATTTAATTTCCCTTTGGGGTTAATAAAGTATTTTTGAATTTAATTAATTTCAATACACTATTTTCTTAATGCAAACAGGGGAACAGAAGCCCCAGGCACTGTACAACAAAGTGATTTTGCAGTATTTACCTGCATTTGAAACACTTTGATGAAAAAGCATTCCCTGTCCAAAAACTTGTAACTTCATTTCAATCTCCTGCTTTAGCAATAGTACCATTAATAAACCAATCTACATAGGTGAGAATGGAAAATTTGTTTTATTCTTTAAGTGCCTAAAGTAGTTAATTACCATCATTACTAAATTTATACCTGAATAAAGCGTAGGTGCTATAGTCAAATAAACAATCTCTAATTAATTTATCAAATAACTGACAGCAAAAAGGCAAATAATATTTTTCTGAATAAAAATTTAGGCATTAAGGGGTTTAAAATTGGCTGCACCTCTAGCTGATAGTAAAACAATCCCCGACAGTGTGCTGACGAAGAAAATATTATTTCAAACTTTTGAGTGACTAAGCTGTTCCTTCTGGGTTGAGATGCTAGGAATATTTTCACCTTGACTGAAGACACTGAGACGACTCTAAGAAACTAGAAAATATAAGCAGACAAACAAACAATGTTTGACTGTGGTTGGATGTCAGAAATGTTAAGCACACACTGCAGTAGTACCTTACATTCTACTAAAATGACGTAACTTTCTTTCTTTGTTTAACATAAACTGTTGATGATGCAGCAATAGATACAAGTTCAAATAGAAAGCAAAATGTCAGTTTTGATGCGAGTACCAATTTATTGCTATGTTTTTAAATTGTTTAACATTTTCTGTGACAAGCTTTTCCTGATACTTGTGAAGTTTACTGATGTTGCAATGCCCTGTTTCTACATGGGAATCAATTTTATTTTATTTTCTTCTTCTATATTATGCACAACAACCCAGTCAGCATGCATGTAGTCAAATTTGTGTTCATCCAGTCTCTGCCTTCCTCTCTGCACTGTGTGTTTGTAAATACCCAGTAGACCTGGTACCCATAGTAACTGCAATTAGCAGGTTGTGCCTTTGTTGTGAATCATTTGATAGAGTAATACGGAGGAGAAAAGAGCATTGGCTGCCAGGACCATCAGTTGTGTGGCCAAGATAGAAAAAGAAATGGCCCTGCTTATGGACTTTCCTCACATTTTCATACAAACTGGCAGCTTGTTGATCTGGTGATGTAAGGAGATGTAAAGAGATCAGAGGACGAGCGTGGTGGGTTACCAGGGATGTGAATCAGAAACAAAGCAAAAACAATAGGGAATACAGTACCAGGATTTTCAGTAAGGTAAGATCTTCGTACACAAGCTTCTCAAGTTAGGCAGTAGAACATAAATAGGTTCTACAATTACAAATTTAAATGTCCTCTCTGAAAGTGGTCGAAAGAAAACACAGCTGTTAGCCAAACTATCTAAACCCTGATCCTCTAATTCAACCCTAGCAATTCTGAGCAATACCAGTAGCTATCTTGCCATTTATTGCTATACTTAAAGTACCAACCTCCTCATAGACATCTTTCGTTTATTTGCCAACTCAAGCTAATGATTTTTTTTTTGCCACTCTTGGTTGCAACATCAGCATTTACAACTGTTTTTGGCTATGTTTTTTACATTGTTGTGGAGGAATTTTGGTCCACTTTTATTTAACAATTATTTTAATTCAGCCACAGTAGATTGTCTTTGAGAATGAACAGTTTGTTTACAAGCCTCCACCTTTCCGATTTAGGTCCACACTTTAACTAGGCCACTCCAAAACCTTCATCTTGTTTTTTTTTTTTTCTTTTTTTAGCTATTCGGACTACAAATAACCATGATTGCTTACCTTTTCCTGTCTGGTCAAAACATTAGCCTCCAAAAGCTTTATGGACCTCATAAGATCCAAATTTCTAAAAAGCAATCCTTAAATTTTTTACTTGATGAAGTAAAAGTATAATTTTCCTTGTGGGTGACCTAAACAATTTTTACTGTCTTTGCAACTTACACACTGGCTGAATATTCACATTGGTGTGACTGGAGTGAAGAGGAGAAAAGGACAGAAAAATAATGGGAGATGAGGTGGAGAAGAAGGAGGGGGAAGTAGCAGATGGAAATAAATGGGCCGTACAAAAGCAATTCTGTCAACAGCCTTGAGTGGGAAGAAGTGCAGGCAGAGGAGAAATGGAAGAGGAGGAGAAATATATGTTTGGTTTGGGTCCACCAATAACCTAAATTGACATGTTTTGCTGAAGGTACATTGCAGCAGTGGAATTAGGAATATATTCATCTTGGAGGAGGAAGACCTGAAAAATCCCAGTTAGACCTGTGTTTGCAGAATCCTGTGGAAGTAGTTATGTGTCAATGGAATCAAACAACACTGCTTATAATTTGAAAGTGAATAATCTTTTCTACAACAAAAAACTAGCAAAAGAATTACCCAATTACTCTAGAGACTTTTCCCTTTTCCTTTTCATTTTTTAAATTTGTGCTTGCAAACCTTTCGGTTCATTATTGTTTCTTGTATAGATCAGTTTAACCTGTCTCTACAAAGTCATTAGTTTGCCCTTTGAAACATTTTAACCTATAAGTTGGGTAAACTGTTTTAACACAGCTAAAAATCCAAAAAAGAAATAAAATGTATATTATAAACTGTAAATGATCAGTAAGCCAGAATTTAGCAAAGAAATACATATTCATTGTCTCCTAGTTTCACAAAAGCACCGAATTGCAAGGGTTTGTAAAGATATATATTTTTTCCCATTTCAATTTCAGTTCTTATAAGTGTGACTTTGTCTGCAAAAACTGTAATGAGAAGGAGACATAGGGTCAGTAAATGTTCACTCCTCTTTTAGGAGTGGAAATGAAAATGTCAAGTGAGAAAAAGATTAAACCAAAAAGAAAGAAAGCAACAGAACAAGGCCGAAAGAAAAGAAAGTTAGAAAATGAAAGGTGTTATAAGAAAAAAATAGAACTTTTTCAGATTGCAGAGGACTATGGAGGACATCGAAAGAAATTGAACTTAAATAGATTTTGTGAGAAAAAGGAGAGAGATTTTCAGTTTTTAGTGTAACCTGAAACTTACCCCTGACTGCTGAAAAACGGATATCGACCTGACTTGAGAATATTTTGCTTTTCTGTCTTTGCATTCTGAGTTATTTTTATTACAATAAGGCAGTTTTGCAAAACTGCATGAAACTCTGACCACAGCGGAGTGACGCTAACATTTTAGCACTCAAAATAAATCCACAAAAATCATAGTAATTCCTTTCTTTCTGTCCATTTTCATTTAGATTTACTTTTGCATTAAATTGTTATAATGATTATGGCCTGTGTAAAAACTTTGAAAACTTGCATAAGTTATAATTTTGGTGACGTTTTCAATCTTGTTTGTTTGTTTGGAAAATATATTTTTTACAATAACAGACAACTCAGTAATTCGCGACTGGATTCTGCATTTCTTGTCAAATATAAAGATTTTGCTGCTGTTATTTGGAAGATTGCACATTAATTTGTTTATACACTGTCTTGCAAAGGTATTAAAATCCTCTAACCATTTTGTCACATTTTGTCATGTAACAACCACAAACCCCATTGTATTTCATTAGGATTTTTTGTAATAGATTAACAAAAAGTAATGGATAAGTAAATGATTCAGTAGTCACCTAATTAGTAAATACACTCAACTAGTGTGTAAATTCAACACAGTATAAATAGAGTTGGTTTATGAAGGACTCAGAGGTTTGGTAGAGATCATTGGTGAACAAACACCATCATGAAGACTAAGAAAGACAGAAGACAGGTCAGGGAGAAAATTGTCAAGTTTAAAACATTAGGTTAGAAATTTTGAACCTCTTACAGAACACTATTCAATCCAACATCCTAAAATGGAATGGGTATATCAGCGTCTAAACTGCTACGAGGCCGTAGTAACTCTCCAGAGATCCACAGCTAAGGTGAGAGAAACAGTAGAGATCAGTTGTGCACCTTGCAGATCTGGCCTTTATGGAAGAGTGACAAGGAAAAAGCCACTGTGGATCAAAACTTGAACGTTTTGGCCCACATTCAAAAAACTGTCTGTGGCTAAAAGCTAATGCTCTACATCACCCTGAACACCTATCAGTAGAGAAAACTGGTAGTGTCAGCACTATGCTGTGGTAATGCTTTTCTTCAGGGACAGGGAAGCTGGACAGAGTTGACAGGAGCGTGGCTGCAGCAACATATGAGGCAAAGGACTAACTGACTGAGCTTGCAATATTTTACAATGAGGAATTGATAGAAATTTCAGTTTGTAAATGTACAAAACTTATAGAAACAAACCACAAAAGACTTACAGCTGTAATTGCTTTGATAGGTGGTTAGATAAAGTACTGTGTCAGGAGTTGTGGGTACAAAAGCATGCCACACTTTTTAGATTTTTATGTATATATATATGTGTATCATTTTCCTTCCACTTCACAAATATGTGCTGGCTTGTGTTGGTCTTGTCACAAATTCAAAGATAATACCTTGAGATTTGTAGTTGTCGACATGAAAGAAACATAAGGGTTTAAATACTTTAGCAAGCCACTGCAACAAAATTTGAACTTTAAACGTAGACTTCAAAGAACTAACCTGAAGTTCCAAAGCTTTTTTATAATCTTAAAAGCCTTCTTTTCCTTTTCCTTTTTCAGAGGTCCAATTGGCCCAATGGGAAGTCCAAAGCCAGGAATGCAACAAGGAGGACATGGTGGAGGAGGTGTAGGAGGAGGGATGGGTGGGATGGTAGGAATAGGTGGAGGAGGGATGGGAGGAATAGGTGGAGGAGGAATGGGAGGAATGGGAGGAATAGGTGGAGGAGGGTTCGGTGGAATGGGTGGAGGAGGCATGGGTGGGATGGGAGGTGGAATGGGAGTTGGAGGAATGGCGGGAATGGGAGCTGGAATGGGCAGTGCTGGAGGAAAAGGGTCCAGAGCTGGGGAGCCGTACCGCCTGGCTGCTCATGACAGTCCAACATCCCCTCGACACGTACAGTCCAGCCAAGGGTCCGGCATAGGGCAGGTCACAGGGTCTGGCCATGGGATGGGTCACACTTCCACTGGTTCCAGCATGGGAGGGCATGGAGGTCAAAGCCCCGGTCAGCATGCCTCCCGTCGAAACCTCCAAGTCGACTTTAGTAGCTCAAGCGGTTCTCGGACTGGCCGGTCTCCATCTTTGTCTCCTGATCGCGGCGTGACTCCCACCTCGCCCTACTCTCTGCCACAGATTGCACCCATGCCAAGCAGCAAACTGTGCCCAGTGTGCACCACCACAGAGCTGTCCAACCCACCGGCTGTACCCAACTACAACACCTGCACCCAGTGCAAGGCCACTGTGTGCAACCAGTGTGGATTCAACCCCAACCCTCACCTTACTGAGGTAGGTCACATTAGACAAGGGTCTGCATGTGGGAGGGGGTTCATTTGTAGATGTGGATGCCGGTTTTGGCTTTCTGCCACCATTCTATAATAATTTATGAAGAAATTGAATCTCGTAGGCAAACCAGTTGAAGTTTACCTGTTGAACAAAAGGTAAACTGACTGAGAAATGGTAACATCAGACAGGCTGGACAAAACGTGCTTTACTTTACTTTGGCAGAGACTTTGTTTGCTGTGCCAGCAATCTATTTGTTTTACTATAATGAGCTTTAATTGAAGTAAATGAATGAACTGAATGAATCAGTAAAATGTAAAAAAAAATCTAAATTGGCAGAAAAAGGAAAGCATGAAAGACCCTTTTTGTGCATTTGTGATCGACTGCCAGTGTAAGGACTCAGCAAGTGGCACTAATCGCATGCTGAAACTTTGTCAGATTCTCCATTAATGTGCCAAGGTGAGACATATGGGTCATGATAACGTGTGGGTGTGAAAACTCAGCAGTACTTTCAAAGAGTGAACAAAAGGAAATTAAAAAGACAAGTAGGAAGAAAAAAATTATTTTGACTGGAAAAATATGGAATTCTAACAGAATAATTGCTTTGAGCAAAGACACCATGGTGAAAATTGTAACTGTTTTCTGTACTTTATTGTTGACATGCAAATGAACATAAGGAGAAAGAACTTGTATGTTGTTTCATTCATTTTTGTAAGTGGCAGGATTTTTGAAATCTCTCCTTGGGGACTGCAATTTTTTAGCAATGCTAAATGCTTTAATTGCATAGGTAAGATGCTAAAGTGAGTTTCAGATGTCAGCTCCATTATATATAAAACAATGTATTGTTTTAAACTATTAAAGTCCTGCTTTACATTGATACCTCTGTTACACATGTGATGTCACCTCTTGTCTTAATGTAAATACTGACCGCTCATGGCAAAAAGGCTAGAAAAGAATATATTCAAAGCTTTTGCTTTGATTCTAACTCTTAATCCTAATGTGCATCTTTAAAATAAGGTCTTTGCATCCCAGATGTATGGTCAGCTTTGAGAAATAGTGGTTAGTTTAATTTGGAAAGTAAATTGCAGCTGTTGTTGACCTTGCCTATGGTAGGACTTAAGAGTGCTGGTACGTCTGCCGAAAAAAACTTACTTTTGATTTTGTGATCGATGAGATCTACGTATGAAAAGTTGGGCTAAGATTCAACATCTTATTACATAAATGCTGTCTTGTCCAAACAAAAGAGAACCTGAACTAATTGCATCCCTACTGGCATCCTATAGTTTCACTGCCTTTATGATGATGCCATTTTATTTTGTGCTGTTTGCTAGCATATCTGTTCATCTTCAGTTGGTTGTACGCCAAAAACATATCAGGCAGGCTATAACGCATGTAAGTATGTAATTTAATAACGATATCACCTTTAGTAAAAATGTTTTGGATGCCAACTAATGCTTGTTTCCTCATGTCTCTTAAAAGATATAACACTTTCATGGATCACTGTACTGCAAAGTGTAAGTAGTCAGCAGAATACTGTAACTGTAGTAGGATGAACTATGGCGACCTGTTGAGCAGCTGAGTACTTAGGGTGTCTCATAAACCTTTTGCCCTTTTAATTTGATTTATTTTATGCCAACATGGTTACCGCTGAATGGTTGTTGAACAACCACAGAGCATTTGGTATTTTTTTCCAGCAGAATGTGGGTTTGGAAGAACAAACAAAATTACAAATAATTAGTTTTCTCCGTATTTATTGGGGCCTGCCATAGCAATGCATGCATTGCATGGAGGCACCTATTACTCTACACCTCTAAATTGGACTCTTTATTTATTATTATTTCGTCTCCTCTAATGCGGCCCGAACCGTAGCGCGCACCCCCACAATATATATATCAAAACGTCCAGCTAGGTCTCGAGATGTGTGCTATTACTTTTATTGGCGGTTCGAGTTATCATGGCGACGTAATTAACGAAAAACCATGCCCCAAAATCCCATAGAAACGAATGCATTCAGGGGAGGAAGGAATCCTCAAAATTCACTGTTTTTGAGGCTCTGCTGTATCGCCATACTGTCACCTAGAAACACAGTTTAACTTTCAGTTTGTAGAGAAATCTGCCGGCTTTTCAGAAGTGAAAACGGTTTGTTGATAACTGCTATGGTTTCACTAAAATTAGACTTCTAGAAAATCCCACTCCTACAGTGGAGATGGCAGTTACTTGACTGTAGAAACCGGGGGCTTTTTTCAGGAAAAATGATTTATAGGGCGATAACACGCCCTCACGGCCACAGATTTCGTTCTAAAGTCACCATTTTCGGTCAGTTTGTAGGGCTGGGCCTTTGCTTTTACACAATATCTTTAAATTGTTCTAGGTCTCACGGTTTTTTGTCAAACCCCCCTAAATCACCAAGAGTCAGAGGAATTCTGTAGGCCTTTTCCCATGTATTTTCAACGAGAGTTTGACCAGTAATCCATGAGTGAAACCATTTCTTTCCATCGTCCTATTTTATACTTCAAATGACATAGAGCTTTGAAAATCTCCATGACTGGGGACGAGGGATGGATGTCGCCCACAGTATACCATGTAGCCTACGGTTTCCAAGATATTAGACTTTGTTCGAGAGCATGTTCAGGCATTTTTGTCTTTTTCTCCATTTTCCCTGTCTTTTCACCTAGTGTTGTGTCTTTATTATTATACTTTTAACAAAAAAGGATGAATATTAATGTTCCCCTGTCCGTTCTGATAAAACCGGTCCAAGAATGACGTCGATAGCCCCTACGGTTTCCGCGTTATGGGCGGTACTTTGGGAGCATGCAACTCCATGTTAAAAGCCTAGGCCAGAGGCAGACACAGAGTGTCGTGCTGCATGAGTGAGAAACAGCAGGTGTCAAGTTACACTGACGCTCTTTGCTGATTGGCTGATTCATTCCTCACTGTTCTATTTATAGTTCTGTGTATCTCCTACTGTATATGTCTGTATGTGATTCTGTCTTTCTTTCTGCCTCTCTTCTCTCTGTGTCTCACACTCGGACACACACACACACACACACACACACACACACATCCATGGATTACTATCTTTTTGAGGACTTTGCATTGACTTCCATTGATTTTCATTCATTTCTATGGCTTAAACCTGACCCGACCCCTTACCCTTTGACCATCTTCATAGGAGGCAACTACATGGCGGCCATTTTGTGTGGGGTACTTTAACAGTATGTACTGCTGTTCCAACACACAGACAACACTGATTAACCCTAAAGGGCAATTTCTTTCATCAACCTTCCATGGTTACTAATGATTTTTTAAACCTGATAATTGCATACACAATTGTTTCAGAAGAGCAAGCAGGTTCTATATAATTAATAGAAGAAACCCAGACCTGACAGGACAACCAGGCTGGATTTTCAAAATAAGACAAAATTTCTCTACAAAACAAAAGCCTTTACTTTTTAATTATAAATAATTGCAGGGTGGGCATTTCACTAATATTGAGCCACCCAGTTTTTGGGAAATAGGACTATGTGGTCCCTTTTAAAAAAGGGTTACGAAACCCTTTTAAAAAAAAAACGTCAGTCTTCCAGAGTTACTATAATTTTTTATGAGCAGTAGAGACAGTGGACAGTCACTGGGTTGACTTTGCAGCAATCCCCCATACTGAGCTGCAGTACGACAGTGGAGAGGGAAAAAATCCCTTTTTAAAAGGAAGAAACCTCCCGCGAACCAGGCTCGTGTGAGGGCCATCTGCCTGGGGGTAAGAGAACAGAGCAGAGACACAAAGGGAAAAAAAAAAAAAGCACTGATCCGGGGTCCTTTTTATGGGGAAAGGAAAAGGGAAATGTTTAAAGGATGTGCTCCCTTTAGTGGGTCACCTAGAAAGAAAGAACAGATAAACTCTGAGCCAGTTTTCAAGGTTAGAGTCTGAAAGAGAGCACATCGAGTTAGTCACAGCAAAAGCTCAGTCAATTGCCATGTCTAGGAGAGAGAAAGGGTTAAACACTGAAAGACAGGGCCAAGTGGATCATCTGTAGAAGGTGAGCATTAAGTTGTTGCCAGCAGAAGCTTGGATGATGCCCCTTTCTAGAAAGGTGTCACAGGTAGACACAGAGTCAGGCCAGGGGTAGCTTCTAGGAAGAGAAAAGAGAGAGAACAAAGTTAAAAGCTGAAATAACAGCAAGTAATGCAAAATTGTAGAGCAGTGTGAGAATGTAGCGAAGAGGGTGAAAGTGGTCATTATGTCCTCTAGCAGCCTAAGCCTATAGCAGCATAATTACAGAGATAGCTCAGGACAACTTAAGCCACTCTAACTATAAGCTTTATCAAAAAGGAAAGTTTTAAGCCTAGCCTTAAAAGTAGATAGTTTGTCCATCTAGAGCCCACTGATGGCCATTGTTATACTAAAAACCACAATGATTGGGATACCTCTCTCTTTCAGATTGATTATAACTATTGGAAAAGAGAGGGGGTCATACAGGTAGCAGAAATGGAGGGTGTGTTTGCACCTCAACCATACTGAGCCGGTTTTAGGCTAATCCTGACTCCCCCTTACTCCATCAACAAAGGGGGAAAAAGAAAACGGAGGTAAAAATAAGGAAGATAGCTCAGGATAAACCCAAGCCACTCTAAAATATAAGCTTTATCAAAAAAGGAAAGTTTTAAGCCAAGCCTTAAAAGTAGACAGGGTGTCTGCCTCATGGACTAAAACTGGGAGCTGGTTCCACAGGAGAGGAGCCTGATAACTAAAGGATCTGCCTCCCATTCTACTTCTAGAGACTCTAGGAACCACCAGTAAACCTGCAGTCTGAGAACGAAGTGCTCTGTTAGGAACGTATGGAACAGTCAGATCTCTGATGTATGATGGAGCTAAATCATTAAGGACTTTATATGTGAGAAGGAGAATTTTAAATTCTATTCTGGATTTAACAGGGAGCCAATGAAGGGAAGCTAAAGTAGGGGAAATATGATCTCTCTTTTTAATTTTTATCAGAACTTTTGCTGCAGCATTTTGAATCAGCTGAAGGCTTTTAACTGCATTTTGTGGACATCCTGATATGTCCTGAAAGAATTACAATAGTCCAGCCTTGAAGTAACAAATGCATGGACTAGTTTTTCAGCGTCACTTCTGGACAGGATATTTCTAATTTTGGCAATGTTCCGGAGATAAAAGAAGGAAATCCTAGAAACCTGTTTAATATGGGATTTAAATGACAGGTCCTGGTCAAAATAACACCAAGGTTTTTTACTTTATTATCGGAGGTCAATTTAATGCCAACTGGCTCAGAGTTTATCTGTTCTTTCTTTCTAGGTGAAACGACTAAAGGAGCTACATCCATTAACATTTACCTTTTCCTTCCCATAGAAAGGACTCCTGGATCAGTGCTTCTTTGTTCTCTTTGTGTCTCTGCTCTGTTCTCTCTAACCCCCAGTCGGTCGTGGCAGATGGCCGCTCACACTGAGCCTGGTTCTGCTGGAGGTTTCTTCCTGTTAAAAGGGAGTTTTTCCTCTCCACTGTCGCTACATGCATGCTCAGTATGAGGGAGTGCTGCAAAGTCAATGCCAGTGACTTTCCACTGTCGCTACATGCTTATCCAGGAGGAGTGAATGCTGCCAGTCACTGACTGGATGCAATCTGCTGGGTTTCCTTAGATTGAAAAACTTTTTATCCAATTTGAATAAATAACTGAATCTGACTGCACTGTTCAATGATTAAGATTAATTGTAATGTATGTACCTGACTTTTGTGAAGTGCCTTGAGACGACATGTGTTGTGAATTGGCGCTATATAAATAAACTGAATTGAAAATTGAACATTACCTATATGAACAGAAATTTCCGAACTCACACAATATATATATATATATATATATATATATATATATATATATATATATAATACATGCCAAATCCTCTCTGCCAATGTAAAATAGTATTGAGATTCTACAACCAAAAGAATCCCATATCTCTACTCATAGGGACTAAAATCTATTCTCCAAGATAACAAGAACAGAGTTCATCTATTCAATTAAACTCAGTTCAGTTTTTTATATAGCAGTAATTCACAACACGTCATCTAAAGGCACTTTATAATAAAAACGATCGATTAAATCAAATTATGAAGACAGATTCGAAGTCAAGTTCATCCAAATTGATGCTAGTAAATGCCAGCAATGGAGTAAAATTCAGTATATTTTTCCAATTGGTTAAGATGTTTTCTTTCTAAGGAAACAAAACAGATTGCATTGAGTCACTGAGATAGTATAGAGAATTGGCCCACTGTACCCTATGGTACTCCACAAGTTACCCTAGACTGTGATGATTTATCATTTAAATTAACAAACTGGAATCTGTCAGACAAATAAGATTTAAACCAACCTAATGCTGTTCCCTTGATGCCTACAGCTGGTCACAGCCTTTCTAAGAGAATACTGTGATCAACTGCATCAAATGCAGCACAGAGATTTAAGAGGACACATACAAGGGCAAGTATTTTACAGACACAAGTACCTTACCTGAAGTCATGAGAATATCATTAGTGACTTTCACTAGTGCTATGATGAGCTCTGAAACTTGACTGAAACTCTTCCAATAGGTCATTACTGTATGAATGTTCACACACTTAATTAGCAACTATTTTTCCAAGAATTTTTGATAAGATTGGAAGATTAAATATAGGTCTGTAATTTATTAGGTTTACTTGATCCAGAGAAGGTTTCTTAAGTAAAGTATTAAGTAAAGTATTCAATTAGCTATTCTAAAAGCCTGTGGTATATATTCATTAACTTAAAATATTAGAATAGACTAATTATATCTAAAATGGGGGCGGTAATCAAAGGGAACACTTCCTTAAATAATTGGGTGGGACTTGGTCTGACTTACAAGTTGAAGATTTAGATGAGGCTAACATTTTTGATAACTCAGAAAGCTAAACAGGATCAAAACAGTCCAAACACAGATCAGGTTCTACAGTTACAGCCAGGGCTGCCTCACTTACTGAGGATGAAGTGATCATGCCAATGATTTTATTTTTATTGGAATTTTTAATAGAATCAAGTCTTTTTATGCAACAGCAGACCATTTTCCAGATTATGTAGGACACGATCTATAAATTGCCATTTTCACTCCAGTTTCTTAGTGTTTTACTTTAAAGCAGTGTTTTTTGAAGTGGGAGCTGCAGCCCCCTGGGAGGCGCTAGGTGGGCCTCAGAAAACTGGAGAGAAGAAAAAATGCAACAACATATAAAAAATATGAGTTTTTTTAAATCATTATAATAAAATATAATTTAATATAATAAATGTTTTTTATCATTATTATAAAATATTATTTTTAATAATATAACATAAGCTCCAGGTTGGATTTACTGAAATGTTCCTACTACTTTACCTGGAGCTGCTGTCATGTGATGATTTGGGCTCCATCTTTTCATTGATCCAGTCCCACCTGGAGCATCTCCAAGGATATTTCAATGGCTATTTCCCTGTCATTTAAAACACACATGCAAACTGGGTCGGGAACCCTACTGCCCTCTGGGTCGGTTCTAGCCTGAACCTAAAGCCACAGGAGGAGCTGATTGAGATGGGAATTTAAAAGTGAACTTTGAGGCTCTTCCCGTCCAACTACTGGCTTTATGTAAGAAAGGACTATCCCACCTTTTCTGGTGGGGCATTTAAATGCCATATTGCATCAACCTCTATGCGTGAGTCTGGCTATTCAACTTTAAAAGCAAAGCAAAGCACGTGTACATGTGGACAATGTCATCCATATGGCTCTGACAGACATTAACCCCAGGCTTGACAAACTGTGTAGGAGCCACCAAGCCCATCCCTCCCACTAGTGTAATCTCTGTCTGTCACATCCAGATAGACACACACACACACACACACACACACACGTGACCACGTTTTTCCTAAAATGTTTGCCAATTATCATTGTAGCCCGCATCGTTTTCACCTAGACAATCGGTGGTTGAATGACAGCATGTGGCTAGACATGTTGTCGCTGGTCAGATCAGAAAATTAGGGAGGCTGACAATGTGTTGACAAGCTTACACAGCTAAGCAACACAAATTTTAGTGACCTCTGATTGGTGTAAGCGAGTGTCATTACCTCCAGCGTGAATAACAGTCTTTTTTTATTTATGGTTATCCTTAGTCAGCAGTTTGAGGTAGTATTTTAATGATGCCCATTCTGGCCCCTGCAAACATTTGACTATAATTGCTGGTGTCTGTAAGGCCATGTTTCTAATTATGGTCAGCCTTTCAGCTGGTGTGTCGCTGACCGGGGAAAATCTGTTAGAAACGTGGACCCGTGGGCTGGGTTCTAGGACTATGCATCCCATGTAACATCACCAGGTCTGCCTGAGGTCTCAGCTACCTGGGCTCTGCTGAAGGACGGCTACGTAAAACTACCCTTTGTGCTGGTTAAGGCTATTGCCTCAGCTATCTGCTGGTTTTTCAACAGTACAAAGCCGGGCCTCCAAATCCAACACCCTTGCCTCCGAATCTATAAAAATACCTCATTTATTACATCTACCTTTGTCACTAAAGGAGACAGAAGAGGAAATAAGCCCCCAACACACAGAGCAGAAGAGAAGAGGAGAGTCAGACAGAGATGGAGAAACAACAGGAGAGATAAAATGGGTACCCATAGCAGTGCTGAAGCTCACGCTAAGCTAGTGAACCCTTACCACGCCGAGAATGTGACACATAAATGGGTTCCGAAACATAAAGTCAGCAACAGAAAATAGGTGTTTTAATGTGCTTATGTGTTAGAATAACTCTGAAATATCCCAGTAAGGAGAATTCAATCCTGTAAAGACTCACAATAAAACACAAAGATGCCAATTAGAGAAGGTAAATAGCAGATGTTTATTTCTTTGGCACTCAGACCCCGGAGGAAGACATGAATGCTATGAATGACATGAGTTTGAATAAATGATTTAGGATTAGGATTAGAGATGTCTTCCCCCCCTGGGATCCGATACTGTTGATGGAGTGGAGGCCCGATAATAAGGGAGTTGAAAGGAGCTAGGAAGCCAGATGGTGGCGATGGGGTGGAGGAGGGGTCGAAGCTCGGCGGGAGGGCAGGGAGATCCATGGTTGGAGGTCCTTAAAAGCGAAGCCTTGAAGGGTGATTGGCTGAGGAGGAATGCAGACTTGACGCTGATTGGTTGGAGCGGAGACGCATGATGGAGTCATAGCATGGAGTCGGTGGTGGAGGTAAGTCTTCCAGATTGAATTTTCGTCAAAACTCCATTTCTGATCAAACTGAGGGTCTGAAACACCAAACGGATCCAGATCCACCGTGTGCCCCAGTGAAAACAGGAAGTGACGCAATATGCCTTACCCAATTAGAAAAAATCTACAGAATTTGGGAGTGAAGAGGATTGAATGCCCTGCCTGCAGTTCTGACCTCAACCTCATTGGACACTTGTAGGACCAGCTTGGGGTGTCCTGTTCTTGCCAGAGTGACCAACACAACCACACTGGCTGATGAGGAATGGGATACCATCCTACAGCAGTGTGTGACCAGCATAAGAGGGAAGTGCCAGGCGGTTGTATTTCCAATGCACTCCTGAGGAATCGGTTTGTTGAATAAATAAATTGTTAAATTGCTAGGATTTATTGTTCCTTTACACTTAAATTTTCCAATCCAATAAACAAAGAACAAAAAAACAAGAGTCAATATCAGAATAAGCTGTTTGGCTCTGGCAAAAAGTTTGTGTCTGACTGCATGTCTCTAGTGTTTGCAAATAGAAACATTTCCTTTAAAAAGCTAACTTTACATTGTTGTACCACCGTAATCTGCATTTTCTGTTCTTTTTTTACTGAAGTTCTAAAGCAACGGTCATTTTATTTCATAGTGCGTGTGTACTGTGAGCTGAAGATGTCAGTTTAGCACTTCAGAAGGATAAACCATGGATGTTGCAGCAGAGCTGATGAATATGGATAAGGGATACTGAAACACCCACATGGCATGTATTTGCAAGTACTTTTTTATAATTTATTCAAACCTTGTAAAAAAAACAGCTGCTAAAGTGGGTAAAAAAAACATTACTCAGAAGGTTTATGTGTGTATATAGAGCGTTAAATTCTCTGGAAAAGGGTTGCAGGTTATCGCCTTATTCTATTAGTAATAAATCACAAAAGTTCTATAGTGTTTATCTTTAAAGCTGTAGAACATTTTGAGGCAAAGACACCTGCAAAATAAAATAGCATGTTGCTTGTAATAGGACTGAGTCTGCTTGCACCCATTGTTTTGCTTTTTTGTCACAGTTTAATGTTTCAAATCATTAAACAAATTATAAAATTAGACAAGAATAACCAGAGGAAATACAGATAGATATAGATAATGTTGTTTACTAAGGTAATAAAGCTATCCAAACCCACCTGGCCATTTTTTGTTTGATTTCACAAGCCTGATTTCAGGCCTGATTACCTGATCTCTAGAATCAAGATACCACTTAAAAAGAACCTGTCTGACCACATGAAGTAGGCTAAAATATCTGAAAAACCACACATGAGACCCTGATTGAAATAATTCAAGAATATATTAGAAAAAATCATTGATATTTATCATTCTGGAGAGGTTTACAAAGTTAAATCTAAGGCTTTGGGACTCCAGAGAACCACAGTGAGAAAATTTATCCTCATTAGCGGAAAACATGAAACATTGGTAAACCTTCCCAGTAATGGCCAACCTATCAAAACCACTCAAAGGCTGCGTAGTTCATTCATACCAAATACTACTGAGGTTTTAAGTTACAGTATGATATTGCTGTAATAATATCAAAGTGTTGAAAAACACTGTATATTTGATTTCTAATTTGAAAAACAAAAATACATAGTTCACATGAGATTAGCATGTTTTTCAGTTTTAATTTGTGCTTTCTTGCATTTAATATAACAAATAAATAAACCTATAAGGACAAATCTGCTCAGTCTCAGTGTGGTCTAAAACATATAGATATAAGTATGGGCTACATATAGATTTAATTTTTACTTGTGTCTAAATCAGTTTGTGTGCCAATATCAGTGATAAGGTTGACACCTGTCTACAAAGCAATAAAAGCATGTCAGTAACCTTTTTGCTGGGAAGTCCTATTTCGTAGGATAATATATTTGAAATCAGATATTTACATATATTGTATAGGAAGACAGATAACCTTTTTTTTCTATCTGACATTAAATCAAATTAAACATTTTCTGTTTTAAGTAAATTAGGAGTAATTTAGGAAGTAAATTAGGAAAATTATTTCTATCTACAAAATACAAAAAATAAAAAATAAAATAATTTACTACTACATACACTAATCTTACCATGCCTTCACACAATTTGGGAAGCCAAAATGATGACATCAACATTTGAGTAAACTGGAGGCATGTCTATAAATGTATTTATCTAAAGATGGAGGCACATTTGTGGAAGCACATCCTTGTGTGACATAATGGTAAACAAAATACATTCCTGGGATAATATTAGAAAGAGAGAGAACTGTGAAATTCCACAAGTTTATTCATCCATCAGTTGGATTTCCAGTTGCCTGAAAGTTCCATGTTTATCTGTTCAAACAATGATATAGAAGTATGACCAGCCATCTAGTTTTCAGAAAGAAGATGACTTCTGTCTCCCAAAGATGAAGATGCTGACTGAAGATGGTAGGAGAGTTTCATTATTCTCAAGGAGACGAGTCCTGCACTGAAACTGGCTGCAGCCAGATTACAGTTTGCACTGCTCACAGGGACAAGGACCTTTATTTATGGAAACATCTTAGGGTCTGATGAAACTAAAATTGTAGTGTTTGGAGGTAATGACCATCATTACATTTGAAGGAAAAGGAAAGAAGCTTGCAAGACTGAGAACACTATCCCAACAAGTAAAAGCAGTGGCATCATGTTTGGTGGGTGTTGTGCTGCATGACGGATTGTTACACTTCACAAAATAGATGGCATCTTGAGGAAACAAAATAATACAGAAATATTAAAGTAACATCATAAAAGTTTTTTTGTTGCTAAGTGGTCTTCCAAATGAACAATTACCCTTAGCATACCATTAAATCAGTTACAAGGTGGCTCAAGGACAACAAAGTTACTGTTTGGGGTCAGTCATCAGTAAACCCTGCTTTCAGTCCCATTGATAATTTGTAGGAAGAGTGGAAAAGATTTGTGTGAGCCAAGCAAACCTGACTCAGCTTCACTAGATCTGTCTGGAGTAGAAAACCATTCAGAAAGCTTGTGGAACAGAATATTTGACCCAAGACATACGGTTGAAAGGCAATACTACCAAATTCTAAAAAAGGGAGAAAACTTCTGAATTCAAGTCATGAAAAATTATTTTAAAAATATCTTTCATTATTCTAGGATTTAGCAAATTTAGCAAACTAATTTTGGCAATCCTAATTGACCTAAAGCAGGAAACGTTTAGTCTGATTTAATGTCAGGCAGTAGGAGAAAAGGCTGAAAAACTTTTTATATAAATAAATATCTTGTCTTAATATCTGGTCAAATTATTAATTGCTAGGCGTACGACTGAACACATGTATCCACATGTATCCTCTTTTGTCTCCAGCTACATGTTTTGGCAGCATGTCTTCCTTCCAGTAGCCTGTTTGTTGTTGAGCAGACTGTGTACTAATTTTAGACACAGCATACACAAACAGCTGCTAACAGAACTGTGTGTGTGCTTTTGATTAATTAGGTTTTTGGGGAAATCTGCATATTGTGCTTCTCTCTCCCCTCCTCTCCAATCATACCACTGGCCTGTCACACACATTTAAAAGAGTAAGCATTTTAGCCAGTTGTGTTGGATAATTAGTTCCACACAATTTGGGCTTTCCACCATTATGAAAATCATTTAAGCGCAAGATGATTATTCTTCAGAATACATCAGCAATATTTGTATGGAATATTACATCTTGTTTGGGTTGGATCACAGAAATGTTTGGGGAACAAAAGTACATTTTATTGTGCACAAACGAATGCAAGTCAGACATTAGAAGATAAAAATAAAATTATTTATTGTCAAAACAGACTGCTTGATAATCTAATATAAACTAAGCCAGAGGGGAAACAACAAACAGAGGTGCAGACAGACAAAAGATGAACACATATGACTTCCCCCATCTCCATCTTCTCTACGTTCTGCTGGTCAAATCATTAAAACATGGCAGACATTCAGCCAACACGGGTGCTCTTTTTACACTAATGGTTCGCATTAAAATTAGCCTAATGAAAGATTGATTTAGTTCTCGCACAAACAGGTGAAACACTAATCATGTTTATCATTAACATGCTGAATTACAGAAGTCTGTTGGAACGGTGGTTTCAGCATCACTGCAAACATATTCATATTCTCTTACTCTTAATTTTGTCTGAAAGCAGAAACAGCATATACGTTATGTGAGCCCCGACTGGGATGCCTCCTGTTTCATACCTCATTTTAGAAAGCGAGCATGCAAGCACTTTTGCAAAATTGATTTGAGTTTTTCCTAAAACACTACATCTAAGTCCAAAGTCATGTGAATAATTATTTGTAGAAATTAAGGTGAAAAATCCCAGGACTTTATTAATTGAGTGTCTGAAAAACAACTTGATCTGCAGAATTTGATGAGTTTGAAAGCTTACTTTGACAGAACATTAAATATTACTGCACAACATACAAAAAATTAATGAACACATAAAAAAGGTGCCCAGGTGAAGGACCAGCCACAAGATATGTGGACCTAGCTGCTTCTTACAGCCTCCTGGGGACTTAAGGGAACTTGGATTTATGCAGGACAGGTTGATGTACGCATCAGTTATGCACATATGGTACATAGGGAATTATTCAGAGTTGGAAAGTTGTAATAAAGGTAAGTGGCTGTGATCAACAAGTAATAGCTTCTTGTAAAACAAACTTGTTGCTGAATTCACACTCTTGAATGTTTTAATTATCAACTGTTTTTGTAATCTAAGCATAATTCACTGATTCAGTACTTTCTATATCAACACTTGCTGTTGAATAGATGTTTTCTCTGTAGCTTGAAGGTTACTGTCTGCTTTATATTACTCACAATCTCTCTGTACCAAACTGTTTGCAAACAAGTACATACATCAGATTATTTCCTCTGTCAAATAATGTACTTTCTATATTTAAACTGAAGTCCACAGTGAAAAGAAGTCTTAGTCCCATTATGGCTTGTTTGAAAATATACTGGGTCCTTTGTAACTTCCTGGAAAAAATATCCTAGTAAATCCTCCTGCTCTTATGCTCATAAAAATAGCATAAATTAAAAACTTTTACATATCTGAGGAGCCAATTTATGGTGGAGGATTAGGTCACTGGAGCTGACCAATCAGAGCAGACTGGACCTTTTTAGAAGACTCTTATTTCCTATTTCCCTCTGCCACTTTCTTGACTTTAAAACCATGACTCCGACATTAAAAATAAACTTTAATCCTCTGTTGTAGTTGGTCATGTCGGGCCCGAGTTGTGGCTGTACTATTCCTGATAGCAGTCCTGTCAGTGATCATAATAATTATAACACAGGTTACAGTAATTACACTTTTGTAATTACCTCTTGCATTTCTCAGTAATGATATGATATATTTATCATCATAATGGCAGTACCATCAAAATGAATGAAAGAGGTTTCTGATAGGGACTAAAATAAATCAGACAATTTTTTTCTGCATGACCCTGGTGCCCTAAATGAGAGGTTGCATTTTCATCAGTGCAGTTGGCGGATGATAATTACATTTCAGTCAACATTGAAGCCTTAGATACTAATAACAGGTTGTTGTCAGCTCATCAGTGTCGAGTTGTACTTAATTGTTGTTGGACTACACATTTCAGTCCAGGTTCTTAAGAGATGAAAAAACTTTTATTTACATTTACTGTGTTCTGTAACAAAGACTCACAGTATCTCTCAGTAAAGTTTGTTAATCCTGAGCAAATAATATTTGACTGCAAACTGGAGCCTGTTAAATTGCCTCACAATGAAACTAACCAATATTACTAGTCTAAGAGAGTTCTTAGACTGGTTCTTAGACTTCATTTTCCAAATGAAGAAAATCGTTATTGACATGCTCTCTGACATATTGTTCAAAGCTTCGGAGCAATTAACAACCCTCCCTATCATCAATTTAGGTAAAATATTTTGGTTGTAGACCAAAGGTGTCAAATAATTTGTAATTCTGTGTGCCAGCTAAGTAAAGACTTAACTCCAAAAATACAATTAAGTTTCATCTCAAGTGGAAAGCAATCTCTGCTATAAAACCTTTAACCTCCCTGAGAAGTGGGTAAAGCAATTTCTACTCTCCAAAGCAACTTGCAGACAAAAATTGTTCCTTCATACTGAAAGTAGGCACCAGCACTCCAGCAACCCTATAAGGATAAGCGGGTTCAGACAGTGGATGGATGGATGGTCCTCCATTCCATCACTTTTTCTCAGTCTTTCTCCACTTTTCCTTCTTTATATTATAGGTCCATATTTGCTTTCTAGACCAACCTGCATTGTCGTATTTTGTGCTTCATAATGTGCCACACATTTTCAATGGGAGACAGGTCTGGACTGTAGGCAGGCCAGTCTAGTACCTGCAGTCCTTTACTACGAAGCCACGCTGTTGTAACACGTGCAGAATATGGCTTGGCATTGTCTTGCAGGGACATCCCTTACGTCATCATGAGGTATGTTGCTTTTGTTCTGGGGGCGATTCGTACATTTTGCACCAAAACACCTCAGAGTCTGGGACACAGAACCAGTCTCCTTTCTCAACAGTATGATGTTGCATATTCCCATGCTTTTATACTTGGATATAATTGTTTTAACAAATTAACATTGCACTTTTACAAATTTTTTAAAGTTTTACCCAAAGATGTACTAGCATTGTGGCGGTCCTTCAATCTCTTTCTGGTGTGTTTGCGCTATTTTTGACCAGTCATCTCACACAAGGATACAATGTGTTTGAGATTCTGTCCTAAAATCCATTGACAGGTGTGCCTCTGTTTAACGCAAATATTGTGAATTAACATCAGAAGCTTACAAAGCCATGACATCATCCTATGGTCTTTCCATAGTTGGTTAAAGGCATAATAATCTTAGTGTAAGTAAACTTCTATATTAAAGGAAGGTACTAAAAAATGTCCTGTTCATTGTTCTGGGATTTAGCAGATACTAACACAAAATGACAGACTCATAAATGCCTGCTTTAGATATTCAGTAATAGATTTTCCAGAACCTTTGCCAGACCGTTTTTTCTGACAGTGAGCAGACCCAGTGGGAGAAACACGTCTAACCCTGCCTTTGAAAATGCTCTGTTCTGTCCAATTAGATGCTGCAGCTCGCTCTGCAATGTTATTCAAATCTCTACTCCTCTTTTTACTCTATCTTCGTTCTTTTTCTTCAGTAAACATAACATTAGGTCTTACATTGTGTCTTTAGCTTGTCAGGTGAATATAACTGTTGCCATAGATACCAAGTCCAACAGTGTCTGTATGGCTTCTGTTATGCATGTTTGAGACAGTGTAGGCTGAGCAGGTGGGGAGTGCTCTATGCTCCCATGTGTAAAGTGCTGTGGGCATGGGAGCGACTGTGATAGCAACAGCATGGTCAGAGCCACAGGAGAACACCTACTGTACGTGGAATCACAATAGCATGCAAGAGTGCAAAGTAACACGAAGTCAGGCCGATAATGGCAACATAACATGTCAAACACACGTCTATTTAATGTTTTTAAACTCTTACCATGTTTAGTGTTTGCACACCTCTTATAAATACGTTTTCCATGAAGGTAAATTTTTACTGATCAGTTGCTGCATCAAGGAATCCTAACATCACAGCATTAATCCAGATATAATTAATTGATTTGGCATGATATTTTCATTTTCTTTCCACAGCATTTTCAATAAAATATTTCACTAATGTTTTAGCCAGTTTTATGAAAACAGAAAATTTTAACTAGCAGCAAAAATTCTATCAATTTATCATTTTTATCTGACAGCTTTGCTCTGCTCTTGAACCTCCCTACACTCAGTTTGAAGAGCACCTGAGACTGGAGGAATTTTACCTGAGTTCTCTACCGAACTGTGTACCGAACTGTCAATCCTTAGTGGTTAAATAGAATCCAAATGCAGGCTGGAGGTAGCCAGGGTTAATGCAGCAAAAGGTATTTTTTTTAAAATGAAACAAAAAGTAAGGGCTGCACGGTGGCGCAGTTTGTAGCACTGTTGCCTTGCAGGAAGAAGGTCCTGGTTTCGATTCCCGGCCAGGGGTCTTTCTGTGTGGAGTTTGCATGTTCTCCCAGTGCATGCATGGGTTCTCACCGGGTACTCCGGCTTCCTCCCACAGTCCAAAGACATGCCTGTTAGGTTAATTGGTCACTCTAAATTGCCCTTAGGTATATGAATAAGTGTTTGCATGGTTGTTTGTGTGTTGCCCTGCGATGGACTAGCGACCTGTCCACGGTGTACCCTGCCTCTCGCACGTAGACTGCTGGAGATAGGCACCAGCTCCCCCGTGACCCACTATGGAGTAAGCGGTAGAAAATGACTGACTGACTGAAACAAAAAGTCCAAAATCTGAAAATCAAGGCTGGATTGGAGTAGGACAAGAAAGTTAAAAAAAACTCAAAATAGAAAACAAACTGGCAGCACAATTAATAAACACAAATAACAAATCTGTTGCCAGGTGCCAAACCAACAAAGAAACAATGGTGTAAATAGGAGGATCTGATGAATATTGACTGAAATGAAGGTGTATAAATACTGGGAGGAGTGATTACTCGAATGGGAAAAAGGTGACTATTTGAATGAGTTGCAACATCTGTGAGCTGAAGATAGAAACTGAGGCAGTGAGGGAACCAAACAGGAGGGAATGGCTGAACAGAAACAAGAAAAGCAGAGACCACAGATCAACAAAAGAATCACAGAGACCAGGGGAAACAAAGCAAATTCTAAATAGGACTTAAACCAATACTTTTCTTCTAAAATCTTTGCATCTACATGACCTCTGGTATTCCAGTCATAAACTCTGTAATACCAGTGCCACTGCAGGTGGCGATAACGACAACAATGGCGATTTAAAACTGATCATGGTTGAAACCATGCCAGGTGGAGAGTCTCCCAAAGCAAATAAAGTTAGTATTTTCCTCAGCCTTGTTCACCATTCCTTCCCAGCAATTAGCTTTTTCAGATTATGTTTAAAGTGAAATGGAAACAGAGGTTTAATGGATTCAAGACAAAGAGAGTCCAATGTGAAACAGCCCAACAAATGGCTAAACTGTTTTACTTTTTCCATACCTGACACCAGACATGTATAAAGTATCCCTCTGTGTCATTGTTTTAAATAATCTCCTGGTATCCATGGCACACAAATACACTAGAAATGGAGCTTTTACAAATATCTCAGTTTATCAAAATGTTTGTGTTAATCCTTAGGCCCTGTTGTCATTAACTGCTAACAAGTGAAAGTATTACATGAAGCAGCAGTGTCTCTGCCTACAGCCCTCTTTGTTGTAATACATTTTCCTCTGAAACGCAGGGGTTAGTGTGCCATCGTAGGCCACTTCAGGATTATCTCTTAACATAGCCCAAAGGAAGTATCACAATGATATCTGGCCTGTTTTTGTGTTGGTCCTTTGCCTGCTTTGTCTTTTAACCTGGCACCAGTTAAAGCAGAACCTTGGCAGAGGAAGCCACCGGGGTAACAGGAGTAAACAGAAACCGAAAGCATAACCTCATTATGGTGATTGGTGTGTTTTTCACTATAATTCTTTTACTCTAATGATTTAGTTCCTAATTATCAACGGGATCTGAATACGTACAGACACCACATTTGTGGTTTTTGTTAAAAATGTTGAAAACCATGTATCATTCCTCGTCAACTTAGCAATCATCCGCAGTGCATTGCTCTGTGTTGGTGTATTTAATAAAATCCTAATTAAAATACATTCAGGTTTGTGCTAGTGACAGGACACAATGTAAAACTCCCCTCTATCGCAACTGTTTTCCTTTAATATTCCAATTAAAACTCTTTTGCTGCTTCATATTGTTCCTGCTCTTTCCTCACCCCTGATGATCTTTATTATTCTTTTCTTTTCTTTTCTTTTCTTTTCTTTTCTTTTCTTTTCTTTTCTTTTCTTTTCTTTTCTTTTCTTTTCTTTTCTTTTCTTTTCTTTTCTTTTCTTTTCTTTTCTTTTCTTTTCTTTTCTAACTCCTCCTATAAGCAGTGTGGATTAGATAGCAGGTAATCCATCTTTGTGTATGCTAAGGATCAGTTCTATTCTGGGGAAGTAGAGAGAAGGAGAATTTAAGAGGACATGGGTTCTTCCTCCACATGCATTAACCATGAGAAGAGTGCAGCAGAGAGGCTCCAGCCAGTCGACAGGAGAGGGGAAGATGGGGAAAAGAAGCATCAAGCTGGCAGTCGACACCTTAAGGCACTCACACATCTAGTGTACGAAACCCACCCAGATTTATGCACAAAGGCATGTAAGCATCGAGTCACATGAATCATAGGTCTGTGTGTACCGACCTATTTCACAATGACACACATGCAAATCTTTGCATTACTTCAAGCTCACATAGTGTGCAGGAATGTCTAACAAGTTGTGTTAAATGATTAGTAGCATTTTCTAGCACTAAGAGATCCCATCAGATAGATGGTACCAGATTGGAAGTATATACTGTGAAACGTCACATAAAACAAAAAGAAAACAAAGACATAAGTCAGATAGGTTTATTTCACGTCACCTTATCTTGTCTTTGTACTCCCTGTGACAACGTACTGTAGATGTCTGTCTTTACCCTTCATCATCGCTTTCTGTAGCCCTAAAATTCAGCTTGAATAACTGCTTAAATTGCAGTTGATGCTAAAAACAACAGCAACTATTGTTTAAAATTAGTTGTTGGCCTACGCAATCATGTCGATGACTGCTGACGTGACAAGTGTCCAGCATTGACACCTTCCACAAGTACTTTAATTAGGCTTATTTTCAGCTAAATTGAATACAATTTCTTTCATTAGTATAATCCACCATAATCTTAATTATCAAAACTAAATAGATGAAGTATATGACTGTGTGTGTAATCTATTTAATAAATAGTTTTATAATAATTAATTTATTGAGATACACCTCTACTCAACTAGATTTTAAAAAGGAGAGAGGAAAGAAGAAAGTTTTTGATGAGTCCATCTGTAGAGATATACTTGCTATCAACATTTCAAGAGCCATACATGTGCTGAAAGTGCTTCACCTTCGTGTAAAAAGTCTGTGGTCCAAAAAGAAGAAGACAGCCTCTGTCCTTGCATGACATTGCCTCTTAGAAACATTGAGCTCTTAGTTAGACTGACAAACTCAGTGTACTTTAACTGTCGTAATTGTACTTATACCCTATTGATGTCAGGACAGAAAACTTTGCTGTGGCACAAAAAAAGAACAGACATCCTTGTTTCAAGAATTCCCTGCAAGGCTCAAAGACCCCTCTCCTTTATGAACACCTCACTGGTGTCCATTTGTATCCTGCACCCTCACACCTTGAAGAAGGTTGTATATAAAAAGAAAAGTGGACTGAAATGTAGAGATTTGATGGAGAGGGAGGGGGTTGTTGTTGGAGCTTTTTCAAAGGGGCATCTGGCTGCTGTCAATGCATGATAAGGGTGTTTGAAGCGGAGGTGATACGACTCGTTCACACTGTCATTCGTCTGTAAACGGGTTTGTCTGGCCTGCTTCCTAGGAGGAAAGATGTGCTATCTGTCTATTTTTCCTTGAAGACATAAAACACCATTTGGCGAAAAGTTTACGGTATTGTGGTCTCCCTCAAGTCATCAGACAGAACTTATCAAAACAGAACATTTTAATGTTCAATCAATGAGTCTAACTATGTTAGCTCTCTACATCTGCATACATTTACTTTAATCTTTACCTGGAGCGCGACCAAATTAGCGGCTGTTGGGAAAGACCCATCAATGCAATGAAGTTTCATCATTTCTGGGAATGTTTGCTACTAAAACAAATAAGCTGGACGAACAGTGTGTGTAGATTGTGCAGATGCACATGTCCTGATCCTCCTGTTCCACTGATTTAAACTGGTGAAAGTTCAGAGTAGATAAACAGCCTATTAACAGTGAATGGTAAAGAATTCTCACAATAATTAATGACAGTTCAATATGAATAAACTCATATTGGTTTGCTGGAAATCTTCTATCTTTGGTTAGATTGGCCAAATATGGAGCAGGATAGCATCCTTCTTGGATTTAGGAGTACGTTTTAAAAGCCTTATTGTTCATGGTTCTTTGTTAATGGATAAAATGTCAAGGTTTATACCAGTCTTCCCCAGCTTATACCGCTCTCCTCTTAGAGTGCTTTTTGTTAAAAAGGTACATTTTTAAAGAGAGAGATCAGCTGTTTGAGTTTAAATAGTTTAACCGAGTGTGCCCCCAAGCCGCCTACAGATCTATGTATTGTTTTGCTTAGTATGACTAGAAAAGCACAATATACACTACCGGTCCAAAGTTTTAGAACGCCTTTCTCATTTGATGGTTTTCTTTATGTTTGTGACCATTTACATTGTACGTAGATTCACACTGAAGGCCTCAAAACACTGAATGAACACATATGCAGTTATGTAACAAACAAAAAATTGTAAAAGAACTTTAATTAGGTTTTATATTTTAGATTCCTTAAAGTAGCCACCCTTAGCTGTGATGACTGAAATATTAACATTTGGCCATCTCTCAATGAACCTCTGGGAAGTTCTTTTAAGACTCTTTAAAAAACCATTTCAGGTGACCAAGGTGGCAAAGGGTGGCTATTTTGAAGAATCTAAAACATAAAAATGTTTAGAGTTATTTTACACTTTTTTGTTTATAACATAATTCCATGTGTGTTTATTCATAGCTTTGTTGCCTTTGGTAAGAATCTACTATTTAAATATTCATCAAAACAAAGAGACCCATTAAGTGAGTAAGTGTAACGTTTGACCAGTAGTGTAAATTCAGACCATTTATTATTTATTGCAGCTTTTGCAAAATAAAATACAAAATCTGAATAAAGAATCATCCCTCTTGCTGTTTTGGTGGTTGACCAATTGTCTGTTTTGGTTTTGTGTTGCTCCACCTTTCGGGGGTGATAATACTCAGAAAACTAGGATGGTTTTTATGGGTAAATGTTTGAAATACATATAGAACTTATAACAGAATAATATATCTCTTAGTTAAAGGAATTTGTTTATTACTGGTTATTAGCTGCTCTCTATTAACTAATAAGTAATATTCTTTTATGTTTGTCTATCTTGTCTAAAATGGATCTTATATACAAAAAAATCCTTTAAAAATTACACTTTGCAAATTAGATAAAAGACAAGCTTTTTGCCATTTTAACCATTCCTTTGCAGCTCTGGCTGAATGTTTATGGTCGTTGCCCTGCTAGAAGATGAAAACTGGATGGACAGGGTCTGTGAACATCAGTTTTCAAGTCTTGCCACAGAGGGTTGATTGGATATATTCTAACCCCAAACTGGATTTTATTTTATTTAGGGATATCAGATTAAAGGAGTCAGAATACATACGTATACATGTAAAACCAACTTTTACTTCCACTTTACAATTATGCACTTCTTTGTGTTGGTCTGACACATAAAATCTAATTAAAATACATAGAAGTTTGTGGCTGTAAAATGACATAATGTGAAATGGTTCATGGGGTATTAATAATTTTGCAGGACCCTGTATTTTCTGGTTACTGTTGTGTTGTGTTGGCTGAGTCTATCAGGGTCTTAGAATTAAACATGACATGGGAAAATTATCAGTATTATGATTAAATTATATCCTCCATCATGGTTATGTGATGTAGGCACAGCAAACAGAGAACAACCGTATCTTTATAAGTTAATTAAAAATGCATTCATATCCAATCAGTTGCTCTGCAACTCTCATTTCTCTCCTCTTTTTTATCGGCCTATTGTCTTTCCTAGTTGTCTTTCCATACACCACCCATTTTGCAATTTCCTTTACTCATGCAGCCCATTTACATTTTGGTATTCCAAACAGCTCCAGACGCTTTATGAGACTCTGGCTCGGCCCAACCCTCCATCCATTACTTTACAGTATTGTTTTTCAGTTTCACTTTAGTCTACTATTGATCAAAGAGAAGAGTCTTGGACACAAGCTTTTAATTAGAAGTTGTGAATTAACACACAGAGACATATGTCTTCTATTATTGTGAGGACCTTTACTGACATCTGATGTATTGCCTATCCCTGACCCTCATCCTAAACCTTCCTGACCATGCGTTTGTGTATACAGAGTCCTTCTTGTGGAGTTCATGAGATCATATTGGATCAGACCTGAAGATTGTTTTAATCAAGAAACATGCATCATAGTGTGATGGTGGTCAATAAAATCGACCAGTGGGGGTTATTCAACGTGGAGAATTAACAGATGAACAGCACGGGAGGTGTGCTTGTGTGTGTGTTGTAAACATACAGATGATAGTGGGGGCTGGCAGAGATTTTGGCATTGCAATCTTCGCCAAGAATGGATGATGAGAACGTGAGTAATGAAATCGGAATGGCTATTGATGTGCATTTGTGTGTCGTCCTCGAAACTGCTAGGTATGATTTTTCTCTTGGCCAGCAGCTCGCTGATGGAAAATCAAGCTCAGGTAGACATTTATGTGTGTGAATGGGTTGATGTAATTCATTCATCAGGACAAAGTAGAGAACGATCTGTCACTTGCAGCACCATTAGGTCCTGAATGAGTGAGGAGACTTCGCTCTTTTCTTCAGAGAAGAACTTTTTTCCAGCTACATTCGTAAAGTTTACATTTCCTTCTTGTTGAGAAGAAAGCTAATTAAATTTTCCAATATTTTAAAACAACTATTATATTTAATTCTAATACATATGTCTAAAGACACTGATTTTAAAAAGTGTTCTAAGATTCTATTTCTGGAAGTCTGGAAACATAAAGACAAAGAGCTGGAATCACGTATGTTTTATCTTCATTATGATACATGTCCAGTCATGTCTAACATCAGTAGTTTGCACAAGGAACAAAAAATATTTGTATCACTCACAATTAAATAAAAAGAATATTCTTTTAAACACGAATGAAATATGATGAAGTAGGATCAGAGCTAATTATTGACTAAAACAGTTTATGAACTCTAAATAAATTTGTAATCAGGAATCGCTAAGAGTGTTCTACTTCTGCTAAACAACGACCCAAGACTGAAAAGACTGGATGGAAAGCATGTGTGAACATCAACCCAGTCACAAGTCTTTTGCAGCCTCTGACAGGTTTTCTTCCAGGTTTGATCTATATTTAGCTCCATCCTTCTTTCCATTCATTCTGACCAGCAAATGTCTACAGATTCTCCCACCTGACCTGTGGATCTCTAAAGCTCCCCCAGAATTACCATTTGACCTTTTAGCTGCTTCTCTGATTAATGCACTTCTTTCCTGGCTGGTCAGTAAACATGGATGGCCGTGTGTCAGTGGGTTTGCATTTGTGGCATATTCTTTCTATTATCAGATTATGAATTGAACATTGCTTTGTCAAACATTAAAGCTTGGGATATTGTTATATGATTTAACCCGGCTTTGAAATCCACACTGGATTTCATTAAGGAGTATTAGAATAATAGGAACTGAAAACATATTTTCATGAGGTTTAAAGTAATTTTCAGCCCTATGGTTTTCTAGAAATAGTACACAAATCAGACTTGGCATATCAGAGATTTATTATTTATTAAAATGTTTTTTGTGATCGTCCTCCAATAATAATGATGCATCTCTAATGTTTAAGCACTTTCTTAACAGCAACCAAACCAATAACAGTTTGGTGCAAATGAACATTACATAGGTTCATGAGAGAGATACTGGGACTGTTGGGTTATGCTTGGCTTTAGCAAACCTTCCCAGACAGAGATGCCAAAGAGGTCCATCCATCCATCTATCCATTTTCTATACCCGCTTCTTCCATACAGGTTCGCGGGACCAAAAAGGTCAGTATGTGTAATAAAAGCTATAATGCAAAAACAATAAGACAGAAAATCCTAATACCTAAACTTCATCCTATTAAAAATGGTTAGGTTTTTGCAAAATTCACTCAGTTTAAGATCTACACTCACTGGCCACATTATTAGGTACACCTGTCCAACTGCTCGTTAACGCAAATTTCTAATCATCCACTCACATGGCAGCAACTCAATGCATTTAGGCATGTAGACATGGTCAACACGATCTGCTGCAGTTCAAACCGAGCATCAGAATGGGGAAGAAAGGTGATTTAAGATTTAAGACTTTGAACGTGGCATGGTTGTTGGTGCCAGACGGGCTGGTCTGAGTATTTCAGAAACTGCTGATCTACTGGGATTTTCACGCACTACCATCTCTAGGGGGGGTTTCAGAGGGAAAGGTCTGGGAAAAAAAGAAAAATGTACAGTCAGTGGCAGTTCTGTGGGCGCAAATGCCTTGTTGATGCCAGAGGTCAGAAGAGGAATGGCCAGATGGTTCGAGCTGATAGAAAAGGCAACAGGAACTAAATAAAACCCCTCGTTACAACCAAGGCGGGGGAAGAGCATCTCTGAAAAAAAAACACAAAAATGTCGAACCTTGAGGCGAATGGGGTACCGCCGCAGAAGACCACACCGGGTGGCATTCCCGTCAGATAAGAACAGGAAACTGAGGCTACATTTTGCACAGGCCCCCAAAAATTTGGGAAAAAGGAAGATTGGAAAAACGTTGCCTGGTCAAAGGGTCTCGTTTCTGCTGCGACATCCGGATTGTAGGGTCAGAATTTGGCGTCAAAAAACACAAAGCATGGATCCATCCTGCCTTGTATCAACGGTTCAGGCTGGTGGTGGTGTTGTAATGGTGTGGGGGATATTTTCTTGGCACACTTTGGGCCCCTTAATACCACTTGACCATCGTGTCAACGCCACAGCCTACGTGAGTATTGTTGCTGACCATGTCCATCCCTTTATGACCACAGTGTACCCATCTTCTGATGGTTACTTCCAGCAGGATAACGCGCCATGTCATAACGAATCATCTCAGACTGGTTTCTTGAACATGACAATGAGTTCACTGTACTCAAATGGCCTCCACAGTCACCAGATCTCAATCCGCTCACTCCTACAATTTCATTATCGTTAGGTACTACTACTATGTTTTAAGATGTAAGTATCTTACGTATGTGTGTGGTTTTTGTGGTCATGTTAAAGGTTGAAGAAAGCCTTATGTCGATACACATCTTTATAAGAAGGTTATCTTAAGTGCATGTGCTGGTGTGTTTCCATTATTAGCTGCAGAAACTCAGAGCTTCATCATGGGAATACTTCCTGGAATGGCTGCTCGCTGCGTGGAATATTGATCAGGACATTAGTCTCCTGCCAGGATTGTGAGAGCCAGACAAAGTGTTCACTCATGTAGATACTGTGCATAATCGTCTTCACTCAGTGACAGACACACAGAAAGCGTATCACAGTTAATATTTAATAAACAAGATTCTCCAGCTATCATATTTCAGTCATAGCGGTGTTAATTGCAAAATGTTCAGTAACAATGCTGGAATGCTTCAGCTCCTTATGTATATCATCATATTAAAGATCAGTTCTACTAATCTAGAAACTTTTTGTGCTAAATGGGTTTAGCCAGGTAACATAGCTCATTGAAATGCAGGAATAAAGAACAAATTAATAGTGATCATTTTTAGGCGTGGCAATTGCACAGGGGTAAAGCATGTGACCCATGTAAGAAGGCTTACAGTCCTCGATGCAGCCGTCATGGGTTCAAGTCCTGGCCCGTTTAGCTTTCCTGAGTGTCTTCCTCTCTCTCTCCACCCTGTTTCTTGTTGGGTAGCTTACAAAATAAAGGCCAGTAGTGCCACAAAATAAAAAAATTAAAAATGGTGATAATTTTTTTTATATAATTAAAATTAGTCTTTATTGTAGTTAATACTAAATTTCAGACTTAACAATTTGTAAATCCGTAATGGTATCTCCAGCTATATTCTTTAGGATTGATATTCTTACTCTTGAGTATATTCTATTTTTTTCCCTCCTTGTTTCTCCTCATTTATTTACCACACACCTTGCTGATTGACAGGTTTATTTAAAGCTCTATATGTTCCCAAGTTAAGGCACATATGAAATCTGCACCTGCATTTTTACATAATGCATTACATGTCAGCATTTGTATGCTTTGCTCCTGTTTATGCACTGCATCCAATAATATGTGAAACATGCCTTTGAAATAAGCAGTAGATTTCAGACGACACTGAAGCACATGCAGCTTTTAATGGCTCAGATGTGCCTTATTTATGGTACATTAAACATTTCAAGCCACTTTGATTACAGCTCATTGCAAAATAATTCAGGTTCAGTTTTGGAAAATAATGGGAAATTTCACTGTTTGCTAAATGTGTTTTTATGAAGTGCCAGCTGTTGTTGTAACTACAGTATAAGTATAACCAAAAAATTTCACTTACTATTGCAGGCAGCTGTTTTACTTCTTGGTAGAGTTTGGTCTAACTTGGTCTGTCATTGTGCTATTTCCTTGACTTGAAACAGTTTTACTGGTACTTTTTTGTGAAATAAAGTAAAAAAATTATATCATACATCTTTCCAGGAGTTGTTTTATTTTGTTTCTTTGCTAAAAAAAACCTTTAAGATATGTTTTTAATCTTCTCAGAACACTGCACCATTTTGCAAAGTAAGCTAGGTTCAAGACAAATAATTTATACCTTTCTTCTGGACATACCTGAAGGGAAGTTAATCAGAGCTGGCTTGGATACCCTTCCAGACACACATTCAAAAGAGTAACTATACTACACATACAAAAATGTCTTTTTCAAACATTGCCACTAAACACCAGTACCTTTTAGTTTTTTCTTAACTGATTTGGATCCATGGTAAAACTTTCTAAAGATCTTTAAAGATCTGCTTTCCAGTAACTTTCTGTCCAGTCATTCTTTGTGCTTAGCCATAACAGCATGTTGGGCTTTGTGTGGTTAGAAATATGAGGAATGTTGATGTTTCAGATACTGTTCATCTACAGCAGATGAACAGTATCTGAAAGTCATGTCTTTTAGAAATAATTAAACAAATTGGTAAAGGCCTAAAACAACTCCAGGGAGACACTTTGTTGGTGCTAAAATCATATTGTATGATCAAATGATTTTTTTATTATTTATTATTTATTTATTTATGTGTTGTATTTTTCATTCATAAAAGTAAAACGTTAGGAACAACTGTCTTTTTGACTGATTGCTGTTAACAAAGTGCCTAAACATTAGAGATGCATCAAGATTTTTGTGGCCGATCACGAAAACCAATTTTGTAAATCTCTGACCTGCCAATTTGTCTTTCAGAACTATAAATCCAACCGAAGTGTTTTTCTCCTGTTTTGCTGATAAATTAGAAAGTTGAAATTACCTAACAATAAATGCCAGTAGTAAAATAAAATAACACCTTTTGGTGCTTCTGTTGACTCTATTCTTAAAGTACCTTACAGAAACTGAATGTAGCTAAATGCGAGTCTTTTTTCTGCCAACAACAATCCGTCCACACAAGGATTGTTGTTGTTAGCTTGACCTGGTAAGGCTTGGCATGCTGTTTTCAGGCGGCTAAATTGAAAGGTAAGGAATTTTGTTTCTGACCATCCAATCCCCAATCAGGTCCAATCAAGTACAAAATCAGTCAATTTTAAGGATTATCACTTAGTTTTCTATGTGTTGAAACAGAGGCTTTTTATGCCGTACTATACTAGCCAAGAAAAAAACGAAAGTAATAATTACAGAAAATATTTATTACTAATACAGTTACTTATTTTACATAATGTCATTTTACCATTTTTTCCTTAATGCAACAAAAGTAAGGGATCCGTGATTATCTCTCTTTCTAGGTGCAATAAAAGGTGCAATACCAAAATATACACTTTCAGCAAGAGTGATGCAAGCCACCATCCTCTTTATAGATCTTAGATGATTAAATTTAAGAAAATATTCCTGATGATTGCAAGGTAGTTCAGAATTTAGGCAAGGTTCCATAAAATCTGCTGAGCTGCCCTTGAATAAGGTGCCTAACATCCAAATGGACCATCAGCTAGCAGCAGGATGGGGCTGTGACGGGTTGCAGTGGGCAGGATTCAGGTCACACTTCAGAGCTATGAGATGGTAAAGAAGACAAAAAAGACGTTTAACTGAATGTGCTCAAATTTTTTGAAAAAATAATGATGCTTTAATTGTGACTTTGTTTTTTAAAGAAGTGTGTAATTAAAATGTATTTCAGGCTTTACTGCAGAGGATGAGATGGGTCACACATAATGTTTTGTCTGTGAACATCTCTAACACCTATTCCACACTTACAGTGTTTGGAGATCTATGGCATGCATATTTTATGCTGACAGCTGGTTGTCAAGTATGTGCTCACAAGTCATGTATTGTGCTATTTTTCCCTTTGCATTTGGGTTGGCAGCTATGGCACACATTGTGTGCGACAGGAACAGGAAATGTTTGATTCTGTCATCAGGGCTCTCAGTGCCAGGGTTCTTTGTTTTCCTATTTGAGGCAATTTGATGGTTTATCTTCAAAGGTTTGTGCATCGTTGTGCTTTTCCAAGCTTTATAAGGGATCTTTGTGTTTGAGTGAGACAAGACATTAAAATAGAAAGGTGGTGTTTTTCACCTGCACTGCAAGGTTAGAGCCACAGCAGAGAATCACTTGCAAAATATTGTGTCTGAGTAAATATTATACTGCTTCTAATATAACTTACCAGATGCTACCAGTCCTACTAGTTATGTTCTTCATTAGAGTATTTGTAAGAATAAATTGGGGACATGGGGATGTGTAATAATGAGAAAGCAAGAGGAAGGAAGATCCCACCTTTATCTCGTTTCCTTTTTCGGTGCCTCCAGGTCTCTTCATAACAAATTAAAGTCGCGGTAAACTCCGCTTTGAGGGACTTCCTCTGGCTTCCAGCACTCATCAGGAGAGCTGCATGAATCATATCCAACGATTTCTGACGGCTCTCGCTGATGGCGTACAATTGCATCTAATTAATTGTTTTGCGCTCCAGTCTTCTAATCTGTAAAGCAGTCAATTTGCCACTGCAGTGAATCAAGCAATTGGGAGTTAATTAAATCTTTGAGTTTTGCTTTCCTGGTTTCTCTTCTTGAGTTGCCTTTAGCATAAATAAATGTTGTTTTTTGCTTCTATTTCTTACATTTTAATGACTATGTTTCATAAAATTTTGAAAAATTCCCCACAGTGGTGGACAAGACAAGAAACAGAGCTTCAGTTGGTTTTGATAGATTTAGGCATACAGCAAGTTAATCCAAACTTACAGTTTTGAAATTACTAGTCAAATTTTATTTGGGTACGACTGCATTTCTCAGGATTCCCTTTTATCCATGAATTATTGTTAATTAATTAAAATATTTTCGATACTGTTGCTTCATTTTATAAAGTTCATCTTAATCACAACTGGTGCAAGTAAGCTGTGTTTAATAAATGATGGGACCTTAGTACTGGGTTCAGGTTCCTGAAAATACTTCTGCAAAGTCAACGCCAGTGACTGTCCACTGTCTCTACTTGCTCATCCTGGAGGAAGGAATGCTGCAAGTCACTGACTGGATGCAATCTGCTGGGTTTCCTTAGACAGAAAAACGTTTTATCTAATTTGAATAAATAACTAACTCTGACTGCACTGTTCAATGGTTAGGATTAATTGGAATGTATGTACCTGACTTTTGTGAAGTGCCTTGAGACAGCATGTGTTGTGAATTGGCGCTATATAAATAAAACTGAATTGAATTGAATTGAATTGAATTGAAAAGCTTTGAGCTTCCAATACCAATGTGAGCCCATTTGGGTTTCTATTTAACTATAATACAAAAAGATATCCCCTCCCCGAACCGCCACCTTAACGTGGGTTTGAGTGTTCAAATAATCCTAGAGGCTATGTTGTCTGGGGCTTAAATGCCCCTGGTAGGGTCTCCCATGGCAAACAGGCTCTAGGTGATGGGTCAGACAAAGAGCGGTTCAAGAATCCTTCATGACGACCTTTAAATCGAGGCACATGACGTCGCCCGGTACGGCGGAGCCGGGGTCCCACCCTGGAGCCAGGCCTAGGGTCGGGACTCGTCGGAGAGTGCCTGGTGGCCGGGTTGCTCCTCGGGGACCCGGCCAAGCCCGAACGAGAGACGCGAGGCCATCCCCCAGTGGGCCCACCACCTGCAGGGGGAACCGTGAGGGACCGGTGCAAAGAGGATTGGGTGGCGGACGAAGGTGGAGACCTCAGCGGCCTGATCCCCGGATGCTTAGGCTGGCTCTAGGGACGTGGAATGTTACCTCGCTGGGGGGGAAGGAGCCTGAGCTTGTGCGGGAGGTCGAGAGATATCGACTACAAATAGTCGGGCTCGCCTCCACGCACAGCGTGGGCTCTGGAACCCATCTCCTTGAGAGGGGCTGGACTCTCTTCTACTCTGGAGTGGCCCACGGGGAGAGGCGGCGGGCTGGGGTGGGTTTGCTTGTTGCCCCCCAGCTCAGCCGTCTCGTGTTGGGGTTTTGCCCCGGTGGATGAGAGGGTCGCATCCCTGCGCCTTCGGGTCGGGGATAGGTCTCTGACTGTCGTTTCGGCCTACAGGCCGAGCGGTAGTGCGGAGTACCCGGCCTTCTTGGTGTCCCTGTCGGGGGTGCTGGATAGTGCCCCTCCCGGGGACTCCATTATTCTGCTGGGGGACTTCAACGCCCACGTGGGAAACGACAGTGACACCTGGAGAGGCGTGATCGGGAGGAATGTCCTCCCCGATCTAAATCCGAGTGGTGTTTTGTTATTGGACTTCTGTGCTAGTCACGGATTGTCCATAATGAACACCATGTTCAAGCATAAGGGTGTCCATCAGTGCACTTGGCAATGATCGACTTTGTTGTCGTATCATCAGATCTTCGGCCGCATGTTTTGGACACTCGGGTGAAGAGAGGGGCTGAGCTGTCCACTGATCACCACCTGGTGGTGAGTTGGATCCGCTGGAGGAGGAGAAAGCCGGACAGACTTGGCAGGCCCAAGCGCATAGTGAGGGTCTGCTGGGAACGCCTGGCAGAGCCCTCGGCCAGGGATGTATTCAACTCCCACCTCCGGGAGAGCTTTGACGAGGGGGGATGTTGGAGACATAGAGTCCGAGTGGACCATGTTCTCCGCATCTATTGTCGATGCTGCTGCCCGTAGCTGTGGCCGTAAGGTCTGCGGTGCCTGTCGCGGCGGCAATCCCAGAACCCGGTGGTGGAAACCATAAGTAAGGGATGCTGTCAAGCTGAAGAAGGAGTCCTATTGGCTGTGGTTGGCTTGTGGGACTCCTGAGGCGGCTGACGGGTACCGTTAGGCCAAGCGTGCTGCAGCCCGGGCTGTGGCAGAGGCAAAAACTCGGGCCTGGGAGGAGTTCGGTGAGGCCATGGAGATGGACTAACGGTCGGCCTTGAATCGATTCTGGCAAACCGTCCGGTGCCTCAGGTGGGGGAAGCAGTGCTTCGCCAACACTGTTTATAGTCGGGGTGGGAGGCTGCTGACCTCGACTGGGGACATTATTGGGCGGTGGAAGGAGTACTTCGAGGATCTCCTCAATCCTGCCATCACGCATTCCCTGGTGGAAACAGAGGCTGGGGACTCGGGGTTGGACTCTTTCATCACCCAGGCTGAAGTCTCCGAGTTGGTTAAAAAGCTCCGCGGTGGCAAGGCTTCGGGGGTGGATGAGATCCGCCCTGAGTACCTCAAATCTCTGGATGTTGTGGGGCTGTCATTGTTGACACGCCTCTTCAACATTGCATGGCGGTCGGGGACAGTGCCTCTGGACTTGCAGACCGGGGTGGTGGTCCCCCTTCATAAGAAGGGAGACCGGAGGGTGTGTTCCAACTATAGGGGGATCACACTCCTCAGCCTCCCTGGTAAGGCCTACGCCATGGTATTGGAGAGGAAAGTCCGGCCGATAGTCGAACCTCGGCTTCAAGAGGAACAGTGTGGTTTTCGTCCCGGCCGTGGAATACTGGACCAGCTCTATACCCTCTACAGGGTACTCAAGGGCTCATGGGAGTTTGCCCAACCGGTTCACATGTGTTTTGTGGACCTGGAGAAGGCATTTGACTGTGTCCCTCGTGATGCCTTGTGGGGGGTGCTCCAGGAGTATGAAATCGGGGGCCCTTTATTAGGGGCCATCCGGTCCCTGTACAAGCGGAGCAGGAGTTTGGTCCGCATTGCCGGCGCTAAGTCGGACCTGTTCCCGGTGCATGTTGGACTCCGGCAGGGCTGCCCTTTGTCACTGGTCCTGTTCATAACTTTTATGGACAGGATTTCTAGACGCAGCCAAGGGCCGGAGGGGATCTGGTTTGGGGACCAGTGGATTTCGTCTCTTCTTTTTGCAGATGATGTGGTCCTGCTGGCCCCCTCTAGCCAAGACCTACCTGCATGCGCTGGGGCGGTTCGCAGCCGAGTGTGAAGCGGCTGGGATGAAGATCAGCTCCTCCAAGTCAGAGGCCATGGTACTCAACTGGAAAAGTGTGGCGTGTCCTCTTCAGGTTGGAGGGGAGTTCCTGCCTCAAGTGGAGGAGTTCAAGTATCTCGGGGTCTTGTTCACGAGTGAGGGAAGAATGGAGCGGGAGATCGGCAGACGGATCGGTGCGGCTGCCGCAGTAATGGGGGCGCTGTGCCGGTCCGTTGTGTTGAAGAGAGAGCTGAGCCGAAAAGCGAAGCTCTTGATTTACTGGTCGGTCTACGTTCCTACCCTCACCTATGGCCATGAACTTTGGGTCATGACCGAAAGAACGAGATCCCGGATACAAGCGGCTGAAATGAGCTTCCTCCGTAGGGTGGCCGGGCACTCCCTTAGAGATAGGGTGAGGAGCTCGGCCATTCGGGAGGGGCTCGAGTAGAGCCGCTGCTCCTCCACATCGTGAGGAGCCAGTTGAGGTGGCTCGGGCATCTATACCGGATGCCACCTGGACGCCTTCCTCGGGAGGTGTTCCAGGCACGTCCCACCGGGAGGATGCCCAGGGGACGGCCGAGGACACGCTGGAGGGACTATGTCTCTCGGCTGGCCTGGGAACGCCTTGGGCTCCCCCCGGAGGAGCTGGAGGTGGTGTCTGGTGAGAGGGACGTCTGGGTGTCTCTGCTGAGTCTGCTGCCCCCGCGACCCGGTTCCGGATAAGCAGAAGACGACGAGTACGAGTACGAGTACGAGTACAAAAAGATATTAGAACAACATAAAAAAATTCTAGCCTCCTTTTTGTGAGAAGTCATTTATTATTTCAATCCGAAGCAGAGGGTTCATCATAAGGCCTGTGTGAGAGAACATTCACTGTAAAACAGAGGTTTACTAATATATCAAAACAAAGACAAAGATTTCACATGTTGATTGTCCTAGTTAGGGCTTATATCAACAATTAGCACAGTTTGCGCGGCTAACAGCAATAAACCTCAGTTATGTATAATCCGAAGAGATTTTAATCGTATATTCTGAGATTTCCAAAAGACTGCCAACATTTCCAAATCTAGAATATTCCCTAATAGACATAGATTGAAAAAACAGATTTTAGCCTTTTTGTCATCTGAGGAAAGTCTTAAACTCTCGAACTCTTTTTACAGCCGAGTTTACCTTGTCTCAACATGCATCTTAAATGTCTGTGCAGCCTCTGACTCAGTTTAAACATCTCACTGAAAATCGATCAAGTTGAGTGCCCTTCCTTCAGTTACACATGCACACTGAAGAGTGTTGTTCGCCCAGTCTGGGTAAGGTTATGCATAATACCTTTACTAACCGCAAAATATTAGATTTTTAGAGTTTTACCAGTCAAGGCTGATCAGGCTGAAAATTGTCCGGTTCCTGTCACCAGGCATATTTTCAGTGTACTTTCTTTTCTCTGCTTCTTGCATGTTTTGTAATTAAAACCTGTGTAGAATAATTAATCGAATTAATCACAAACAGTGCAAAGAAAAAACACCAGATTTATAAAAAAGACCAGAAAATGTTGCAGGTGCAGCTGTAAAACTGTGGTGCAGAGAAGATCTTTGAGAGGTGTCTTTTTTATTATTTAGGCAAGATTTGTGTCTTTTTATAGTATTCTTTTGTGTATTTCAGTTTTAAATGTATTTATTTTGTTTTATTCTAATTTACAAGGAGGTAAACTAAAACAAAACCAGATGATCCAGGGTTTACCAGAAAAACACATTGTTAGAACAAGATAATCATGTTTGTTGATTAATCTGGCAGTGGTTTTACACACTGACCTGTGTACCTTCCCGATATGGACTGGACTCCTTTTGTTATTTATGGCATCAGTGCAACAAAAGATTTCATTAAAGTTTGCTGTAACAATCCTTAAAGAAAAGTATTATTTTAGTGTATGGTTATTTCAGTGTCTTCACTAGTGCCTTTATCTGTTCTTCAAATTTATTTCTAGGTTTTAACATCATCTTATTGGTGTAAACACTTCAGGGCTGCTTAAACGTTTGCAGTGTGTTTAGGTTTGTTTTGGCCACGGTACTGACACTGACTGAGCAGATGGAGCTGACCTTCAGGTTAATGAATGTGAGAAGAGCAGCTCAGACCTGAACATGTGCAGGCAGGAGACTGAATTCAGAGACGCAAGCACAGATAGACAGCAAACACAGATGTGATTGAAGGAAGCCTGCTGCATGTTTGAGGAGACCTGAGCGTCTTACAGTAAGCTGGAGATGAGAGGCTAGACTCACACTCTGTGTTTGGAAATGTGCGTGAGCTTTAAGCTCTAACAGGGTCACATCACAAATATTTTATTTGTGTATATCCAGAATTTTTTAGAGAACTGAAAAGCAGACAAACGTGTTTTGCATTGTGTCAGAAGAGGGAAAAATCATGGCACCCCTGCCAGAGGTGTGTAAAAAGTCTTAAGATAAATAATTCTTTTAGTGCAGAAATCTAAGCTCACACTGAAAGACACAACAACTGATTTTAACGAAATCTCCAGAGTCACAATTTATTGTACACGTAATAATTCCCATTAACTAAACTAAATACAATTTACATATAACAGAGATCTTCATAAGTCAGTGAATGGTTGCAAGTGAATAGCTACTCAGCTAAAGCTTTCTATATCTGAAGTCAGAGTAATAACTGGAACTTTAACAAACAATGCTGAATGAGGACCTAAGTTTATTTTAAAAAGGCACATTGCAATGTCTTTACAGAAGGGAAAAAAACTTATCCAACGTTTGCTGTTAGAGAACTGCAAGAAAGAGTCAAATCTTTGAGTCATCAGGTTGCCACAGACATTCATTTTAAAGTTTTTGTACACATCTGTAATAGGGCCACTAATAACTTATAACACCATCCGTCTTTCATGGGAATGTAATTTTAAATGGTCCAGAACAGAATGCAGTCTTTTGTTAAGTTCAGTAATGGCTGTTATATATTTCTGTTCTGCTTGCAATTAATTTAAGTCTATAATGTATCTTCTGGTGGTGAAAAAAGTTTAAATTATGATTCATCTTTAATAAAACTTAATTAAAACTTGTTCCCCTTTACATTCCAAATTCCTGATAAAATCTGCAGAGTTGGCTGTGTCGGAAATTATTTAATTTTATATAACACTCACAGGGCTGAAAACTCCCAGATCTTTACACCGCAACGGACCTAAAACATGACCCAGTATCATGCAGGTGTATTCATCTCAGTAACCTGAGACAAATCCTGCAATACTGTCCCTATAAAAAGGCCTAAGAGTTTCGGTGAAAGCAGTAGTTATTTTAGAAAGAGCTCATAACTCTTCAGCAGGTCTGAAGTTTTTTGAAAATGAGGACTGATAATAGACTATGTGTGTCTGTTTTCATGTTTACTTAGAATACAAGCGGATGCAATAAAAGAGGGTAACTAATGAATAAACATAAAGTAGCATGCTACCTCCGGCTGTCTCTGGACCAATGATGCACCTGGTTGTCATTTCGTTGAGTATCTGTCACTCAGGATGTAACTAGAAACAGAAAACACTGAGATCCCTGCAGGCTCAGCTCAAGTATACCCCAGAGAGGTAATGAGTAAGTGCCTTCTGAAAGGGGCCCACCACTCAGTGTTTGCTCTGATTAATGATCTGTGTCATCTGAAACCTGTAACAAGCTGTACCATGTGTTATGATAGATTTTTGTTGTTTGTTCATTTAATTAAAAAAGTATTTGAAAATCTGACATGGGAGTCATACTTTTGAATTACTTCTCTCAGAAAAAGAATTTGCAATATATAGCAGAGAACAAGAGCAAGGGGTGTTGGCCCTGACCCTTTTTTTTTCGAAATTATCAGCTGAATTCACTAAATAACTTCAGAAGATACTTGAATAGCAGTCATGAAAAGCGAGGAGAATGCCTTTTACTACTGAATCAGCTTTTTTGTCTCACATCATGATAGTATTTTTATTACATTTTTTGACACGTCATCTTTGAAACTGACTTACAAAAAAGTAATAATTCAAAGCTCAAAAATGTTCTTGGTCTTCATACCTTTTTTTCTGAAACCTAAGTTTCTCTGTACATTATATATAATATATATTATATATATATATATAATTATAAAATAATATATATATATATATTAATATTTATATTATATATATATGTATATATAAATATAGATATATATAGTCCCTTTTTTCTGTGACTGTATACTAGTTCTTTTTTAATATTTAAGGTCCACCTCTAGTCACATGCACATAGCACACAGCTTTGTGCATGGGTGTTGAGGCCACACATGATGATTTCCTGAACCTCTGAGCACATGAATAAAAGTTCTTTTTAAATCTGGGTGTACGAGTTTTTAAGGACATGAGATGCCTTCCTAAGGGCAGCAAGGTAAGGAGCTGCTGCCAAAGATGTGAAAAGTCCCTTATGATGTTATTAGTAAGCTGATGCCACTGTATCTTAATTGTCCTGTAGTGTGTGAAGCTGAATTCCAATGATTTCCTATAGGGTCTTTTAGTCAGCTGATGTGCAGCTACCTAAACCAAACCAACAGGCTGTAGGTGGGAGTTTTTTTTTAACTCAGCACCTGTAAAATAAGCAGCTGCTCTGAAAACTAAATTTTTGGGGGTCTAGGCCAGGGCAATAATATTTACAATTCCTGTGCCCAAGAATTTGAAGCAGAACTCTCTTTTTACTGGATCACAAACAATATATAAGGGAGCAGGACATCCCCTATGTCTGCTGAAGTCAATAGTCATCTCATTGCTAAATTTGTACTGGGTCCCTTAGAAGATTTTCTGATCAATCAGCCAGAAATGTCTAAATATTTGGACCAATAATGACTTGAAAACTTCCTTCCGAAGTTAGCCAGGGTACCTATGCTTAAGCCTAAATCTGTTTCAATAGTAAAACAACCAATGTTATAGATAAAGTTATCATAACTGTAACAACTACTTTTACCCATTGTTTTAGCAGCAATAGGAATAATTGTTGCATTTGTCCTTAAAATAAAAGTAATTAGATCATTTTTAAAGATTTTTTGTATGCTCATGCTTGGTTGATTGATAAAAACCTCCGAACTGACCATCATTACACCAGAGCAAATCAAAATGCAAAGTCTGCAGGAGAAAAGAAATCACTTTTTGCATAAATCGGTGAGACAACTTTTTAAGCCCTGCAGAATTCACATGGATTCTTCATAATTCAGGTGACAGTAATCCTTCAATGGGAAATGGAAGGAAACTGGACTGTTTGTTTTGGGTATTGAATGTGTTTCCTCTCTCTTCTGAGCTTTTCTCATAGGGGACCGATCCTCAGGGGAATACACCCGGCAATGACATTCCCGCTCAGCACCCCTAATTTACCTTGACAGATTATAAACAGTCCTCTGCAGAATGTAATAAGTTCTTGAGATAATTTCAATATTTTAAGAGTGCTAGGTTGATTCACCTCTTTTCCAATTCGTTTCCCCAATGTGCACCTACATGCTTTTTCTCTGTCCTACTTTTATTTCATGCCTAAAAAATTTCACACCCATGAGCAATTAAACCATTTCATAGAAGTTATGTTTTCCACCTGTAGTTACTGCGCTATACAAAATATTGAATTTTATATTATATCAGTACTTTCTGCTGGAGAGCAGAATTTATGATTTCATGAATTCCAACAAGTCATCCTGGTACAGAACCAGCAAAGCAACCATATTGTGAAGAATTTTTTTTTTTCCGGGGGTGGGAGGCTTTGTGTCATTTTGACCAGCAGTGGTGTTGGCCTATGAACTCTCCATTATGCATGTTCTTTTGTTTGATTGGATTGGGCTCTGACGTCTTGGATTTTGACATCATTTAGCCTCCTTCATCTTGTTAGACAGGTTTTACTTAAGGTATTTTGTGATTCTAGAGGTCAGATTCTATTCAGGACTGGATGTGACTGTATTTTCACATAAGCCTAGGTTGATTTGGATAGCTTCATTTGAAAACTACCTTTTTATCTAAATCTGATATTAAAATTTGTTTGATTTTTAACATTTACGTGACAAAAAGGCAAAAGCAGAAGAAAATCTGTACAGCAGCAAATACTTTGTAACAGAAGAATACATATTTTCATTAATCATTTCACAAAATATTTATAAAAAGGCTCTAATCTGACATATAATTTTATTGAATTGTGAAATATTTCAATTTATTTTGGTTTTTATTCCCACAATGGCTTGTTGACTGTTATGAAATATGAAAGAGTTGACCCTTGATCAAACCAAAACAACTCTGATCAGTCTCTTGGTGGTAGATATTATTTATTAGTTATAAACCCATTGAACCCCATTTGAATCATTTATTTTCAAGCAGGGAAACACGCAAAACATACAAGTAAGGAAATCCCAAGGACCATTGTGGTGATATTGATGCTACTGACCCTTATGCATTTTCCCACCTGTTACAAGTAGCACTCAGATATGTTACAAATCACCAGCTTTATCCACATAAGCAAACATGGGTTTTCTGCACCACTGTGCAGTTGATTAATCTTGATGCTTTGAGAAGTGAGGAGTTTCTTGGATTTAAAAACTGCTGACTTCTTCCTCTGCTGTTTGCTCTCTCCATCCCCGTCGCTCTTCCCATCACTTAGTATTTCCCTCACTTCTTCAAGTGTCTCTTGTGATGAGGTTTATTAAGCAGAAGGGAAGAGAGTGGCTCATTAAAATCATCCCCCTCCCCTTTCTTTCGTTTTTTTTCACCCTGTCTACTTCTCTTCATCTCTTTCTCGCCATCTTCATCAGAGGAAATTATGGTGGTATTACACAGGGACAAACTCCACATCAATTCTACTTTCAAATCCCCTTCCTCTTCAGCTAGTAAAGGCATTAAGACCTTCCTTTTTCAACCTTATGTTAGACACTGCAGAAAATAAAATGCCTAAACAAGGAAGACTATGGAGAGCAGGGGTATGAAGAAGGAAGCAAACAAGGGGTGGATGGGAAAGGATGACAGGAGGGACAGTTCCAGAGAGAATATGTTAAACAGGAAAGAGGGATGTTGGCTGTAGAAATGGTTGTAGCCGCTGAGTTAACAGAAAATGGGATCAGTGATGCTTTTAAGGCAGGGATGCCATGCAGCAAAGCAGGCTGGGATAGCACATAGACTGATGGAAGTAGTTTCCTTCAGATCTAAGTAATCACCTTGTCTTCTATAGCCCCATGCCAAGAATGACAATTTGTGCACGTCTGGATGCTCATTTTGGGTTGTGGGTTTTAGATGGCAGGCAGGGTAATACAGTCCATTCCTGCAGTGCATTATGGGAAAAAAGGGGATGGGAGCCAGACATGAAATGTGCAGAGATTTATTAGCTTTGCGGAGGAGCTAAAATAGCAGTATTCAGGGCAGTTGTGTTGCAGTGGATGCATAGCTTTAACGGGACAGATCCGGAACAGATGCAGGTTACCATTGTGGAGTCAGGAGCTGTATATGCTTTAAGAAGGATGAACTGAACCAAGAAATGTAAAGGAGCATCACTTCTCATCTGAAGAAAGAAGGGAAAAAAGGACAGGAATACAAGGGGTGAAGTTTTATTGGTATATATTGAGAGATGTTGCGTGTGCATGATGTTTGACTTGTTTGTCTCTGTACATGTCACTGTTTCTTTCTTTCTTGTTCTTAACATGCATAACTATGTGTTAAGTGTAGATTTAAAGAAAAGATCTGAGAGAGATCTCAGTTGCAGTTTCAGCTAAGCAAGCATTTAGTCTTGCTTTTGATCTCTCATGCAATCTTTTCGATCACCTGAAGTTTAGAAGTTAACAAATGTACGTACAAAATGATAAGACACACCTGCCTGGGACAGCAAGAATGTTTAAGGTGCAGGAATCAATGGCAAGCAAATTTAACAAGGCAAAAAAATGAATCATAGCAATGTTCTCAATGCTGAAATAAATCTTCAGCTGGACTCACTTGTTGTTTTCCCCAAACATTGTTCAAACCCTGACAACAAATGTCTTCAACTGTATGTAAAAACAATGAAGTGTGATGCATGCTTTTTGAAAGTTGTTTGTAGCAGTGCCCTTTCATGTTTTAATGTGCGTCTTAAAGTGTTTATTCCATTTTAAGTGCAGGAGTGCTGTTGTTGAAGTCCTGTCAACGATCTGTGACAGACAAAGTTTTTCTTTTCTATTCTATTCTATTCTTTTCCTATATACTGTGTATCCAGACAGACGATCCAAGACCAAGGTGAAAATAGGACCTGCTAAAGGTTAATGTAACATTGTATCGTTTTGTCTTCTAATTGCAGGTCCAGGAATGGCTGTGTCTGAATTGTCAAATGCAGCGAGCTCTTGGCATTGATATGACCACACCTCGCTCTAAGAGCCAACAGCAGATTCACTCTCCCTCCCACCAAGCCAAGCCCATTGTCCAGCCACAGCAGCCCGTGCCGCACCCAACACACCCGGCAGCTGCTGCACAGCCCAAGCCTCTGCCACAGAGTCAGTCCACCCAACGGCAGCAACAACAACAGCAGCAACAAAGACAACAGCAACAACAACCTCAGTCACAGCCTTATGGCCACTCTAATCTCTACTCTCAGTCTCAGCCCCAGGCATACTCCCAATCCCAGCCAGACTCCCAATCCCAATCACAGTCCCAGTCCCAGCCATATTCCCAGTCTCAGCCATATTCCCAGTCTCAGCCATATTCCCAGTCCCAGCAGTATCCCCAGTCTCAGCCTCAGCCTTACCCTCCATCACAGCCTTGTCCCCAGACGCAGTCTCGGACACATCCAGGCCTTGATGGCCCCCAGTCTAAAACTACACCTTCTCAGCAGGGCATGAGGTCTGACCCATACTCCCAGAGAGGTCTTGGAGCTCAAGGAGGTATTGGGGGTCCAACAGGCAGCCCCAGCCAGCAAGGTGGTCCTCGCATTCCCCACCCAGGTGCTGTACCACTGCCTGGGTTGACTAAAGCACCCTCCCAGCCAGATTTGGGTCGAGGTTCTGCAATGCATCAATCTATGACACGTCACCATGACCAGACCAGAAGCGCTGGATCTTCCCCAGCCCACCGACCTCAGAGTCAGGCCCCTGCCCAGGATGGCCTGACCAAACTGTTTGGATTTGGGGCATCGCTGCTCAATCAGGCTAGCACCCTGATCAATGTTGACCCTCTACCCACAGCCTCAACGCAGCCAAGCCCTGCACGAGGTAAGGTCGTGTTTAGCAATGCAACTCCTGACAGACAGCAACAGCAAGGGGCCAGTGGCACCAAACCCTTCAGCATGGGGGGTCCTCATGCTCCAAGCCAAATAGGGGGCTCTCAGGCACCAAGTCAAGGGGGAGGTTTTAGTGGACCAGGCCAAATGGGAGGACCTTATCCACCAAACCAAATGGTACCAGGTCAAACAGGTTGTCCACAGGGGCGAATTCAAACAGGTGGTCCTCATGCAACAGCTCAAACAGGAAGTACCATTGGTGGACCTCAAGCGCCAACCCAAAAGCAGCAGCAGACTGGACTCCAAATGCAACAAATGCCCCCACAGCAGCCACTTACTCAGCATCAAAAAGAGCAGCAAGGACAACAAACACCTGCTCCTCAGCAGAAGGTTTTGCAGAAACAGGAGCCAGTGTCAGCGCCTGTGATTGCTCCAGAATCCGAGAAGCCCAAGGTGAACTGTCCTCTTTGTAAAACAGAGTTGAACATCGGCAGCTCCGACCAGCCCAACTACAACACCTGTACACAATGTCAGAGCCAGGTGTGCAACCTGTGTGGCTTCAATCCAACACCACATCTGGTAGAGGTAAGAAGAGAAGCCCACATACCCTGTTCTCCTACATAGCGATATATGTGAGCATCCATTACTTCCATAACATATTGTTGCTCATATGAAAGAGCCAACTCAAAACACACAAATACCCAGTTATATCTTCCCAGGCAAATCAATATTGTTCAAAACATGCTATTCATTCTCTAGTTGTACTAGAGACCCAAATCTCTTATGTCTCCTTTTGTTCTGATCTGTTCTTCTTTCTGTTGTTCTTCTGTCGTCATGCTCTGTTGCGCTTATTGAAGTATGCTTCACCTGATCTTTATTATACTTTTTAGATTGCTGTGTTACACACTCATTCCTTTCTGTCTGAGTTATTTGAGTCTATATAAACATTTAAAGTTCATTTAGAAATGTCCAAATTTGTGATTTGTATTTTTATGGCTTAAACCAATTTCCTTTAATTAAATTATGATATATACCTTCTTGTTAATAAATTTTGCTTTCTCTATTGTTTTCTCAACAAAAATGCAGAGAAATTCTCTTTGCAAGGAATATAAGCAAATGATTTGGGAACCACTGTACAATATTCTCAAACTCATCAGCCTCCACTTTTTGAGCTTTTACCCAGAAAATATTATGACTTTTGCTGGTTAAGCAAAACATATATGGCTAAAAATCAAAGTAAGCAAGCAGGTTATGGCAATAAGAAGAGCCTTAACAATCATTTTAATACATTAATATTTGTTATTTTTGCCTAAGTAACATTTCTGGCAGTCCTGTTATGAACTGATAGAACTCATAACTGCAGTGTTGTCCTGATCCGAACTTTGGGATCCACCAATTAAAACACAATCTCTCGTCATATCTACACTGGTCAGGCATAACATTATGACCACTGATTGATGAAGTGGATAACACTGATTATCTGTTCATCAGGGCCCCTGTTAATAGATAATATATATAAGGCAGAAATTGAAGACCCTTTCCTTAGATATGATGTGTTAGAAAAAGGAAAAATTGGCAGTAGAAGGATTTGATGAGGTCTAACATTTAAATAACTAAAGGCTGGGTCACAGCATCACCAAACATGCAACTCTTGTGGGGTGTTCCTGGTCTACAGTGCCAGGATCTATCATAAACAAAAAGTTGTGAACTAACAACAGAGACACAGATGCATTTGAGGAGTGAGGAGTCCAATCCAACAGATAAGTTACATTTGCTCAAACTGCTCAATAACTTATCACTGGTTCTGAAAGCTGTCAGAATATACAGTACACTGCAATTTGTTGCATATGTGACTGTATACAGACACAGGCCAGTTAGGGTAGAAATGTTATTACCTGATAGCTATTTCAGCAGGATAATGCCCCCTGCTACAATACAAATTGTTTAGGAATCGCTTGAGGAGCACAACAACAAGTTTAGGGTTGGTTGACTTGACCTCCAAATTCCCCAGATCTCAATCCAATCAAGCATTCATTGGATGTGCTGGACAAGTTCAATCCATGGAATCAACTCCAATGAGTTAAAAGGATGTGCTACTAACGTTTGGTGCAACATACCACATCACACATTTAGCAGTCTACTGCAGTCCATGCTTTAGTTAATCAGGACAGTTTTCGCTGCAAAAAAACAACATTAGTCAGGGGGTATGTGTGTCTGTTATTTTATTCTGTCAGCTCTGTGATTTCTGTCTGCTCAATGATCTGCTTGACTGACAGTATGCATAGAGGTTTTGTGTGGAATGAGTGCTTACTATCAGTAGAAAGTGAAGTAACTGCATTTTTGAAAATCAGTTTCTAACTTTCCCACAGCATATTGTATCAATGAAGGTTCAAACTGCACAGAGCTGCATTTATTTCCACAGTAGCATTTGCCTTTCTCTCTCCTCTTTGTGCATAAAGCTTCTAAATGTTCTCTCTGGGTATTCTGACTTCCTCCCATAGTCCAAAACATGCAATTTGGCTCTCTAAATTGCCTTGAGGTTTGAATCAGCCCATGGTTTTCTGTCTCGCGTTTGCTTTGTGTAGACCACCAACCTGTACAGCATGTACACCACCTGTTGCCCAGTGACCTCAGTTGACAGGCACCAGTCCCTCTGCAAGCCTGCAAGGGTTAAACAGGTACAGAAAATGGAGAAATTGCGTAATTTTTTGTTTAATTTTGCAGTTGTGTCAAAAACTTACCACATGTTAAGAGTAATTCCACGTTAATTTTATTTTATTACCTAAATAGTTAATAGGATAAATAATGAGCATGAGTCATATAGAAGGGTAAATTAAATAAGATAAATCTTCAGAGAAGAATATAGAATGTCCAAAATATGGTAATAGATAAGACATGAAGAAGGCAGTAAACAGTGAATTTTGAGAAAAGACAAGAAAGAATGAATGTTCCAATAGAAGAATAATCAAACAAAATAGACATCCGGTCCACCTATGCTTCCTTTGTTCCCTTCAAAGTGCTGCTGTTCATGGGACAATGAAAGGAGTATAAAGGTCCAGCGCTCCATCACCTCCCCTTTATCGACCCAAATGCAGTCTTGGAGTGGAAAGGAGAAGAGACGGCAATGGAGAATAAAAGACAGAAAGATGAATGGTATGTTAGGATATTGCAAGGAAGAGACTGAAGGACTGAGGACAAATGGCAGAGAAAAATTACCTAAAGGACTAAAACATAAAGCAGGAGTGGATAGAAAATAAATCAGAAACTGGGATTAATTTAAAGCATTATAGCTTTGTTTAAGTCAGTAAGTTAGTCTGGTAGAGTAATAACTCATATTTATTTTGGCTTCAGGGTCAGGGTTAAAAAGTACAGTTGTTCTTTATTCCATAGTGTAAATGCTGGGATTGCCTCTGGGTGGACTCTGACATAGTGGGTTAAATGTAACCACCTTCGTGTATAGGACATTAATATACACACATGCCAACACACAAAGGGCAAATATTGGTCCAAATGTTATTTAGAGGGTCGTTTTTATAGGTTGCCTTAAGCCAAACTTGTTAAAACAAAGCCTTTGGGGCTCATGCCGAGTCACTAAAATTTACCTAACCCATATCCTAAGTGCAAATTTTAAAACTAGGGAGTGAGCTTCTGTTAACATAAGTGACTGTCGAGGGTTGGATGACTGCTGTGGGCTACTCGGTTGTCCAAACCACCAGTTGAAGAAGGGTGAAACTTCTGGATATAGGCTGTTAGAAGTTGGGCATGTCATTTCCCGACACCAGCTTAAACAGACCTGCTTAGTAAGACCTTTCAGATTTAGGGAAGTCTGGACCCGTTGGATGGAGAGCTGGATTGAGCAATCCACTCAGAAAAAAGGTAGGAAGGGAGGGGTTAGGACAACAGATAAAAAACAGATAAATATTTTTTATCTGTCATAACTCTACAAATCAAAACATGATTTAAAGGGATGGATGAGTAAACATTGGTAGGTTTGTGGCCCTGGTATAACAGAATGCCAGGAATGTTTATCTATGTAATAAGAACAATACATACAGCATAACTATTACACATTTAGCTTTGTCCCCTTAGATGAGGCACAAAAGGTTAATCTTCTGGCAAAATATTGTTATTCACACATAAAATGTCATGTGAAAGTATTCACTGCTGTGTTTTTAGAAGTTGGTGGATTTATCAATTAATGATTTCCCGTATTTTATCATCATGTTATAAAATGTCCATGGCACAGTATTTTGAAACCAAATATAAATGCTTGTTTTAGAATCTAAAAGATGTGATGCTATGATATGATGATTGGACCTTTTCATGTCTCACTCTTGATCCCAGTTTCATTTGAACACAAAATCATATTAATGAAAATACTGAACATCAATATATAGTGCACAAAAACAACCTTGGAGGAAGGTTTTAGGATTAATCTAATTTAGTTATCAGTTAAGAACAAAGGGATACCTAACACATTTTGAAGTTGAAGAAAAGAATGAGAAACTGAATGTTTAATTGATTATTTACTGCTTTATATGTGAGCTCTTACATTTTAAAATGAATTCTGAGCTCTGACATGGCTTTATTGTCCACATTGAAAAGGTTGGAAAGTAATTGTTTTCTCTCATTTGTATGAGAGGTGCAGATACAGCAGAAGAGATTATTATTATTATTATTTTGCAAAACATATGATAGTGTCAACAAGTCCTAAATTGTAATGTTTTGTATTTAGTTCTTCTCAAAATCCAATTAATCCAATCTTTCTGGGTTTTGCAATGCGGGCTGCATGATGGTGCAGATGTTAGCATTGTTCCCTTATTGGTCCTTGAAGGTCATGCAACATAATCCAGGCTGGGGCCTTTCTGTGTGGAGTTTGCATGTTTTCCATGTGCTTGCTTAGGTTCTCTGGCTTTCCACAGTCCAAACCCATGTTAGCTTATTTAAAGATGCCTTTAGGTAAATGCATTCATGGTCTGTGTTGCCCTCCCGATGGACCTGCAATCTGCAGGGGTGTATCCTCCTCTCCCCAATTGTAAACTAGAGATAGACACCCCCACAAACCGCAACATTGAAAGGATTAAGTGAGTATTGAAAAAACAGATGGATGGATGGTTTTCCGAGTTAAAATTAGAATGATTAGAACTTGGTTGTGATGTAATTCCCAGATAGCCAGTTCCAACTTCCAAGAGAAATCGAAGACAGCAGTAAGATCAATCTTGACTGAAGAATATGTACAACAAATTTAAATTTCCTTGCTAATTTGTTATTCTTTAGTTTCAAAGATGACAACTCCACATACAGGGTTTTTGCTTCTTCTACAGTGTTTTTTACCTTTCCTTTAAAGCTCGTAAAGTTTGGATTTGTAGTTTTTTGCAAACAAACAGAAAATACAGAATAATAATTGTTGCAGAATTCCTATGTAGCTCTTCCTTGGTGAAGAAAAAAGACTAACAGTAGACTTTTAAAGGAGGAAGAATCACATGACAGGCTGGACAATTATGGGAGATAGAGCATCTTATAGGAGATACAAAACATTTAGAGAAGCATGGAGAGGAATACAAAAGGCAACCTTAAAGAGGGATGACAAGCGAAGCAGGGATGGAAACAGATGGAAAGAAAACAGAACTGAGGCTGAGAGGAAACCAGACATGTAAAGCTGAATCACGTGCAAACTTGAGTCCAGAGGGAAGATAGGCACCGACGCACTCTCTCACAGTCATACAAAAGACAGCAACTTTAACAGAAGAGGAAAAGAGGATAAAAAAAGGATGATCTCATGGAGTCACTGCAAATGCACTCCTTAACTCTACCCATGCTGTCAATGCAGGCACAGAAAACATAAAACCATCATGACCTTCATCTGGACATTATTTGCTTAGTTCATTGTTACACATTAAATACACATCTGTCATTCAAAGTGCCTTATAAAGGTAAACATAGACCTTGAATTTTTTTTTTTTCGTAGGCACAAAATTATCTGTATTTTATATAATAGACAGAATACTGCCTAACAGGAAGGTACTCTGGTCAGATGAGACCAACTGTGAAAAAAAAATAACACTAATCTCACCCTGAAAAAAACCATTCCCGTATTGAAACACTGCAGTTTTAATCTCATGCAGCGGTGATGCTTCTCTTCAGCAAGGACAAAGACTTTGGTTAGAGTTGAAGGGAAGATGAATGGAGATAAATACAGGGCAATCCTGTTAGAAGCAGGAAAAGACTTCAGACTAGTCCAGCAGACTAACAATCCTAAACATGAAGCTAGAGCTACAATAAAATGGTTTAGATCAAAGCATACTTATTATTTATAATGGCTCAGTCAAAGTCCACACCTAATTCTAATTAAGAATCTGTGGCAAGACTTGAAAAAATTATGTTAACAAAAAAGGGGTAAAAAATTCAGGCTTTAGATGTGGAAGCTGCCACAAATATACCCCAAAATACGTTAAGCTCAGCAGTAGGTGGTTCCTCAAACTATTGACTGAGGTTGGCTGAATTTAAATCCCAACCACAGATTTTTATTTGTAAAACAAGATGATCCAGTAAAGAACACTGGAAACCAGGGTACTTATATACTGAGGTTGGGGTGGAGAATAATATTGAATGCAGGTGAGTTATTCAGGGGGATATGGAACAGCTGTTGAGGAGAGTGCTGAGCATGAAAGCTGAGGAGCTTAACCATAAGGAAGCTTAACCCTAGAAAACAAACTAAAATACACAATCATAACACAATAATAATTAAGCAGGTAAACACAAAGGAACTAAAAGGACATGAATTAACCACAAAAGATCACAGATGAATAAATTAAAAAGGGAAAAACCCAAACAACAATGATCAATAACTAAGAAGACAAACGCAAATAAAAATCAAAACACAAACACCAGTGGATTATGACACACGGGCTTATAAATACTTTTGCAAGGAGCTACAAGTTATAAACAGAGGACAAATCACTTTATTTGTGGTTTAATTTTTTTATCATGTTTGAATGTTAAATTACTAGTTACTCTCCAATGTCTTTTTGTTAGGTATTAATTATACACATGCTAAAAAAAAGAGTAAATAGAAAACATCAAAAGTCTTTACAAGAAAAGCCAAAGAATCTCATTTCCTGCTCCTCAGATACATTGGATTTAGTTTAAAGAATGCATACGTTATTTGGTAAAAAAAAAAAAGAAAAAAAAAAGACAAATTTTCCATAACATTTTAAAACACATTCTCCAAAAGTGTTTGTCAAATTTTAGGTAATTTTATAGAAAGTCAGCCTTCACAAACAGATCAACGTGTTTTTTTCCCTTGTAGGCTGAAGTGTTTATGTCACCAATGTCTTCACTTAAGTTATTAAAAATCTTTGGATTTTAATGTTCATAAATAGCAACAGAGAATAAACACGAGAGAAGTAGGCAGTTTCTATTAAAAAGTTTTCTGCCTTTATGTCACAAACCGGTTGCCTTCTAATAATACAAATGGGCTCATAATGGGTCTGTGCTTGTACAATGTTGAATTACAGCTGCTTCATAAAGCAGGTGTTAGTGAATGAGTAAATGAGTCCATTTCTCTGATCAGTCTGTCATTCAGGCCTTTGCAGCTGTCACCACTGCGGTCAGAACAATTATTAGGATAAGTGTATCCAGACCACCTGCCAATGTTTCTGCACCTAGAGTGTGCATTTATTATTAGTGTTTGTAACTGCACCTGAAGGGATTATTGACTGTGAAAGTTACTATCCAGTGTGCATGTGGTTTGGACAATAATGCTGCTCAGTTGTATTTCTCTGCAGGGCTAGACTGTCTTCTAACTTTGAGTGCGTTTGCATAGTCCACGAGGGGAGGCAGTAATTGCAATATTCACTCAGAGGCATCTGATCAGACATCATCCAGTGTGATGATGGGTATTTCATCTAAACAGTTTGGTTAATCTGAGTAGACTTCTTGTTGTTGTTTGAGTTATGTTTCAATTATGTAACAGTGGAGTATGTTCTCTGCTTATTATAAAATTATTTAGCAACTGATATATGTTCTTGTATTCCTATTTCAAATATACGTCATATCTTGTCATCTTTACTTTTTCTGTTCTCAGTTACAAAGTGAAGATTTGAAGCAATCTGTTATCTTCCCAGTTATTACCTTATATAAAATGGCCAGTTGTAGTCAACAGTTTACTGAATCTGACTTCTGATCGGGATTATTATTGGATTCAGGTATTTGAATCTAACCTCAGGTAAACAAACCACACATTACGCATTCTACATTGTGATCATTTATTAAACAGAGATGCGCCTAAAAAGAACATATATAGAAAAAAGCTTTTGGCAAATTGTATATACCCAAGAAAGCCTACATATATAAAATATACATAAACCCATACAATTAAAATATATTTCAGTCTAAATTTACTCATCTATGGAATTTAAAATAATAAATATAAGTATTAACTATATTTGTACTGTCAGGGGCTAAAATGAACATAATTTGTCTGAGCTGAATTGTACATAGTTGGACTTAAACCGAACTTGTTTTAGCTAAAATGCCTTGAGGTTACTTTTCTTTTTAACTGATGCTATGTAAATAATCTGAGACCCATTTGAATTCTGCAGTTTATGCTAAATTAATTACTTTAATGCATTGGTTTTAGTGATTTCACAAAATGTTTAAAGACACATGTATCTAATTATGGTCAAAGAACTGAAATAGACAGTTACAGATGAATCTATGGAAGGAAATTACATGAACCAAAACGCTCAACGTTTTTATTTGCCATCTTCAGGATTTTCAGTGAGCAACAGATCAATGTAAATTATTGTGAGAACAGAACATGTGGAAAAATATTTTTCAACATTTTAATTTGGCTGCAAACATTAAGGTGCTATAAAATCTGATAAGTGTTCGGAGCAAACGTAGCCTGACACAGTTCTAAAATAGTTATTTTAAGTGCTGGTTTTCTTTCAGATGAGTAAAGGCTGTTATGAAGCATTTTAGGTGCAACTCAAATTGGCTTGTGCTTTTAAAGATGACTTAAATCAAAATGACAGTTAAGTCAATCATGATTAAAATTAATCATAAAAGATGCAGTATGTTTATGGTTCTTTCCATCTGTCAATCCAACTACTCTGTTGGGTACTTGGGGTAACACATACAGGAAGGAAACCGAGACATCCCTCTTCCTATACATCCAACGCTTATTCTGGGAAAGTCAAAAGGACTATAATCCCTACAGCGAGTTCTGGGTCTTTTCCAGTGTCTCCTTCCAGTGGGAAATGTCCAGAAAGAAATAGGCACCTTTCGAATCAGATGCCTGAACCACCCCCAACTGATGCCTTTTGATTCAGAGGAGGAGATGCTATACTACATGCTCCCCCTAAACAAGTGAGCTCCTTACCCTGTCTGTAAGGCTGATTCCAGCAACCCTTCCACTGGAACCTCTTTAGCAGGTTGTCTTGGGGATCTTGTTCCTACTGTCACGATCGGTATCTCATGATCATAAGTAAGGGGTAAGACCGATATCTAGTCCATGAAAACCACAAACAGTATTAGAGAAAAAAACGACAGTCATGGTTGAGTTGGTTGGGGCTGTGTGTGGAGCTTTTGCTGTCTGGGTGTGGCTTCATCAGCTTTTCGGGGATGAAGCTCACATGTTGGGGTGTGCCCCTGTGGTGAGGGGATTCATGGTGTTTGGGTTCAATGGGCATGTGTTCGATATCTGTGTCCTCGTTGGGGGTGGCCCTGTGGGGAAATTCATGTTGGGGTTCATGGGGGGCGGGGCGCTCATGGGGTTGAGATCGGAATTCATTGGGGGGTGTGGGACTGTTTCATCCTGTGGTGGCTCTGGTTGGCGGGCTTGTTTGGACCGGGTAAACCCGTCTTTTGTACATGGCCCCCTCTCCAGACGAAGATAGGGGTTATTGGGGACTGGGGTCGGGGTCGGGGTCCGGGCCGGGGTCGCTTGGGTTTGGGGCCGGTTGCCCCTATGGTATCTGCATCTGGACCTGGGAGTATAGAGTATGTATGGGGAGTGTGAGTGAGTGTACGACGTCCATTGTTGTTTGTCTCTAGATTGGGTGTGTAGGTGTGAGTGTTTTAATGTTTACGCATGACGGTGGGAATGTGTGATCGTGACTGTGAACCTGTTGTTTGTGTCAGGTTGGGTCTTGGACTGCTCCCTTTCCTGGATCAGTTTAGGCCCCCTATCAAATGTGGGGCCTATTTCCTCCCCGCCACACTACCTGCCAGTGGTTGATGTCTCTGCCTGCTTGTGTATTTGTTGTTCTCTATGTCCGGGGCTGGGTGCTTTGATGTGTGCCGGCTCACTCCCGGTGGCTGCTTGCCAGGGCCTGGACACCTGGGCTCTGTCGAGCCTCTGCTTAGGGAATGATATGTCCCGGGGTCTTGGGTCTCTGGGTCCATAGCAGGATCTGCTCTGGCATAGACGGCTGCTGGCGGGGCCTGTGGGCTCATCGCTGCAGCTCCCTGGGGCCTCTGCACTGTGGCTGCTGTGTGGTTCCCCTGGGACCCTCCCCTGCTCTTCTCTGGTGGGGTTGCAGTAGTCCCAGCGATGGTTCTCCTGGGGTTCCTGTGCTCTGTGGGGCTTTTGGATATCTATGGCTCAGATCTCCTCGTATCGGTCCAGGGGGCAGGTCTGTGGCTCCTCACACTCGCTATTGCATGTTTTTATCGAGAAACCTTGTATAAACAAGCGCGTTCACACTCAGACCCACAGGTGTTTAGATTCAGGTGTTAACAGATACACAAATTTTCCATATTGAGCCTCACTGACGACTAAATACATCTTGCATTCATAAGTACCATGCACTTTTTGGTAAGAAAGCTTTTATTATGTATGTTTCTGCAGGTGTAAAAAGCAGGCAGGGTGTTATCTTGCAATCTCTTCATCCTTCTTTCTTTCCTCCATTATTTTCTCCTTCTCTCCCTTTTTCCATTTTGCCAGACCTCTCTATCTTTGTGTCTTCTTATTTTTTCCTTTTCGTTTCTGTCTCCGCGACCATAACACTTGAAATAATCCCATAGCAGTTTCTAATAAAGTTTCTTTTATAAATATCAAGCAGAGCATTAAAGCGTTAGCTGTAATGCTCCACTTGTGAAAGTAAATCTATTGGGCTTCTTCTTGGCAATTATATATATAAACTTATTTGTCATTTGCATCCCAAGCACATTTTCCAATGCCTTTATGCATGTAGAGTCAGTGGGGAGTTGACGCCTCCATTTGTCGAGTAGCCATCCCCTGCTTGCTGCTGAGAACAGGGAGACAAGGCTATGTGTTTTGTAGAGGGACTTGCTCAGGGTCCTATTCATGCAAGAACTGCCACTGAGTTGGATAAAAATAGTGCCTTGACATATATATGAAGCAATCTAAGTATTGTCATTTGCTGATGTAGGCATTATGGCTCCAGTAGTAGATCAGTGGTTTATTTTATTTTTCAATTCTCATCTTCTAACTATTATCTTCACTCAGCATCTCCCCTGCTCTCTGGTGCAACACGTAAAATTAGAGAGAAAAAATCTACAAACCGATGAGCACAACATAGATTCTCCATTAGGAATGGGGTAATGGAGCGATGAAACAGCTTTAAAAAAACTTTGACCTGGCCTGCTTGACATTCAGTCAACACCAAATAATTAAAAGCTAATGAGTGCCTCTGGAATATAGTGACCATGTCTTATATGGTAACCAAGTCTTATTTAGGGGACCATGTTCGCAGAACAAAAAGCTCCCACAAACACACACTGACACACAAACACATGCTGTCAGCCTCACCATCAGCTTCTAACGTCCAAGTCACAATATTCCTCCTCACGCTGGTTCTCATGTGTGTGTGTGTGTGTGTGTGAGAGAGAGAGAGAGAGAGAGTGTGAGTGTGTAAATCTCAATGATTTGACTTTGTAAAGGGTGTTGTGCATGTGTGAGCATAATGTATGTAATTCATTTGGCATGTGTGTGTTTGGTTGAATGTGTGTTTCTGCTTGTCACAACTGTTTCCACGGCTGGATCAGCAGGATCACTGGTCAGCATCTGAAAATAGTACAGAGAAAAAGGAGCAGCAGTCAAGTTGTGCCAGAAACAATCTGCATGTGATTCATGTCTGTTGAAGGTTTCATATTAAACTTCTCTAGCATCCTTTTTAGCGCATCTGCTGCAGAAAGACCTAAGAGAACGTAAAATAAACTTTTCTTTCTTTCTTTTATTTAAAAGAAATATTAAAAAAATTGTTATATTTTCTCTAATTAGCATATTAAGATTTTATAAATGTCACAAAGTCATCTTTCACTTCACCAGTATGTCAGCAAAGGCCGAGCAACAAGCTGTTAAGTTCTTTATACACCAACAGTGATGAGTCACCGCCCAGCTTATGATTGCTTGCATGACTCTTTCATCGTTAGGGTCTCATGAATTACTTTTTTACATTCAAATTCAGTACTATCAGAGTTTATTTGTAGTTTTTTCATTCCTAAAGGTCCTGATAATGCTCCGTTGGATGTATATCTGTTAAATGCATAAGCAGCAGCACATATAACTTATGCTGAAACAGTACCATTCAGGAAAATGTGATTTTAATGTGCCTTGCAAAATTATTCAAACCCCTTGATGCCTACCCTTTTCTTTCCACATTTGGTCCTTACAATCTTCATTGTAATTTATCGGGACTTCATTTCATAGACAAACAAAAGTAGCAGAGAACAAAAATGACACACAGTTTCCTATATTCTTCTACAAGCTAAATCTGAAAAGTGTAGTCTGCATTTATGTTCAGCCCCCTTTACAGTGAAATCCCAATATAAAGTCCAGCGCAACCTAATGCCAACACAGGTGACTGCACTGGAAAATGAAGTCCAACTGTGCTTAATTTAATCTCAGTATGAAAAAAGCTATCTGTGAAGGCTCCAAAGGTTTGTTAGAGTGACATAGGGGAAGGAACACATGAGAGAGGTTAGGCCCACCAAGTCATGTAGATGAAGGCACTGATCAGTATAAGGCTATGACGTTCCTGCGACAACAAAGGTGGTAAGGAACAAGATGAGATAAGTCATAAAGGTGTGTGTTTGCATACAGGATAAAGTTATCAATAAGCAAGAAATGACGACCTCTCTTTTGGGTGTTTGTGAGTCTGAGTAATCCAAACACAGATCACTCTGAATTTGATAACTGCTGAAACGTCTTTGATTTGGGGAGTCAGTACATAGCCTTCAGGAATTTGGATCAATGGAAATACTGACAGTTTGCTCAAAAATGGTTTTTGACCATAAAACTTTGAGTTTGAAATGAGCATGGAGGAGTTTAAACAAATCAAATAAGGATGGAATGAGTCATGTTTCCATATTTAGGAAGAAGTATAAAAATAGAGGAAGAGAGCAGCAGAAGGAACAACAAGAACTGCTAATGGACAGACACATCGCTGCTGCCCCTCATAACATCTCAAGAAAATTAATAATACAACAGCTCACCATGCCCTGCTTGCCTCCTCCTTTCAAGCCACATCTTCTCCATCTGTTCCTTTCATCCAGTCCTATTTGCTCCTTAATGCTTCACTCAAACTCCCCCATGGTTTAAAATCTTTACCTTTCTGATCAGTGACCTTCTTTAGGTGTAGTTATAGCTTTCTACTCTCTAAAGGTTCAACAATGTTTCTGTAGCTCACCTCCTTGTTAGACTTTCTGCTGCACATTTGTGCAGGAAGTCATGTCCACGTTTAGCCCCCTGTTTTAATCTCTCTATGCCTTCATTGCTTATTCTGTCAGAACCCTTAACTTATTCAGCAAAACCCCACTCACTTTTTTTAGAGCAATGCATTATGCATTTAGACAGCCAACTTTTTCTGTGTGTCTTGCTGCCTTGTCTTGTTCTCTGAAGCAGTTACTTTTCAAAAGGAGCATCAAAACTAGAAACTTTTATGTAAAATGAGGCCATCTGCTTGTCTGAGGTTCTAACTATTGTCATCCTTTCAATGCATCAAATGTGTTGGTTTTAAACCATTCAAATAATAATTTAATTTGTTCATGCCATAATGACACAAAAATGTTTTCTTCTTGTATCCATAAACCGTTCAGCCTTGTGATATTTTACTTATTATCTCTCTGCTGACATTCACAGTCAAAATGGACACAGTGAATTTAGAAGGTCATTTTAGAGGGAAAGATAGTTGAAACACAGCAATTCACCAAATAGTAGAGGCTTTGAACAGTTTTACAGTTAGTGTTAAAGCTAGTGTTAAAATACAAGTTGCTGTCATTATTCTGTCTTCTTGTCAGAAATAATAGAGCTCATTTAATTTAGTTGGTTTCCACCCATAGATCTGATCTTTATGTATAAATTGTAGTTCCTCAATAGGGCTGTGTTCATGGCCATCCGAGACGCTTAATCAAAGCCTTACAGAAGTTAATCTGTGATTATTGTCCTGCTGAAGCACCTAGCTTTGGATTTGACATTAAGTTAAACAATTTGGAGGCAGTGCTCCTCCTTCATTAACCAATTACCTTTATGTAATGCACTGGTACTACTAGCAGTGAAGCAGACCTGCAGCATGATGCCTCTGCCACCATACTTCAAGGTTGAAAATGAAAAATGATCCCAAACAACTGTACAAAATGCCTCTGACCTCAATCCTATAGAAAATGTGAAAGCCATGTAAAAAGTTGGGTTCATGTCAGGAAACTTAAATGAACTCTACTGAACCAGTGTACTGGCTCAGCTTTTGATGTTACTATACTGTTAGCAGCAGTTCAAAAGGCTCAATGACAATGTTTCAGAGCCCTGTTCCTGCAGTGCCTCTTAAACAGATCCTAGACAGAAGGAAGAAACTTGACCTTCTGAGCTCCAGTAGAGAGGACAGTTGTAGAGACTACAGTTGAGAGGAACAGTTCTGCATCATATTGTGATGCGTTTGAGCTCACTTGGTCATTACAGATTTATTGCAAATAAGTCAACATCTTTCTTTTTTTTATTTAAAGCTTCCAGCTGGATTGACAGTTGGTCTTCCAAGGCATTATTTTAGGGTGGCAGTAGCCAGACCATGCTCCCCCAATAGATTCACCTAGGCTATCATCTCACTCTTCAGTACTGTCTGGCTGCTGTTGCTGAGCACTGTGTGCTCAGGTCGTCTCTATTTTTTTAATTTGTTCAAATTCTACCCTTTGATTTCCTTAGGGTCCAGCAACCTCATGTTTTAAGCACATATGATGAATGCTCTAAAGTTAAATAAGACAAGGAGCATAACTACTGGTATACATCTGTAGTTCAATATATTTTCAAAGAATTTACATTACAGGCTTGTTAAAGGAGCTTTTTTTGAATGTCTTTCGGAACATATTCTTCTACAGTTATTTACAGTGAGATAGATTTAGACAAAAATAGGAGAAGAGTGTGAGAATGAGGGCAATGAGTTTGCTTCATCTTTGCAGCCCCAGTGCAGCTGTTGAGGTTTGAAGGGAAAGGCACTGTTCCGAAAAGTGCTTTGCTGAATTTTTCAGTAGTACAGGTGAGGTTGTTCTCTATAAATAGTTCTGAGTTTTCTGGAGATGCTCACTATAAAAGTTGTCTGGCTAAGTATTATCTAGATCTAGATTTATATACATCACATTTAGTAAAGTCTTTGTTTTGAACATTGTATAGGAACTAAAAGACAGGAAAATATTTTGTTCACAAACTGTGTGATGCTATTTTTACCATTTGGCTGCTGTTATTGCCCACCCATGCAGGCAGGGGTAGTGATGTTATTTCAAAGTGAAAGCTGAATTGCCTCCATGGTGGCTGTATAGTGGTACCTCCTTAAGAGAGCCTCCAAATGTCACAGAGGGATGTTCTAGATCCACAGCAGTAACAGATGGAGAGAAGAAATGGAACTAGTTTACAATCTCTCACAAGCGATAGTTCGCAGCATGACAAATCAATATTATTATCTTGGGTAAGGAAGCAGCCAATCTCCAGAGAGTTGATGAAGCATGTGTGTGTTATCTGTGTGTTTGCCTGCATACAGTACTGACAGGTTTGCCTTTCTTCTGTCCTACTTTCAGTTCTCTCCACCATGTTGCCTTTAAATGGGTCAGGGAGGAGAGCTGTTTCCTCCCTGGGCTCGGCAGCTGATTAAAGAGCCGCTCATACATTCCAAAAGAGTCTCTCACTGAAACACAACATGACTCTGAGCAAGTTCAAGCCCAAAGAAAGGCGGTAGAGGATGGGCATTCCCTAACTGTAGAGAGGAACAGAAATTAGCCTGGAATGCAGGCAAATGTTCATTGTAGGACATTCAATTTAAATTCCCGTGAAACCTAAATCTAACATATAGTTGATCTTGCCCTTTATACCCCTGTTACACTGTTGTGTCCCACTGTTCAACAGACCCGATTTCAAGACTGAGACTATACATATACTTAAATATGATATTTAAGTATATGAATTGATGTTAAGTCTATTCCTAATTTAGATGACATTTTGTCTATGTTTAGATGAAGCAAAACTGCTTGGTTTAGATAGGCTTAAACGTTTATGTTAGATATTGCTATATCTATCTCACATACAGTAAACAATTAAAAATGCACAAAGATTACCGAAATCTTGTAAATAAAGCGTAAGCCTAAACGCAAAGACAGCTTGAATGTGTGAACTGACCTTCCATTTTTAGTAATTATTTTGAAATAGTAATCTCAATGTTTTGAATGGTTCTTCATATTTACGTTTATTTAAGAACTAAAAACAGAAAAATTGAGCAATTAGTGGTAAATATAAAGATATATGAACAGTTAAGCCCAAAATTAATCCTACCCATGGCAGACTGAGATATGAAATTACCTATCTCTAATTAGCTATCTCTAACAAGAAAATATTCATTGGCCTTACAACAATCGAACCCTACTTATAATTGGTGACCAGCATTCAGCGTGTTTCCACTGGTATTTTGACAATTTATCTTTGATAAATTGTCCAGTAGAGGCTTACAACATGTATCTTCCATTCAGAAGATACATGTTGGTAAAATTAAAAAAAACTAAATCCCCCAGAGGTATGAGTATTTTTTTGGGTTGTCTGTATATGTTTGTACTAAACTGGCAAAGGGAAGCACACATTTTTATTTAGAGTGTTGTTAGGCATTTGAACTGTAGAGAATGTGTATTAACAAGGCACAAAGTTCAATGTGTTGCCATAACAAAGCAAGCGCTTCAGCAGAAATTCATGAACTGCTACATCATCATTCAGGCACAGCACCTCTGTGACCAAGTTGCATATGAGCAGAATTGGGTAATAACAAATTACATTTATTTGAGTAACTTCTACAAGCAGTTTTGCTCCACCATACTTTTCAGTTTTATTTGATTAATATTATTTTGCCTGTCCAGGGTGTACCCCGCCTCTCGCCCATAGACTGCTAGAGATAGGCACCAGCTTCCCCACGACCCACTATGGAATAAGTGGTAGAAAATGACTGACTGACTGACTAATATTATTTTGATGTGACTCCTATTTGAGTAAAATATCTGGCTAATCGATCAACCTCTAGTTACTTCATTGAATGAGGAACAAGCAGATTGTAACCAAAAATGCACCAGACATAGACGCAAGCCTACAGTTTACATACAGTGAGACTGTTTTGCACACAAGCTTCATTGATCTAATCTTAGTTTCTATCTGAATCTGCTGTGCCATTTGGTGGTCAAGTGAACATACAATATGCAGTACATTTTGTCATTGGAAACACTTTGGACTGTTCTAACATGTATATACTAATTACTGTAAGTAGTGGTTTCAAAGGCTTTATGTTAATAAGGAAAGTTTATTAAAATTTGATTTGTATGTGTTTCTTCTCTTTGAATTTAACCATGTGTCACCTTAGTGTTCTAATAAACCTTTAAACGTCAATTTTATATATCAGATAGAAACCTATTAAACCCTATTAAACTAAGTATACCCAGTCATTATGCTCCATTCGGAGATCTTATGGGTGAATTTTTATCCCCACTGGAGGATCTGCTTTTAGCCATTTGATAGCATAAGAATATGCATCGCCTTAAACCTGTTACTGTAACATATACAATTTCATCTCCAGCACAGCTAGGCTGAAACAATTATATTGAACATGTCAAAAAAATAAATTCAATTTTGTCTAAACTGATTCTTTGTGTGAATATGTTTTCCTCTTTTAGAACCCTCTGTTCTCAGTCTGTCAGTGTCACATGCTGACATTTTGTCAGAGCCCTTGGTGTACAGATGACGCAAAAGGAAGTTTGCAGTAACTGTTTCCAACTTGTCTGCTAAACTTAGAAAAATTGCAGTTGTTAAAAGAGCTGGTTCAATGTTGTGGGGAATGTGTTTTTAAACCAACCACCCACTGATCAATGTGATGGGTGAAAGATATTTATTACATGTGCAGTGATTGATTGAGTTAAATGACTAATTCAAGATTGTTAATAGTGAAAAAGGGAGAGTTCATACAGTATTTAAACCATGATTTACTGTTAGTACTCATCACAAAACAAGTTTTGGTATACATTTTTAATTTCTTTATTTATACAAAAGGGTAATATCAATTTGACACTTGAAGGATAACATATTTTTCCACTTGTTTTATACATATTTACAGGAATTCTATTAGTCAAGGCTGCAGATTTCAAGGCTTTGAAATGTTCAGATCACAGCTGTTTCTGATATTCTTTACAGACAGAAAAAAGCAAGAGACAGTATCAGAACAACTGCCAAGCCATGTTATTTGTAATTTATACAGCTTTTTATTTGTTCTGCAGTCCATTGCCAACTGATTAATATCTGCACAAGTGGTCACCTGGCTGGTTGACTTGTATTGTGGTGCTAAGAAACAAGCTGTTAGTAGCAACTTTTGTCAGATAGAGGCGGGGGAGTGGCATTGCCAGTACAAACAGAAAAAAAGGCAAATATTGCCTACTAATATCTACTTGTCAAACACACTGATGCAAGCACATGGTATCTTCAAATATTTCGAAATAAAAATGCTTGGGTGTTTGCTTGTAAAAACCTTGGAAATTACTACACCTATTTATTGGTTACTTTGCAGCCTGGTACCAAAAGAACCATGGGCGTGTACTGGGGCCCAGTGGTTTGGGACACCTACACTATATCAGTGCCCTTAAGTAGTGAAATTATTACCTAAATTAAGCAGAATGTGATTGGGCAGCCATTAGATGGAGCTTATCCAAGCATGTGGTTTTCCTTGGTGAGTTAATCTTCATCATTGTAGACCGAGCATCTGCATAGCATAGTCCAAGATTGGGTAATTTTATTATTGGGTCTTTGCTTCTGTAGATTTGTGTAGCACTTTTTTTAACACACCATCTTTTTAAGTCACAATCACCCAGCCTTTCTCACAAACATGCACACATTTGTACACTAATATGCAGATCAGTAGGCAACTTGGGGTTAAATGCCTTGCTTTTGCTATGTGGTGAGGGAGAACATGTGAATCAATTACACAACCTTCTGATTGTAGGACAACTACTCTTCCCAGTGAACCACAGTTGCCCCTAATCTGTTCTTTGCTTTTCAACAAAAATTGGCTTGAAAGATTATAACACCCCCAAAATGTTTAACAACATCAGCTAAGAACTGCGTTGAAGCAAATTCATTAAATTTGAGTTGTTTCAGAGACTTGAGCAGCTTGTGAGCCAAACTGAACAAAAACAACAAAAGGAAAACCCTTATATATAACTATACTGGTAGATTTGAAACAAATGTAACTGTTTTTTTATTTTAATTCAAGACAGAATGAATGCTGTTCCATGAATAGAAAAGCCTGAAGTTGCAGATGAGATCAAGAGAAATATTGTGCAATGCAAAACCTTGATAAAGGAGAGGCTTTTTTTAAGTCAATATAATTGACAGCAGTGACGGTGTCATAAAGAGACAGATTGTTATCACCAAAGGAAGGAAAGCATAACTGCAATTGTTTAACAATGTATTCTTTTAAGTGGACCATAAGTTGTGATTGTTTGCATGCAGATGCTTCTCACAAAATCATACTTTTTACCTTTGAATTTAATACCTCTCTCTTGAAGAAAGTACAGCATTTACTCATTTAAATACTTGTAAATGCTGGATTAAATTATTTACAGAATTATGGGTTCTACACATGTACGACTATTTGAAGTTAGTAAAAGTCATGAGTTAGCTGATTAGGGTTTTTGCACTTGGATCTGTGTCGTATAGTTGAAAAAGGGGAATGTCTGACTTTCTGGGCCTTACCAGAGCTAAATGTAAAAGCTGACGTTGTTCTTCATGCCCTGAAGAAGTCTGAACTATAAAAGCTGGGAGAACATGGCAAAATCAAGAACATTTTGTGGGTGTGTGGGCAGAAGGAAAAAGTCTTACAACTCCTTGTTTTTCTCTCGGGTTCTGATGTCTTCCTATCAAAGAAAACATGTTGTTCTGCTGTTCTTTTTGCATGTTATCTTTCTCACACTTGGCTCATCTAAATAAAGAAACATGACTCATGCGCTGAAAGATGTGCGTGTGAGTTTGTGTTTGATTTGCTGTAAAAATGGAGCTTGTACAGCAACCGACATAATACTTCGCATTATAAAATAAGGGGAAATAATGGAATCTGATCTCAAAGGAAACCCGCTGCACACACATCTACAAACACACAGCCATGCCTCACCTTGATTATTGAGTTTAAAGAGTGAATGACTAAAACACACATCCTATTCAAATGTTCTTTCTCGTTTATCTTCCATCTTTCTTTAGTTTTTCTTTCTTTATAATAATGTTACTTATTTAGTTAGAGCATTTCTGAAACTCCCACAGTTGGTGTGTTTGCAAGTGTGGGGGTGTCTGAGTGTGCAAATCGGAAGCAGAAATGAAATCTGGGGCTGTGACAGACTGAGAGAACATTGATTCACACTTTATTAATTTTTTTTTTCCTTCAGATTTCCTCACTACGCTTGTATCTGAGCAGAGAAGCTGAACGGATAAATGGCACCTATCTTTCACACCTATGTCTGCTTTGCACAAACATTCATTCACATCATTTTATTTTTACATTTTCTACTTGTTTAAATGATATCGGAACAGACACCATCCACAAGAACTGACATTTAAACATAAATCCAAGCAGGTGTAAGGAGAAGTCTTGAGGGATTTTTCAATGAAAACAATAAACTAACAATTGAAAGACTTGGAAGATAAAAAGGTTGGGTCCGTGCATGTCATGATAATTGGTAGCTGTCTTCAGAAACCTGTGAAAGAAAAGAAAAAAAAAACACAAACAAATGGTTAATTCATTTTCATTGTAAACAGAAAATATTAAATTGTATTAAAAGACATTATTTATTCATTTATTTATTTATTTATGTGGAGATAGTATAAGGAGTAAGCTAAAGTTGCATTGATTTTCCTCAATGGCTAAACTATATTAAAAGAACATCCGTGAGAGATGTAAAATTGATCTTTTTCATAATTGTAGTTGGGCATCTAATTCAGCAATTATTGCATACTGTGACTGTAGGAGGAACTGTTTCCTCTTTACCTCCTTCACCTCAAAGATGTTGTCCAATAAATTTGTTCACCACAAATAAACATATGTAGAGCAAATAAACAGAAAGAAATGCATATCAAACATTCTGATTAGGTTGGATGAAGATAATTACTGCAAAGAAAATCTTAATCATACTCTGTGGGTACTCACCATTTATGGGCAGTGACATCAAGGTGGTGAAGCACATATTTGCTAGCTTAAATTAGGGGTGTAAAAAGTGTCAAAACATGACAAAAAATGACATTTTATTGTTTTTTGTGCCAATGTTTTTTTTTCATTCTTTTAGATAAGAAAAGAACATCTAACTGTCATAATCTCCCTGTGTTTGGGGTTTTGAGTACTGTAACTTTCTCTGCACTTCTATGTTCTTCATTTGCTTTATTTCAGTTCATTCATGTTTATTAGATTCATTCTGGTGTTTAGGTGTTTGTTTCTTCCTGGATTCCTATGTTAGATGTATTAGTTTGTATTTTCTTATAGATCTGCTTTCTCCCTGTGTTTTTGGTAGTCTCATTGTTTAGTTTTTTTCTGTTCACTTAGATGTTTTTTGTTACTTCCTTGCTCATTTGTGTTAATGATTGACTCTCCCTCAGTTGCCTTCATTCTCCCTTCCACCAGCTGCTTCTCACATCAAGTTAATATTTTATGTTTTAAAACTAAAAGATTGCTAGTTTCTAATGAGAACATCCAATTATCAAAACATGCACAGACCATGTTAAAGAACATGTTACAGATTTTCCTTAAAATCTAAATAGAAATAAAAATTAGATTAGGTAAACATGGCATCAAATAAACTTGAAACAATAACATCACAATAAGAATTCCCATTAAATAGAAGGAATAAATTACAGTTTTTAAGTTTAAGATTTTTAATTTCCTTCCATAAAAACTAAGACAGGCTAACCCACTACCACAAACACACCAGGCTTATAGACAGAGACAGACTGAAACTCATCTGTGCTTTCATCAACTTGTTTATTTCTAACCTCTTTATCTTTGGTTGAAATGTATAAAGTTTGGTAATAAATCAACTTAGAAGAATATATTGATAATACACAACTATTGTTGAGGAGGTTTCTTTCAACATCCTAATCTTCTTGTTAAACCAAGTTTAACAAACTAACTTTCTTGTTTTTCTTTACATTACACAACAGGCTGGTATCACTTTATACTATTGAAGTATTTGTGTTTACTTTACAAATCTACTTGAAAAGTTAAAACCCTTCATAACTTCCGCATGGTGCATAAACGCCCCCTCACAGCCTGATACTCTCAGCATGGCTTGCTATGTCGAATGTTGGTGGTCCTTCTGTCAATCAGCTGTCAAAGCCCATATGTGTGGCTTCAGTCCACTGACAGAAGAGCCACCAAGATGTGACACACAGGCACAGATAGAGATGTGGGAGCATGCAAATGTAAACAGTCCATCACTTAAACATACTGTGTGTGTGTGTGTGTGTGTGTGTGTGTGTGTGTGTGTGTTCTTGTACTTGCTGCTGAGTGAGAATTTTTTTGTGTATTTTTATCGCCAAGTGAGGACATTTTGACAAAGTGAGGACATCCTGGTCCTCATTTTTCCAAATTCCGTTCTTGGGACAGGGGTTAGGTTTAGTACTAGGGTATGAATTGAGTTATGGTTAGGGTTAGAGTGAATGAATGTACAGCAGGTGATACTGTTTGCATATGTTACATTAGACAACCACCAATGGCCTATGACCCTGCAAGGATTCACCACATATACAAAATGCATGGATAGTCACAGATGTGTGCAGTTAGGGCATGAAGAACAACACTGAACTGCATTATTTTGCTATTGTCCAACATGAAACTTTAGAGTGAGAGAAATATATCCCAATCCCAATATGTATATGCTATATATGACAATATGTGCCAATATTTTGTCACTATCAACTCATCACAAAATAACAATTGTCTTAAAGGGCCTGAAGTCGGGTTTCAATGCTCTGGCTGTGTTTTTAGCGACCCTATCAATGAATCAGAATACTATTAAACAGTTCATTAATTTCAGTAAGTGAAACACATTACATAGATTAATTTACACACAGACTGGTGTTTTCTTGCCTTTATGCTTTGTTAATTATGATGATTTTTTTAGCTTACAGCTAATAAAAAGATGACATTTATATTGACCGTTGCAAATGCGCAGCAAACGGCGCTAATGCGCTGCAAGCACATGAATGATTCAAACTCCAAAACCCTCAAACATAAAAAAAACAATGCCACAAAAAAATGCTGCAAAAGAAAAATGCTGCATATACAATGTGAACGGCAAAGAGCAAAAACAAGTTAGGGTTAGGGTTAACTCACTCCACAAAACAAGTCCACCAAACCTCCAGGGGAAGTCAACCACAAAGTCATATTGGACCAGACCCTCAGTAAAGACATTAACAGGATTGCCCAGATAAAACTTGGAGGGAAGAAAGTAAAGGTACGTTTTTCTTCACACTTTTTTTAAACAAGTGGTTGTAATATTTTTCAAGATTATAGAACAGCAGCATATTTATGTCTGTAATATTAATGGTCCACTCCCTCAAGTGGTCTGGTGCACTTCCTTCTTTTTAGAAATTTCGCCAGTTTTAGGAAGTACAATGGCCCCTGAGAGGTCAAGACAATGCTTCACGAATTTAAAGTTAAGAACCCATAAAAATGCCTAAGAATCAACTAAGAATCATTTACGATAACTAGGAATCTCTTATGCATTTGTTAAGAATTAACTGGGATATTTTGGGTTTGGAGTTTTGCACCAAAATTTCAAAATTTTCCACCGAATTGGAGATGGCTTCAGAATTGCAAGAACTGACTAAGAATAAAATATGACACCAGGTACTTTTTACAATTCAACTGAGAATCGTAAAGTTTTGACATTCTTGGCAATTCGTGTTATTCATGGTCTGTTTGGAATGGGGGCTTTAGAAACAAGTGCTAAATGGGAAAAACACATCTTTAACATTTTTAATCGTTTTAGGTAGCAAATCTGCTTTATATTGCTTCAGAAACATATTTACAGCTTACCATCTTACAGTGATTTTAGCATTTACTAAGTGTAGTCTAGTTTTGTACAGCTTTGAACTGCTGATACCAGTTTAACAGATTCCAGTTTCTCATTAAGTTTCTCATTAATTTCTTATGTATGGCTTTCGGTATATATATATTTTTTTGCCTTCCTTCCATCAGCAGTGAAAAGTGTTCATAACAGTAGAAAGCATCACATCATGTGTGTGAGAGAGCAGGTTGGTGTATAACTGGCTTTCACTGTGTTTCAAAACAAAGGGCAAATTATTACATAGTTCACATTTTGAGCTGTCTGTAGCTTCTTATAATATTATTGATAAGCAGGGAAAGCCAGACATGTCAACTAGTCATTTTTCCAACGTCAAGTCTCAAGTCTTTGAGAGACAAGTCCGAGTCAACTCTCAAGTCACTGTAACGACTGTAATTAACATTCACACATCTAATGCTCACCTTGCGCTCTGCCTGAAACACAGAATTCAACATGAAATAAAGTCTAGTTAAGTGCTGTGAAATACTTTAAAATGAATACCACGTATTTACTAGAAATATAAATATGCATTCATGTTCAAAGAATAATAGTATGAATAGGTTAACACCAGTTATTGCTAAATTTCCCAACGATTCAAACAAGTATTTTATTTTGAAGAACTGAGAGGTTCTTTGTAATGCCACTAGTTTTACTTAAAATCCTGTTTAAATTTGAATTAGGCAGCTTGCATGTGACAAAATCATCTACAAGCTAAAACCTGTGTGACATGTGACAGAAAGCTGGGAATAAGAAGGTATTCAAACTAAAGGCTAAAAGCACAATAATAGTGGTCAGAGGGAAAAAATTGGCTGGGAAAAAGGAGGGAGAGCACCATTTGTGCCCAGTAAAGATGAGAAAGAAGTGACTGAAAGTAATGGAAATCAAGGGAATGACTTCAATAACGAGTCAGCCGTAAGGCAGAGTGCAAATCTGACAGTGCAAGCTGATCTGTTAGAGGTCACCGTGCCATTAGAGATGGAGTCCGCTCCTGGGAGACAAAGAAAGAGAGGACTAAACTAGGGGGGATTCCCAGTGAGGCCCATTTACATTATTTGTAGCCCTCCGCTGAACGGATGGCTCCTATATGGACTGTACCATTAAGTGTAGCTTAGCAAGGTCCTGGGAGCCTGCAGCTCTGTGGCATGTTTCTGCTCCTTTACTGCCTCCATTTATTCGTACTTCCTTCCTTCCTTCCAGTAGATATTTCGAACCATCATACACTGCTTCTCCTTCTCTGTTCTTGTTTTCTCCTTCTGCGCTCTAGTCCCTCACTAACATTATAATTCATACGATTATACATGCTTGTGGACATTTCTGGGCCTAGAATTTAAATTCCTTCAACAAACACATTAAACATCTCATTTTGTAACTAATGCAGAGTTATCAGCAAAGACCCACAAGCGAGATATGTGCTTACTTCCTCTTTGACCTAAACCCAGTGATATTTGGGGTAATAATTTCTCTATTAATGCTGAAACATTTGCCATAGCTACGTGATGTATTCTCTCCGCTCAATACGATTTTTACCAGTTACCCACACCGCGTAATGAAGCTCTCAGTCCTCAAAGTTGCTGTCCCAAGTTCAACCCCCAGCTAGATAGGCTTCTTGGTATTTAACATTCACAATTGATCACAAAAACTATTTTCTCAATAGTGTTCTCAACTAAAGACTTTTTAAACATAAAGTTTCCACTTAAGTCATTTTCAGATTTTTTCCAATCAGTATTTGTAGAACTGCTGGATGTTTTGTTATTATTTACATATTTTGCGCTACTTCAAATATTAAGTCTTGAAAGTTTGAAGGTTTTAATTTGACACAAGGTATAATTCTGATTCTCCAAAACTGAATTTAATCATAACCAAGGATAAAAACTTACTTAGCATTGGTTGTATATGCTATTTTATGCATTTTCCTACATCTTCAGGCAGGAAGTTAAATATCGGGGAATATAAAAAATAAATTGTATGCAATTATTCATCTTGCACTTGGTTTTTTTCATCTCTTCTAACATAGTTTGCCGTCTATAACTGCACAAAGATGTTTAAACTTAGATATTGTATTGCAACATCTTTTATCATGGGTGTAGAATCATAAATTTTGTGTTTTTTTAGATTAAAGGATAAATTATTATTCATATTATTATTAGAAACAAATCAACTCTTTGCTTTGTTTAATTCTTGTCATAAGGCTTGTAAGAACAACAAAATGAGAAACTGTAAAATGAGATTTCCCATAGCTAGTTCATACATATGTCGATGTGCCCCTGGGCAAGGCACTTAACCTCAAGTTGCCTACCAATCTGCATATCGGTGTATGAATGTGTGAGCGTTAGTGATTCGGTGAATGTGGCTCTAGTGTAAAGCGCTTTGAGCGGTCTGTATGACTGGAAAGAGCTATATAAGATCAGTCCATTTACCATCTTTTGTTTTATCCACAGAACATATTAAATATACTTTACATATTCAGGTTAACTATTTAAGCACCAAAATGTCCTAACCCTAAAAAGCTAAATAATATAATTTATGTGTAAAATTATTTGTGTGAAACTATGAGAGAATCTGAAATTAACTGGGTCTAAGTAGCTGATGGAATAACTTAGAAGGGAGTTCTCACACAGTTATAAAAAATGCAACCTCCACATTGTGCATTATGTGTAGCTATTTAATAAACAAGCTGACATTTTTTATGTCAGTCAGTCAATCATTTTCTACTGCTTCTTCCATGGTGGGTCGAGGAAAAGCTGGTGCCTATCTCCAGCATTTTATTGGCGGGAGGCAGAGTACATATTTTTATGTATAAATTCAAAATTCATAAAAAGGGTGTATTAAACAACTCATATATGCATTTAGTTAGGTATATTTGGTTCTTGGGGTGCAGGGGTAAGTTGTTGAATTGGTTCTGTCAGAAACACGTTGTTCATCTGTTCAGCTCAGTGAGAGACAGGATGACTAATGACGGATGTGTGTGTGTGTGTGTGCGTGTGTGTGTGTGTGTGTGTGTGTGTGTGTGGGAGAAAGACAGAGATTATGAGCCGTACAACTATACAGTATGTAGGAAGGCTCACCACCTCAGCCTTATTGTAAGGTTGGTGGCATATCTCCGTAAAATCAGTTCTTCTAAAATCATAGAGCAAGGAGAGGCAGATGCCAGCATATACACAAAGCACACACACACAAAAACACGAATGTGCTCTCATGCACAAACTCATACGCCTACATTATTGTAGCATTAATGAGAAATCTGAGCACTATCGCCTCTCACAAACGCCATGAGAGAGTAAGCAGAAAACACAGAGAGGAAAAAGTAAGGGAAATGAGGGATGCGCTAAAGGAAGGAGATAAAAATGAGCACAATGGTTAGGATTGGACTGTATCATGGGAGGAAAAGAGCAGGAGAGCAGGAGAGAAAGAAGAGAAAGAAAGGTGTACAAGTGACTTATGTTTAAATACATGAGCTTGTATGGGAAAGCCATCCATTTTTTTTCTGTGTAAAGCTGAAAAAGTAAATTTTTGGAAATATTTTTTTTTTACACAAAAGCACAAATCTCTTGTCTAAATTGCAATAAAGGCTTTGTTTCAAAGCCTGGTAGGGGTTATTAATGTTATGTGCAATAAGGGTTTCAAGGAGATGTGCGTAATTCCTGGCAATGTCCTCTAAGGCCATAGGAACTTCAGTTATTTGAATGAATGCAGAACTAGAAAAATCCAGCTGCAACCAGCAGCTCAGTGGTTTGTATTCTGCTCCCTCCCGGTGCTTCTGTACTGTATCTTTCTCTCCTTCCTCCTGTTACTCTTTTCCTCCCTTCACCTCATTTTTTTTCTCCTGGTTTATCTTCTTGATGATTATGAAATACCAAACGACTCATACCCCCGAAGCTTCTTTGTCTATTCAGCAATATGTAACTTTGCATTAGTATTATTCTTGGCTGCAGAGAATCTCACAAATCTATTTTTAAAAACATGAGCTTTCTGTGCCTCTGCTGGCTGGTTACGGTCATCACAAGTGGAGGTTGCCTCTGTCCATGGTGCTGATGTACAATAATTCCCAGGCTGCTGCAAGAGGAATATGCGTTACCATATTCTTAATGGAACAAATTTCAACACATGTGCTCAATTTAATTGCTTCCTGAACTACTTCATCGTTTAATTCATACATGACACATCTGGAAACATATTCCAGTGTATTTTGTTGCCACTGCAGTATAGTTATGACAGTTATATAAATAATTGTTTGAGTGAATTGTTTTGTTGTTTTTTACAAATTAGTATTTTTAAATTCAGAAAGTTTAAAGACAGATTTTCCTGAAAGATTTCTGTGAGATAAGATGCTGTTCACGTGCATGGAAAGGCAAAATTCTTAATGAATTTGTCTTTTTCTACATGTTTCCCTCAGGTGTGCACTTTGATGAGGGCCTGTTAATATCCCAGGTGGTTGTTGTCTGTGGCACAACACTCATTTAATATAATGACACATTTAATATAATGACAAGTTTTAGTCTCATCCAGTTTTACATGTGCTTCTCAACTCCAGATAAAGTTTCTTTGTGAATTAAAAACAGAAGTTTCAGAATACTTAAAGGGACAAGACACCATAAGTGAAGGAAGAAGAAATTAAAAGATATAAATGAGCCCTTATTAAGATCTCCTGTACAGATTCACACTCACACTTTCAATTCACATTTATTATGGATTGTTATATTTGGACTTATTCAATGAATTACTTTCTTGTCCAGGAAAGACAAACACGTTACCATCATAAAATACAATCTATTTACAGATTAATATTGTGTTATTATTACACCATCTAGATGCAGAAACAAAATATTTGTTTTAAACTACACTGAATGTTAATGGTCTAAGGTATTCTTTAAAAAAATCTAACCTCCATTCTATTCTACACGAAGTGTTAAATCACTTAAAGCGCTGTGAAAAAGCTTTTGTTCCCTTACAGATTTCTTCATTTTTTGCGTTTTTGTTCCAGCTTTGTTTTTGTTTCAGAGCATGAAACACATTTTAATATCAGACAAATATTACATGAATAAATCCAAAAAGCAGTTGCAAAATGATGTTTTACTTTACTGTATAAAAATGACGCAAAATGAAGTAGTTTTATGCTAAGTCAAAAAACGGAAAGGAGGAGGGAGGTGTGCTCTCTGTATGATTCCCCAGGGAAAGGACAGTAAATAGATTTTCTCTTCCCAGCTAACAGACATCACTGTGCACACAACCATGAAATAAGAAAACACCCCTTGATCATTCCAACCAATAAGATTACATCAAACCTTCTCTTAGAAAATGACATAAAAATTCTGCAATTGACCAATCAACGCTCTTGGTTACCACTCAATTCTTAAACAAGAGTGTGTGCTGACATTTAAAATTACATTACATTTTATTTTGCTGTCCAGCTATCTTTAATACTGTGCTTTCCCTCAGGATGTGAGACAATAATGGACAGCTGTGTGTGTTTAAGTCTGATGGACTGTGACTTAACATGTTCAAAAGGGTTCAATCTGGGCTCTTTTTTCATCTGCTGTGACTTTTGCTCCATCATCTTCCCTGTTTCATACTAATCCAGTCAGCAGAAACACAAAGAGATAAAACACTATGAAATGATTTGGCCCTAACTCTATGGAGAGATTTAAATGGATGAACAAGAGAGCAGCTTACATTTTCCTGTGAATGATTATATAAGAGCTGACTTACCGCAATCATTTCCTGCTGTTCCTTAAGTGTTCTCTGTTCAGTTGCTCTGCCTGTCAGTGTTTCAGTGTGCAATTGCAATGAGACAATGAGTTACAGTTTCCATCCCTGACACCTGACCGGCAATGCTGACTCAGCTCAGACTCACCCTAGATCCTTAGATTGGCTCAAGTTTAAATACAGAAGGTTTACCATAAAATTTTATGTTGATTTCTCATTAGACATCTAAATTAAATCCACATTTGTTGACTTTATGAATGATAAATGTTTCTTCTAAGTCTTGTAAAACAACTTGGTAACATAAACAAAGAAGGTTATAATAATCCTGAGTTTGTCTGTTTATTTAACACAAACAGGAGTTTTATCAAGATTTTCCACTAGGTAGTACAGGGGTTGGGCAATGAAACTGAAACACCTGGTTTTAGACCACAATAATTTATTAGTATGGTGTAGGGCCTCCTTTTGCGGCCAATACAGCGTCACTTCGTCTTGGGAATGACATATACAAGTCCTGCACAGTGGTCAGAGGGATTTTAAGCCATTCTTCTTGCAGGATAGTGGCCAGGTCACTACGTGATACTGGTGGAGGAAAACGTTTCCTGACTCGCTCCTCCAAAACACCCCAAAGTGGCTCAATAATGTTTAGATCTGGTGACTGTGCAGGCCATGGGAGATGTTCAACTTCACTTTCATGTTCATCAAACCAATCTTTCACCAGTCGTGCTGTGTGTACTGGTGCATTGTCATCCTGATACACGGCACCGCCTTCAGGATACAATGTTTGAACCACTGGATGCACATGGTCCTCAAGAATGGTTCGGTAGTCCTTGGCAGTGACGCGTCCATCTAGCACAAGTATTGGGCCAAGGGAATGCCACGATATGGCAGCCCAAACCATCACTGATCCACCCCCATGCGTCACTCTGGGCATGCAACAGTCTGGGTGGTACGCTTCTTTGGGGCTTCTCCACACCGTAACTCTCCAGAATGTGGGGAAAACAGTAAAGGTGGACTCATCAGAGAACAATACATGTTTCACATTGTCCACAGCCCAATATTTGCGCTCCTTGCACCATTGAAACCGATGTTTGGCATTGGCATGAGTGACCAAAGGTTTGGCTATAGCAGCCCGGCCGTGTATATTGACCCTGTGGAGCTCCCGACGGACAGTTCTGGTGGAAACAGGAGAGTTGAGGTGCACATTTAATTCTGCCGTGATTTGGGCAGCCGTGGTTTTATGTTTTTGGATACAATCCGGGTTAGCACCCGAACATCCCTTTCAGACAGCTTCCTCTTGCGTCCACAGTTAATCCTGTTGGATGTGGTTCGTCCTTCTTGGTGGTATGCTGACATTACCCTGGATACTGTGGCTTTTGATACATCACAAAGACTTGCTGTCTTGGTCACAGATGCGCCAGCAAGACGTGCACCAACAATTTGTCCTCTTTTGAACTCTGGTATGTCACCCATAATGTTGTATGCATTTCAATATTTTGAGCAAAACTGTGCTCTTACCCTCCTAATTGAACCTTCACACTCTGCTCTTACTGGTGCAATGTGCAATCAATGAAGACTGGCTACCAGGCTGATCCAATTTAGCCATGAAACCTCCCACACTACAATGACAGGTGTTTCAGTTTCATTGTCCAACCCCTGTATATAGAACAAAGCACAAAATAAGTCCTAATTTTTACAAACAGCATAAACCAAATATTTAAATACACTGTCCGACAATAAATCAGGATAAATTCGGATTACTAAACATTTTTTTTTTTTTTTGGAAATGCCAGAATAATGAGAGAATTTTTTTTTATTTTTCAACTTTCTTTATATTCAGAAGTTCACTTGCACACATTTAATATTAATATTAATTATTATTATTATTAAATTTAATAAATTTTAAAAGTATTTAAGTATTTAGTAGCATTTCCTTTTAAACTGTATGATATGGGTCAATGTTTCAGGGATGCTTCCTCAAGCTGCACACAATAGTCTGGGGCAGTTTCGGTCCATTTCTCCAGACAGAACTTGTGTAACTGAATCAGATTTGTAGGTCACCTTGCTCCCATAAACACTCTACCAGACTAAAATCAAGACTTTGTTATGCCACTCCAAAACACTGACTTTGTTGTTCTGAAGTTACTTTGTAATATAATTTGGCATCCTTAGGCTAATTTTATGTTAGGAAAACATATCTGTACCCATACTTTAGACTCCTTTTTTGAGACGTTGCTTCAATGTTTCCCTGTAATGCTTTGTGTTTATAATACCATCTATTTGTCAAAGTGCATCATTTGGTTCTGGAGCAAAACACCCACACAGCAGGATGCTGCCACCCCTGTACTTCACAGATGGGAAGGTGTTCCGGGCTTGCAAGCCTTCCCCCTTTTTACTCCAAGTGTAATGATGTCCAAACATGTCTGTTTCACTTTTATCTGATCATAGTCTGTCTTAAACAATTAAAGTCTTGTCCTCTAAGCACATTTCCAAACTGTAATCTGCCTTTTCGTGTTGCTTCGGGAGTAAGGATGTCTTCCCCTCTGAGCGGCCTTTCAGCCCATGTTTCACTTCTTGCTTCACTGTGCATGATGATGGATGATGACGATACCCACATTTCGCATTAAAACACGTTTATGTCTATGACACAGAACCTTAAGTCTCCGTTCTGAACAGTATGATGGCTGGACATCTCTTTGGTGTTTACACTTTTATATAAGTATTTGAGCAGATGAATGTAGAACCTCTGTGTTTTTAAGGTGTGCCCTAAAATACCTCCACAGGTGTGCCTCCCATTAACTCAAATGTAGTACATTAACCTCAAAAGTTTAAAAAGTAAAAAACATCATCATCTGGGTTTTTCCACATTTGTAATGTATCTAATGTAAATTTTCGAATTTAAAGAAAGTACTGAAAAACTGTCTTAAAAAAATTCTCTGTATCATTATTCTGTTCTTTAGCAAATGTAAGTCATTTTAATAACCTTAACTGCCCTAGAACAGGAAAAGCTTCTTCAAATGTAAAGTCAGACAGTGAAAAGCAAATGGTTATCTGTCTTGCTATACACATTATGTAAATATCTGGTTTAAATGTATTAAACAAGTCTACATTTACTTAAATTAAATCAGGAAAATTGTAGTATCTCTAGACTATTTTACTCTGCACACTCCAATCTATTGCTTCTGATGTTGCCGCCCTTAAACTACACTGAGAAGGGTTCTCCTGTAAATGTTTGTATTTGTGAACAGCTGCAAACTTTTCCACAGAGTCACCTGCTGAAAAGGTTGTGGGATTTAAATAACACAGTTTCTTTCCTTCACTGTCTGAGGTTAGATAATTAAGGGGGTTCTGATTTTCTGATTTTTTACTCATGCATTTAAAGCACAAATGGGCAATTGTAGCATTGCCATGAAAATTACATAATAAATTGTTGTAAAAAGTAATATCACCTTTAAAAAATCCATAAAAAAATGCCACAATTTCTGTTGAACAGCTATATTCCAACCTTGGGTTCCTTGCAGGAGAGTAAGAGCACTTATATCTTACACTGTGTAAAATGAACAACTGGATGGCCTCATAGGATTGACACTGACACCTAATCAATGCCTATCTGAGCTGCAGCAGCAGACAGCCAATGTGTGATCAATACCCAGAGATGACAAATAATCATCACTGTGATTGAGTTGCCCCTGCAGACACTGCAGATCTACCAACACTCATGCAGCCTTTGCCAGAAAGATTGTCTTTATAAGTACTTTGCAGCCATAGGTGAAAGAATGTTCAATCGCTGTATCTTGAATAAATAATGAAATGGTAGAACCTGTGGTAGGTGGTTTTGTCAACTTAAAGTGAAAATTAAATCAGTTTAGAACCAGGTAAAGACCGGATCATTTTGTCATTAAAACCCTTGAACTGATAGAGAATGCTCTTTCTTTTTAACTTGCACATGAGAAATTCACTTCGACTGAAGTAAAGGCATGTTCAACATGAAATTCAGTGGACTCCAACAGTGGTAAGAGAAACCTGATAGTCAAAATGATTTATGTGATTTCTAATTTAATGGCCTATAGATAGAGTAGCAACAATGCACTTTACCTTGAGCTCTTGATACTGAGCGTGTGAAGAACATTTCACTGCAGAAAAAGTATGCAGGAAGATCTGATTAGATTGGTGGGTACTGGTCAGTGCTATATGAAGGCCAGACGCCACACAAAACTCAATAAGTCCAAAATTGACAAGCATGTTCCTTGGCATCAAAGCAGTAATAATAAGAATATCAGATAATAATAGGAAATAAGTGTGTGTCTCAATTAATTTTGTGTGAATTAAAATAAATTGAAAGGCAGTACAGACCCAAATGGCTTTCCCAATGTAAAAATATTAAAGAAATAGGCTAAAATATGAACTTTTACTCACATGGAGGGACACTGTTCGAACCCTAGTCAGTGCTGGTGGTTCCTGATGACGTATTTTATGATGTGAAAGACTGCATTGCAAATTATGTATGCCAGTCTGTGAACTACTAGGCAAAAATAAAGAGAACACGTACATAAGTGTCTTGCTGCAAATGAGCAATTATATGACTATTGAGCTTTCCATATTTCACCACTTGATTGCCACTTCTACTATATCATCATAAACTTAAAACCACACACTGTTGATTAAAAATAAGCAGCTGGATCTTCAAACCCATCTGTGTCAGTTATTACCAGGAATTATTGTATTAGTTTGGTGTGGAGAGCTTTAGATAGTAGCATCACATACTGATGCAATAAACAAAATGCAATTAAAACATGTGTGTGTCTTCTTCTGAATGAGAGTGGTAATTACCTGACAGACGAGTGTAGCACAGAAGAAGACAAAATGGTGAGAGATGAATCATCCTCGTGTTGATTCAGCAAACTGCTATTTGGGAATGTTTGGTTGCAAAATATTTGATGGATTTTATTTTATTTTAGTCAGTAATGTAATATTTTTGGTCTTTTTTTTTTTGTCCCACAATTTTACGAGAAAGATAACGAGAAAAACATCAACATGTTTTCAAACATCATTCCCCTCAGAAGTTATGCATAACACAACTTTTAAAGCATAAATAAAATTTGGGTCCTTGAAGCAAAACAACTTAGAAAATATTAGGGCAATGCTTTTGTGCATCATTGTATAAAATAGAAAAATAATTATTTGTAAGAAATCCTTCAGGTTTTTTTTTTTCTATTTTCGTACAGCCAATTAATTTGCAAGGTGCAACTATCAGTGAGCAGGACAGGATCCCACAAATGGCAGAGTGCAGACTGACCCAGATATTGTTTTGCTGCTAGAAAAAGTGTGCAGATTCAGGTGATGAGTCAGCGTGCTGTTAGCCAAACACGCACAGAATCACACAGAGCAGTCGAAGGAGACATGAGTCAACAGTGAAGGACAGACAACCTTTACATGCTAAGTATGCGTGAGTGTGTCTTCATACTGTATTTCATCTGGGAGTCAGGTGATCTTCAAATACCAGAAGAGATTCCACAGCTTTAGTCACGTGAGAATGTTGTTAACTCAGAGCATTGAATAATTACTTACTTTTTGTTTTCACTAATTGTCTGGGTATGTTTAATATAGTGCAAGGGAGGCTTTTCTCTCCCTGATTAGTATGCTTTTTTTGTGATTGCTTTTAAATTCAAAATCAATGTTATCATGGGGACATGAGCTTCCTCTGCAGCATGGCCAAGCTGTGTCATTCAGGAGGAGTTTGAAGTAGAAACGCTACTCCTCCATATTGAAAGGGGTAAAGTTTGATTTTTATGTGTTAAAAAGTGTATCCACAAACGAAATCCACAAATGATTTCCAACCTGAAATCCAGTGCAGACAGACTGTTTATTGTCCTAAATCAATATGTTTGAATTTCTGAGTGGCAGCTTTTTGAGTGGGTGCTTGCGAAAGGTGTAATCACCCAAAGGTTATGTAATATTGCATGAATTATGTCTGTTAGGGATCTGAGTAATTTAAGAATTGTCATTTGGTAATACCAGGTCCCATCCCAATTCTTTAAACAAGTTAAAATAACCAACTGCATTTGATCACTATTATGATTAACTCAGTCATGAATAGTGTTCTGAACAGTGCAGTTTCTTTTTAGATCAATCAACATGCTGCTCCAACATTGTTCAACTACATTAGGAAAGCTATAATACAATGCACAATGCTCCAACATTCATTTTCAAAGAATTATAGAACTTGACACACACAGGTATAGTTCTAATTAAACTCGCTAATTAAACTCTTGCTACTCATGATTATTTCTTTCATTCAGAGCTGTTTCCTAGTGTTCTAACTAAGCTAATGATAGCATTTTTACTCTCTGTTTTGATATGACTATTTGAATATTTGGCCTTATTATGTATTGCAGTGCAGTTCCAATTAATTTTTCTACTAAAAATCTTACACAAAAAAGTGCTCTTCTGGTTCAGAAACTTAGAGGTTTGCTTTAAATGTCATGAAAAGTAATAATTAGTATTTCAGCTACTCTTCTCTCTTCCTAAAAACAGAATTGTCTGTGGACATCTTAACACCGTGGACAGAGCCTAGTCAAAAGAAACACAGAGACAGGAAGCTGAAGAAGGCAATACAGTCTCTCTTTCACTGTAAACATCATAGTGGGGTGAAAAACACCCCACAAATCCAGACTGGTTAGATCAATGGAATAATGCCTACAAGCTGCACACTGAAATAGTGGCAATGATTATTAAAAATTGGCTTTGCAAAGCTCACTGGGAGTGACAAAATCAGGGACAATACACTAACAACAGTTACTCAGAGCTTCAATCTGATACCTGGGATCACACTGAAAGACTCATTATTAACATGTACAATACAAAGTAGTGCTAGACTTGTGATTGTTAGTCTACAGAGTGGTCCCAGTTATTGACCCCCTGTTATTCATCAGAAATCAGAGCCTGAGAAATTTGTCATCGACATGACAGGTGCAGTCTACAGTTATTCAGCTTTTTGTTTTGTGCACAGCAGCACAAGTAGCAGTCATTTTTGACATTGGCAGAGCTGTTTTCTCTGGGTTGCTCTTTTAAAAAGAAAGAGCTAATGCATTGTCTAAATTTCAATGTCACTTCATTTCTGTTTAGGAGAGGTGGGGGCTTATCTTTACGCACAAACTCACACACGAGCAGCAGAAACTGAGCACATGCAGTCGAACACACAATGAACAGAAACGCACTCATGGACGCATTTAGTCATGCGAGCTCAACAACACTCACACACTAAAATCCTGTCCCAGATGCATCTCTCAGCCAGAGCCGCCAGTTTCATGAGGCAGAACTAATTCACTTTACATTTTTGAATGTTCCTTTCTCTTCCCTTCTCCACACAGTTTTCCTCACCCTTCATTCTCCCTCCATCTCCAATTCTAATTCTCTAATATCTTTAACCTCACCCACTGCATCTTTCCCACTTTGCTGCTTACTGCTCTTACTTTCTTTCGCCCTTTCCTTTTTTTTGATGTTTTTGTTTTGTTTTTACTCACCCTCTCATGCCTATTAATTATTGTCCTCTCCCCATTTCCCCCTGACCCTTTTTGGTACAACTTCGGGTTTACTTCTATGGCCACTCCAGCATCTCCTTTTGTTTTCTGTATGCATTTGATTTGCAAAGGTGTGGCTTCAACTGATGCCGATACCCACCAAACTCATGCAAAATTGTGCTTGTGAAAAAATATTGTTTTTGAAAAAGCATAAAAAGAAATCTGTACAAATAGTGACTTTCAGAAAGCCTCTGAACTTATTTGTCACATTACTACTGGAAAAGTCAATGAATTTAAGTGGGATTTTATGTTATACTCCAACACATAGAAGAGTACATTTGTGAGGTGAAAGGTAAATAAAATGTCAGTCAGTCAGTCATTTTCTACCGCTTATTCCATAGTGGGTCGCGGGGGAGCTGGTGCCTATCTCCAGCAGTCTATGGGCAAGAGGCGGGGTACACCCTGGACAGGTCGCCAGTCCATCGCAGCAACACACAAACAACCATGCACACACTCATTCATACACCTAAGGGCAATTTAGAGTGACCAGTTAACCTAACAGGCATGTCTTTGGACTGTGGGAGGAAGCCGGAGTACCCGGTGAGAACCCACGCATGCACGGGGAGAACATGCAAACTCCATGCAGAAAGACCCCCGGCCGGGAATCGAACCCAGGACCTTCTTGCTGCAAGGCAACATTGCTACCAACTGTGCCACCGTGCAGCCCATAAAATGTTTTTTCACAAATAAAAATTTGAAAAGTGTAGTGTTGGGCGCAAATGCAAACCTACCGAGACATGGCCGTCCACCTAAACCTATCGGCTGGTGAAGGAGAGCATTTATCAGAGAAGCAGCTGAAAGCTCCATGGTACTTCTGGAGGAGTGCAGATTTGCCCTTTAGGTAAGAAGAAAGCCACTGCTGAAGGAAGCCATAAGAATTACCATTTAAGGTCTGCCAGAAGCCATGTCGGGAAAACAGCAAATGTGTACAAATGTGTACTGGACAGACAAACATAAAATGAATTTGGGCCTACATGCACAAAGCCATATTTGCACATCAACCGGATTGCAGGAACAGACAAGCTGGCCATACTTGGTGAGATGCATGGAGCTAAACATAGAAAAGTCTTGGAGAAAAACCTGTGAGAGAATTCAAAACCCCTGAGATTGGGGAGGAAGTTCACCTTCAAGAACAACAACCGTAATCATACAGACACTCTCCATTTAATCTGACTGAGCTTGAACAGTTTTTTTAAGGAATGGGCAAATATGTGATTCTGGACACACGTTTGTGACATTTCCTAAAAGATTTGTTGTCCATCCATCCATCCATCCATCCATCCATCCATTGTCTACACCCGCTTGTCTGTGCAGGGACGTGGAGGAGGTGACTATCTCTAACAGTCTTTGGGTGAGAGGTGGGTTACAACCTGGACTGGTCGCCAGTCCATCATAAGGCAACACAGATTCACACGGGACAAACAGTTTGGTTTTTTAACATGACAAAATGAAAGAAAGTTCAATACTTTTGCTAAGCACCTTACTGGAGTTACATAACTGTCACCTCAGCTAGAACATGTTTTTTTAATCACAAAATAGATAAAACTTTAATAACATTTGACCTTAAACACTTTTTGATGTGTGCGGTACACTACACAAGGAGCGTGCCTCAGTTTTGCACAAACACAATCTAAGTCTGAGCAAAGTCAGTGCAAAGTCTGACAAAATGTTTTAAGACCTAGATTCAGTTTATTTTGTGTTTCAGTCGCTTGTTAGAAATTGACGTGATCTTACCAGAATATCTGCAGCAGCACATTAACTGCTAGCAATGTAACAGAGATACAGTGCAACACTTTTTTGTTGATTACAAATATTTTAATAAAGAAGTACATTGAATTTCTGACATGGTTCTTCTCCTAAACTAAAAAAAATTTAATAACTGCCAGTGAGGCTCAATGAATCGCTCACTGAAGCTTAGTGTCTCATTAAGAAACAGATACCTGAAAATTACTGCAGTAGGAACAAAGTGAAACTACAGTATCTATTTATGAAACTGATGCTTTTTCAATGACTGTTACAGCCAAAAATGTTTTACAAGAAACTAATTGTGAATATATTAAGCCATTTAAAGAGGAAATCAAAACTAATAGTAATATTTTCTTATAACCTCTTGGGTTCCATCCTCATTTCTTCAAATTTACTTCTCTTTAATCATCTTGTTCGGTTTCCTCTACCACACTCCATCTTTTTCCCTCTTACCTTCTATTTTTCAGCCTCCTAATACCTTCGTAACCAACTTATTCACAATTTAGTTTTACTGTGGAAGAGTGAGGGAGTTCTCTTTTCCTCTCTGCTCTTTTCTCTGAGCCTTAAGCTAAATTTACCTCCTCCTCTCTTTCTAACATCTGTCTGCTCATGTCTTTTTTTCCCAGCCCTGCGGGATGAGGCAGCAATCTCCCCTACCCCATAATACTCCTGTCCACATGAGGACTGCCTCCTACACTTCAAAGTACACACACTCCACCACTTCAAAGTCTCATAGCCTTTCTCATACTGAGGCCAGATCAATTAAAGCCTAACAATATCCAACATCCTCCCACTCCCACGGTAATGAAGTTCACACCTTGAGTACATGCAGCAAGGCAAAGGGTTATCCCGTTTCGGTTCTAAGCTTAATTTGGAGAATGTGAAGAACCTTCGTGATTTAACATCTTACTATAGGCTCATGCTAGGATTTAAAGCCTTCTTGCTCTGCTTATTTCTATTTGTTTTGTGCATTACAACTTATTTTCATGTTATGAAATGCAAGATTCTTAAAAACAAAATCTAGATAAGGCAAATTTATAATTCCATTTTCTCACCATATCTACTGTTTATAATACGTTCCTGTGTGAATTCATATTTCCAGAGAAAGACGCAGAACTCTACTTTTTTCCTTTCTTTCTGTTCGACACACATACTTTAAAGACTTTCAGAACTTGAAGGCCAACAAAATGCGTTTCTTAATGCAATTTTTGGACATTTAAACAAACTAAAAATGCATTTTTAGATACGCAGACATGGCAAGAAAGGAAAGATAACGTTTTAAGAGCCCACTTGATGCTTTCTCCGCTATTGAAAGGCCTTCCTAGAGTCTTAGCTGTGCTTTTACTGCAAAATATGTGCATACAATTTGCACGACCATACCATACTCATCTGAAGTGATTTTGAAAAAATAAATCATTAGAGCATTGCAAAAAATACTTAATACCAGCAACATTTAATTTAGAAAAAGAATATTTCATTAAATTCTTTAAATAAACAGAAGTAATTAAAGTGTGTCAACCGTGACTCCAGGTGCTAGAGGGAAGCCCAGGTTTTAATTAAATCATGATTTATATTTGATGAAACATAGCAGACACTTCTTTATAAAATCACAGCGAGTTGATTACAACATTAGGAGACCATTACCTTTCACAAACATAATAAAATAAACATTATCTGTTCTATAGTTTTTGTGCAGATGTTTATTGTCATTCTCTTTCTTTGCTCCCACCTGGTTCTCAGAGATCTCACCAGGGGCGTTTTTAGGGTCTCAAAACATTGGGGGCTTTAGCCCAAATCCAAAATATTTAGATTTCAATAAGACAATTTATGGTAATGTAAAATTAAAATAATATAGGACATATTGTACCAGTTCTCTGTCTTGGCTGGTTTTAGACTGAATGTAAATTATTGTGAATCAAACAAAAAAGGTTTCCAATTATTTTACTTTTTATTTTTGTTAGAAGCTGAATGAAGGACAAGGAGAAACAGAGTTTAGGCCTGATGAAAAACCATTTTGCTGAAGCACATAATGACACATTTTGAGGTATTTAGAAAGAACTTAATCTGAATTTTTGCTGACAAAAGTTTTTCTTAAACTCAGAGATGTTTACTATGGGCCAGAAAAATTTGCTTGTTTTGTCATCTACATGAATTATCCTTTTTAAATTTTACACTCTCATCAAAGTGTTCCACTCCTGAGGCTCCATTGTCTTTATTCATATATTTCAAAAACGGAAAGTGGTATAAAGTTGATTTTCCTAAATCTTAGTCAAATGGTAAAATCCTAAAACACATTTATTTTATTATGCCAAGAGCTTTCGAAACATTTTATTAAAATTGTTCCTTCTTTTATGAACCTGTTCTCTTTTACCACCATATTTTCAGCCCTTCATTCCACTTCTGAAGAAATTTGGCCTGCAAAAAATAATAAATGAAACATTTTACAACACAGTCTTTTGTTCTGGACTGAGTATATGAGACATTAGTGCAGTTCTTACAATTAAACACGTTGAGAGGAAAGGGTGTTAAGTTGTGGTGTTTAAAATATAGCATAGAGCCTCATCCTGGACCTTATCAGTTCTAATATTACAGTTAATAATACCTGTATACATATGGTATGTATGTCTCACCTTCAGTAAAACTGTATCCTTGTTTAATTAGTTTTGTTTATATAATATTACATGTGTAATTCAGAAAAATAAAATAGTTAACTAATCAATGGTCCACCTGTGATTAATTGCTATGATTTATTGCTTGATTATACTGCATCTTTAAAGCCAGAGATGTATGTTTAGAATCAGCACAGAAGATATGAAAGAGAAGAGGGAGGCCTACTTTTGCTCTTTCTACTTCGTCTTACTGGAACCAGGAGATATTTTCCTGGTTTACTGAGCAACACTTTTTTCTGTCTACATGTAGAACTAGACTATAGGACTGGCTGCAGCAATGAGATCAGTGTGTTGATCTGAAGGACCTTTTAATGTGTTCCGCTACGTTAGGATTAAATGCTTTTATTTTGACTGAAGTAAAGGACCAGATATTTTCACATTATGATGCAAATCTGGCTAGAAGCTCACAGAAGGTTGCTACTGTTTTCTATCACAGACAGATAATTTAACTTTACCTGTAGCTCAGGTGAAAGTCTCTCATCATGACCCTGAAGATGCTCATTAGAGTGAAGCTCCACCTCATGTCTTGCTGGGTGAATCAGTTATTAGCTGTAACTTACAATTAGCCCATTCTGAGTCAGCATTCAGGTTTTACCGCTATCTTCGTCTGGATTATACCGCTCTGCTTCCACCTGTTCCAGAACACACCCACCAGGCTCCCTCTCTTTGGTTGGCTCCGCGGTTGCTCTGAAATGAGCCCTGTTCGAGGCGCTCAGTGTAACTTTTCAGGTAATGAAGGAGGCAGCTCGACCTGGAGTGAACTGCTGTTTTGGACTTCTCCAGAATGGAGTCCGTCTCTGGCTGTGCGCGTAGTTGCGCATTCGTGGTGCTGCGAGTGCGGAAATACCTATTTTTTGTCTTCTCCTTTTAACTCATTGTCAGGTTATTGTGGAACAGGACATGATTATATGGAACACAATTGAAAAATTTTATTGTTTTTAAATAAAAATGTGAAGTCCAATACCATTTTGTGGCTGCATCTTTTTAATACTTCTAAATTTCTTCTATCAAGAAATCCGAGATTATTCAGAAAACATCCGGGGCTTCCGCCCCAGAAGCCCAGGTCTAACTACGCGCCTGGATCTCACCATTTTACTGCGAAAACTCACAGAGATTATAAACCTTTAACTAAGCTGGTACTTTACACTAGATTTTAAACAGACTGTTTGTGTTCTATTTAGAAAACCCTGCCAGTTATATATTATATAGTTAATGTACAGGGGTTGGACAATGAAACTGAAACACCTGGTTTTAGACCACAATAATTTATTAGTATGGTGTAGGGCCTCCTTTTGCGGCCAATACAGCGTCAATTCGTCTTTGGAATGACATATACAAGTCCTGCACAGAGGTCAGAGGGATTTTAAGCCATTCTTCTTGCAGGATAGTGGCCAGGTCACTACGTGATACTGGTGGAGGAAAACGTTTGCTGACTCGCTCCTCCAAAACACCCCAAAGTGGCTCAATAATATTTAGATCTGGTGACTGTGCAGGCCACGGGAGATGTTCAACTTCACTTTCATGTTCATCAAACCAATCTTACACCAGTCTTGCTGTGTGTATTGGTGCATTGTCATCCTGATACACGGCACCGCCTTCAGGATACAATGTTTGAACCACTGGATGCACATGGTCCTCAAGAATGGTTCGGTAGTCCTTGGCAGTGACGCGCCCATCTAGCACAAGTATTGGGCCAAGGGAATGCCATGATATGGCAGCCCAAACCATCACTGATCCACCCCCATGCTTCACTCTGGGCATGCAACAGTCTGGGTGGTACGCTTCTTTGGGGCTTCTCCACACCGTAACTCTCCAGAATGTGGGGAAAACAGTAAAGGTGGACTCATCAGAGAACAATACATGTTTCACATTGTCCACAGCCCAATATTTGCGCTCCTTGCACCATTGAAACCGATGTTTGGCATTGGCATGAGTGACCAAAGGTTTGGCTATAGCAGCCCGGCCGTGTATATTGACCCTGTGGAGCTCCCGACGGACAGTTCTGGTGGAAACAGGAGAGTTGAGGTGCACATTTAATTCTGCCGTGATTTGGGCAGCCGTGGTTTTATGTTTTTTGGATACAATCCGGGTTAGCAACCGAACATCCCTTTCAGACAGCTTCCTCTTGCGTCCACAGTTAATCCTGTTGGATGTGGTTCGTCCTTCTTGGTGGTATGCTGACATTACCCTGGATACCGTGGCTCTTGATACATCACAAAGAGTTGCTGTCTTGGTCACAGATGCGCCAACAAGATGTGCAACAACAATTTCTCCTCTTTTGAACTCTGGTATGTCAATGTTGTGTGCATTTCAATATTTTGAGCAAAACTGTGCTCTTACCCTGCTAATTGAACCTTCACACTCTGGTCTTACTGGTGCAATGTGCAATCAATGAAGACTGGCTACCAGGCTGGTCCAATTTAGCCATGAAACCTCCCAGACTAAAATGACAGGTGTTTCAGTTTCATTGTCCAACCCCTGTACATTAGTAGGTGAGTTAGCAATAATGGGGAAAGCCTTAAAGTGTGGGTTTGGCATTACAGAGCACTTTTGTTTTGCTTGTTCTTCTAACAAATGTTTTCTGAAGCACTTGTGAAAGTTTGTTGACTTGTCGGTCTCCGTGCTCCCTGTTGAGTCAGTGATGAGATAAGCAGGCCCACTGTAGCTCTGGAGCTGGCGAACTGCCATCCTATTACTGCAGAAGTCAAAAATCCCCTGATCCCTGCAGCCAGCATACACACACAAACACACATTCATGCACAGCGCCTTACAGGGAAACACAATCTTGCACTGCAAATGTTCCCCCTGTGTTTCACTGGTGTATTTCTGTCTGTATTAGTGAGTCCCTATAAGACACTTAGCCTGTTAAGATTAGCCCCCATGACAGATTTGTGGATCAAACCATAAACAAACTCCAGCCTGCCTTTGGTGTGTGTGTGTCTGGCACAAAAGCAGCTGTCTGCAAGCTGATTTCTTTTTTCATCATGGAGTCACTGATTGTTCTGTGACCCTGGGCAGTAAAGGGGTAGCCCTGGCAGAAGAACTTTTCAAGTATTGTTTTAATCATCATGGCTCTGAACCTCTATCCACTGCATTGGGGCATGTCATGTATGATGTATAGTGCTGCTTTAGTTTCCACACCGTGACTGTACGTGAAATCTAAATCTAAAATATTTCCAAGCAGCTGATTTGTCTTTTCTAACAGTATGAGTAAAAACAAGTAGCCCTCTTTTAGAAAGCAAACCATGAGTAATAGGCAACAAGTGGAGGATGGGCAGCAATTGATTAATCCATATAGTTGGAGACAACTTAGATCACTCCACCACTTCCTCTGGCATCTCATTAACAGCACTAAAACTATAGGAATGTTATGAAAGAACATTTTTGTAGTAATGAAATCAAAACTTTCTAGAATTTTTGTATACCCAGATTTCAGGAACCGGTCCTTGCTAATTGGCCTGAGCCTTTTTTTGGCTTCTTCACTGTGCTTGGTGAGATAATATACTCTATGTGCATAGTCGGTAATCCCGAGGGGGACACAGGGAATGTGACCCCCTTCTATAAAGATGTCCCCCCCAAAAATCATTGTGAACATAGATACATGTTTTTAAATAATAACATAGTAATGTTAAAAGTATGACTAAAGAGATTTAAATTACAAATGTAAAATGTGCTTCTAAATTATTGAAAGATCAAGACCAAGACAAAGACAAAGTGGTTTGGTCCGCATATTGTTTCCAACAGGTGGGGCTCCTTTCTGCTTCTCTGTGTTTCAGAGAGCGACAGGCTCACCTGATGAGGAAACTGCACCAATGTGTAAAAGCCAGTAAGTCATTTATGACACTGCTTGTTCCACAAGCACAAGGTCGTAACTTGAAAAGTGACATTTAGCCCGCTTTGTCCAAAATCAGCCTCTTTTTTATCAGCTCGCTGGTTCAGCAAATTGCCTAGCTTATGATGGTTAACAAGCTCAAATGAGTATGGGCTGGGAGGAAGAGAGAAAAACAGATGAGGAAAAAGAGGGGAGGAAATAAAGAGGACAGATTTTTCAAAAACGTCTGTCAGGATTTTAATGTCAGATATAAGCCTAATTCATATTTTCTTGACATTTAAGATTTGTTCCCAGAGATATATTCAGATTTTGAAATGTATATGTATAAGTATTTTTAATTTATGTTTGAGGTCAGGGTTTGATTATTTTTTGTAGGCCAGTAGTTATGACATGACTTGGATCAGTGCCTTTCAATCCGGGTTCAGCACACTTGATTTTCACTCATGGCTGATAAACAGGCTTTTGCAATCATCTGAATGAGGTGTGTTAAAGCAGGGAAACCTCCAAAACCTGCAGGGCAGTGTGCCTTAAGGACTAGGGTTGAAAAACGCTGACTTAGAACATTCAGTTTGACAGATATCTAATTTCCTTAAAAGTCAAAGATTGTTCAGTTTTGCTTGTTAAAAAACTTGATGCAAAACATTGTTCTGCTTATTTGGGAAAAAATAAATAGTTTCTTTTTATTATTTATTATGTATACTAGTTTTTTTTTTTTGAACTGGGTGGGTGCTAATAATTTCCCCTTTGGATGAGTGTGCTTCCAAATGTTAGCCAATCAGGTCAATAAAGAACAAGAGATTTTATCTTTAACAATTTTTCCCGTAAAAATTATTAAGATAAAATTATTATTAGTCTAGTTTAGTTAGTGTAAATTTCTATTTCTACTTTTTTAATACTTTTTTAATGTACTTTTTTGTCCTTTTTCTGATCACTGAATTAATCATTTATACATTTAAAAGAATCCAGTTTTATCCATGGTCTGTTGAAACATCATAGCTGATCTTCAAATTCACAATAGCAATATTATGTCTGCTTTTGAAGTTTTTATAATAAAAAGAATTGGTTAGTATAAGACATGGAGCAAGGTAGTAAACAGGCTTTGCATGACAGTCATGGACCGACTGGGCAAGATAAACAGTGGTATCCATTGGCAATGAAAGCCAGGGTACAAATACAGAGGCAGGGTGAAGAAATTAACAATGAAGGGCTATAAAGACACCTACTGTTGTCCTAACGTGGCGAAAAGGTGGTTGGGGTTATTCAGATGGGCTGAATTAGCATCACTTTAAACATAAATTTGGATGACATGTATAGGCTGCAAATGTCCAATTTCCAACAAATTTTCCTGGGATTGAAAAAAACAACTACTGACCAACCATACGAAGAAGATAAAAAAGAAATGTGTGTACATCCAAGGTTTCAAAGCTGTCATCAGATCATCTAATGCCTTTCCCTAAATCTTTTTTATATATCAATGCTCCTTTGATTTTCACTTCTTTTTTCCTTACATCATTCTGTCAGATTGCTTGTTTTTATATTCATCAAATAAAGATCGATGCAATCAGGCATTTTCTTTATGCCAAAACTGTTTTAGACACTTCACAAAATTTTTAAGTCCTAGCACATATTAAAAAAGGAGAAATGATAGTGCTGGAAATACGTACCTAGATCTCCGGGGGTATTTAACCAGATTACAGAATACATTATCAGAGCAGCTTTAAATTAATACTATATGCTAAAGAGATCCTCCGATATGTCTTATCAGAAGAGCAAGGAGGTGGGTACATAGACCATAACTAGGTTTTATGTAGTTTTTGTGAAGAGTGGCCCATCCTTCCTGGCAGTTAAGAGATGTGGGGAATAAAGCAAAATGTGTTTGCATTTAGCGCACACACAGCCTCATACCCACCGCTCTGCCTCTCACAATAAGGTTACACAAGAGAGAGGAGAGGAGATTTTTTTAAATATCTGTGAATTTGAAATTAATCCTTTTTTGGTTATATAACCAGAAGAACAGCTTCTGCTATAATTCTCCCTCTTCCTCATCTGGTAATTTATTTCTCCACTTCCTTCTCTTATATACATGGGCATGCTATAAATCTTAGCTGAGTCTAGAACAGGTTTTAAGAAAATCATTTGTAATTCATACAGCACATCTGGGACCCATATGGGTTTCCCTCTTACCCAGTTTTCCTGCATCTAAAATATGAGCAATTACAATGAAATCATGAAGCAACAGACGAACAATCTTATCTAGGGCCTAGTGATGTTCCATACCACGGATTTCCTTTTCAATCTGATACCAAGCAATATTTAAGCTGGTATCGCCGATACCAATCCAATACTTACACCTAATGTGCCTGGTAAATCTAAGAAAGTGTTGCTATTTTAAAATATTGGGTGACTCAAATTGATTAAATAATTAAAAGCCACAATTATTGTTATTGGTATTTGTTTATTTGTTTCAAAACTGCATGTAAAAGAATATCTTCAACAGAAAAGGGGATGGAGGGGTGTGGCACTGGTGGTGTAGGGTGTCAAGCACACAACCCAAATACGGAGGCCTCAGTCCTTGATGCAGGATTGAATCCCTGCGTCAAGGACTGAGGGATTCAGTCCCTCCCTTTCTCCACTCCCTTACCCCACTCTTTCCACGCCATTTCCTGTCTACCTACTGTAAAAAAAAACCACTTTGAAAAAATAATAAAGGCCGCTAGAGCCTAAAAATAACTTTAAAAGAAAAGGGGATGGAGAAGAAGCGACGCTTATATGGTTCCAACCCCTAATTATTGCACAAGTTTTTCAATATCTACATTTTAAAACACTGATTTAACAGTTAAACCAAATTAGACTGGTTGTAAATAACAAAATTACCTATACCTGGCATACTTAAAATTGCTTAGTTTTCACAATTAATCATCATTAATCATCTTCATTGCTATTTGTCACTTATTTCATTATCGTATCAAGAACTAAGATTATTATAGAAAATATGTGTTTCAATTATTAATACACAGATGATGGCATTTGTATTAATTGGTTTAGTCATTGATTAAATAATTAAATGCCACAATTATTGCACAAGTTTATTAATACCTACATTTTATAACACTGAACAGTTAAAGCAAATTAGACTGACTGTAAATAACAATACATACATTTTATAGATCTTTTCTTGTATATTTTTTTAAGTTCACCAGAGCTGTTTTTTTGCAGTTGTTCTGTATAATTTAATGACACCTAGTTCATGTAATACACTTCAAAGAATCAATTCTTTTGGCAACCTTATTTGAATCAAAACTTTTTTGAGATGATCTCAGTGTTACAAATATTATTACTCCAAGCTGAAACTCATGCAGCTCTTGTATGTATAAATTCATACTCTTGCTGGAGTATGAATTTATTTCGTTCCTTATTTCATAACCATAACCTCCACCAGAGACGTCTGTCTTGCCCTAGCAGCTCCTGACACTGAGCTCTACTCTTCTGTCCGTCTCATCATTAATGGTGTGGTTTAACCTGAGGTGTTTCACACAGTTTTTTGTGTTGCCACAACTCCTCACGGGGTTTCCACAAACATCACAAACTGCGGCTGTTTGTGAAGCTGAAAGAGCTCCACACATGACTCCGTTTACACTCTGCCATTGTGTCTGAGTGACTGACTGACTGAGCAGCAGTGGTACGCTAATTCGTATAACACACTTACCCTTGTGGAAGGAAAAGTACTTCCCACCAACCAGATAATTTAAACAAGATCTCAATAGTTTAGTTTCTTTCCACTGTGTGGACTGATGTATCAAAAGGATCGATATTTTGATTTGAGAATCAATTTTAGAGAACAAAGATCTAATATAGGAGGTATCAATGTTTCAGTATCAAACCGCACATCACTACTGGGGCCCATTTTTCAGGCAATACCATACCAATACGGGACCCACATTACGTTGGCTGAGATCAAGGTTTTCAGAGAGACTTTATTTCATAAATGCAATTCACATGATTTAAGCAGATCTTGAACACTCACGCTCCTTCTCTTGGAAGTTAACACCTCCTTAAAGGTTGTTACTTTCAGAAAGTTACTCTCAATTATGGGCAGAGCCCACCTAATGGATACATACATGCACTCACATGCACACATGGTGTCACTCACTCCACCGTTTTTCCTTTCCTCTCTCTGGTGGGTTCCTCTCCACCTCTCTCCTCATCCTTTTTCCCCCTCCCTCCTTCTGGTCAGCTTGCAGCTCCACAGACTTTCTCCATTTTGCATTGATGTTGGCCATGTGTCTACATGTGTGTTTGTGCTTGTGCCAGAGTGTGTGCGCTCTGCAGCAAACTACTGCTTAAAGCATCAGCCAGCACAAGGCAAGTGTGTGCTCAAGCAGAACAATGGCACTCTGGATAAAAATAGCCCCTCACTCTGTTGGAGGGAGAAAAAAGGAGGCTAAGAGTGACAAGCAGGGAGATGAGAGGAAGGGGAAGATTGGAGTCAAATAACTGTGCGCTTAAAAGAGAAATGAGACTAACTGTAGATGAAAATGTGCTAAAAGTGGGGCAAAGGGAACAGAAAGATGAGTGACAGACTGAAAGCAGACTAAAAGGAGCCTAATAGTACTGTTGAAAAGCATCTCTGTGGCAACTGACCTGTTGTTAAATGTATACAGTGCACATGGGAATATTGTCCTATAACATGAAAGCTTTTGAGAATTGAATTTTTTATATTGTTTTGATTTTTGTTCAGTATTGACCTTGTTCATTAAAAAAATCCAGCTGCTTCTTTTTCTCAGTTTGATAAAGTTTTTTTCAGTTTGTATAGTACTGGTATCATTTTTACAAATACTTTAAAACAAATATTTAAACCACGAACGTTACATTACGCTGTCTGACAAAATGCAGCAATAATTGCAGTGAGATTTCAAAAACTCACATGTTTCGAATATTTTAAAGATGGTAGTCTGGCTCTGTTATTGTGTTGGAGGGTAGGAGTCTCACTAGATTTGCACCAGCCAGTTTTTCTTTATTGTATCATTACATAAAAATGTGGTTTTGTGGCTCCTAAAAACCTTGTCATTATAAGAAACAGTGTATTCTGTTGTTTCTGTGGTTAAAAACATCTACTTACTGCTGCAGAGTTCTGGTCAGTTACGTGTAGATATTTCTGCTTACAGTACATTAGTGTGTTATGAGGCTCACATCTAGAATGCATTGTCTCTCACAGCTAAGTCATGTAAATGATGAAATTCTTCAAAGTAAATAAAATCTCACAGGCTTTCTCCCATTTTTCTTAACATAATCTGTGAGAATACCCAGACACAAGTTTGTTTAGTTGTCTAGTTCCAGATTTCTGTTGTGACTGGCTATAAGCTTTCCTGGCCGTTACTAAGATTTGCCAAACTTTTATTCTCATAGTGCTTAAAACCTGTTCATGTCTTGCCTGTTATTCTGCTTCCAGACCACTTTTAGCTGTACATGTGTAAAGCAGCTGCTTTGTGTAATTGTTTTAATTTTGGATTTAGTTTTAACCATTGGTTTAGTTAGATAATTTTGTGCCCTGTTAGATCCCTCTGTGTTTTTTGTGTTAGTTATATTCCCTCAGCTCCACTGATATCGTTCTTACCCAGCTGAACTGCATAACACACATTCACGTCAGACATTCAACCTCACAACATCTCAAAGCATGAGATTTCATTACACCTACTGTGTTTTCTCTAAATCTAGTCACATGGTTACATGGTATCTAACAGATCCCTACAAAAGAGAAAGATTATAAATCATTATAAACAAAAAGAAAACAATAAATGCAAATGAGCACCACAAAAAAGGTTTGAAGAGAGATAAAATCTAACAATGGTCAAAAAATGTGAAAGGTGAGGCAGATTCTGAATCCACAGCGTGAGGCTAGTAAATGAAAAGAAAGAAGCAGCATCGATGGAGGATTTTTGTGGGTGTTATTGACAGGAGTAGAAAAGGCCAGACTGTTTATGCCATGTAGGTTAAGTGGGCACCACTGGTGTACTCGGCTGGATGGTTCATATCCACTCACAAACAAACAGGCACATGTTTAGTTATCTGCTGGCTTCAATATGCTTTATCTGAGAAACAAAAGCAGCAGAGTTTACTTCAATCAAAACAATGTTCAATAGTTTAAGCAACCCATGAACAGATCAGTACTGGAATTAAACATAAATTGATTTCAGTCTCTCTCCAGAGCCTTTTTTTTTAATTAAACATTTAAACTTAAAACATTAAAAACAATACATATAAGCTTTTTATTTTCTGTGCAGATAAATTATAATATCTGAATATTTATTTATTGATGCCATGTAAAATACTTGATTTTATGATTTCTTTTCTATAAAGTCTTTTCTGATTTTTTTTTAGTAAAATCAGTTTGGCAAAATGTTGTTAAATAATAATTAAGTATAATAATTAATTCATTAATTAATAATTAATTAATAATTAAGAGTAATTAACCATGTTCCCAAATGGGCAAATTTTTAATCTATTATTTTTATTTTTTATGCATTATTAGTGCACATTTGTCGAAAAAAGTTATGCTTACGAACACTGAGTTACTAAAAAAAAAAAAAAGTTCTTCGTGGCCAGTTCAGTTATTTTAGATTTTTTTCCATTAACTTAATGCATCACTGAAAAGTATTCATAGAATTTGATCACTACTACTACTGTTATTTCTTCATAATAAGTAAAATGATTATTTGTCAAGGTGGGCTTTACAAGATAGGGAGTCTTTGAATGGCTCCTAATCAGAGATGAGCACTCGAAAGGATTCAGAAAGAGACTGAGATAAAGGGGAGGTAGGATGACAGAGAGCCAGTTAGAAAAGCCTGAGCATCAGAGCAGACTTACAGAAAGAGCAGGTGGAAAACAGCGGTGATGGTAGATAAGTGTTGAAGAGAGAGTGCTGCATCTATCAATTATTCATTACATTGGTAATACAGCCTCTCTACTGCCCCAAATAACATTAGCTGTCCTGGATAGAGGCAGACAAAGAGACAGAGAATAAACAGATGGTGCTGGTGGATGGTGAGACGACACTGGAAACACCAAAAAGAAAGTTTAACATGACAAAAATAAGATAACCATTAAAAATAAGAACATTACAATTAAACATAATTGACAGTAACTAAATGTGTGACCAGTCAGTCAGTATTTGGTGTCTACACTCACTGACTCTCACTGGTAAACACTCACTGATAAAAACCAAATGATTTATTGACAAAGTGACTTTTTACAAATTGGCTTTCTATATTAGTATGTTTAACTGGATTATGTGTTAAGTTATTTAAATCTGTTTAAATCGTTTACATTTTTACAATGTCCTGAGATTACTTTTTTAATATGAGTTGATTTGAAAAAAAAATCTTTGGGCATCATTTTTTAGGTACACTTTAAAATGCGGGCTGCACGGTGGCGCAGTTGGTAACACTGTTGCCTTGCAGCAAGAAAGTTCTGGGTTCGATTCCTGGCCAGGGGTCTTTCTGCATGGAGTTTGCATGTTCTCCCCGTGCAAGCGTGGGTTCTCTCCGGGTACTCTGGCTTCCTCCCACAGTCCAAAGACATGCCTGTTAGGTTAATTGGTCACTCTAAATTGCCCCTGAATGAGTGTGTGCATGGTTGTTTGTGTGTTGCCCTGCGATGGACTGGCAACCTGTCCAGGGTGTACCCTGCCTCTCGCCCATAGACTGCTGGAGATAGGTACCAGCTCCCCCGTGACCCACTATGGAATAAGCGGTAGAAAATGACTGACTGACTTTAAAATGCCGTAATTGGCAGTTTATAAACCTTTACAATGTTGTCATATATTTTTTGTTGACTAAATCTTACTGGGTTTTTATCAACTAAACAATTTTAGGGTTCCTTACATCTTTAAGGGGAAAACACAAGAAAATTACATATATAAATATATACATTTCATATTTTAACTAGCCCAAACTGAAATCAGAAACCTTGTGATGTCATGCAGTCATGTGTCTGTGTTTTGTTTATTTCCTGGTCTGGTCTCTGTTTTCCCTCCGTTTATCACACCTGTTCCTAGTCTTCCCTGATTGTCTGGTTTCGTCTCTCATTGGTTCCCCCTGCTGTTCTGTTTTGCTTATATGCCTTTTTGTTTTCATTGTTCCCCACTGGATCGTCGTCATAGATGTCCTCGTCTTACCCTCATCATTGTCCTCGTTCCTGTTAACTTGACTCTCTGTTCTGACCTGGTTTTGGGAAATATTAAAATCTGTACTTACCTTCATTCGTCGTCTCCTGGCATCCCTCACTGCACATTGGTCCTACCTCCAAAACCCGCTTTATGACAAGTGAATGCAAACATTGTGTATTATCAAATCATCAGAAAATAATATTCAGTTTATTTACATTCAAGATTTGAGCATCTACTATTGCCATAATTCATAAAATTGCTTAACTGGAGAGGGGAAATAAATTACTAAGCAATGTTTCAATACATCAGTAGAAAATGGTTGATTACCTTTATGAAATGGAACAAAGTTGGGTTACAATGGCAACACATGCGTACGATATGGTACTGATCCAGACCTAATTCTCCTTTTTGCTTGCAAAATTCAGTTCTATTTGACTAGCTGCCCCATCTATTTTTCATTTTCATTTTTTTGTCTTTCATCTTTAGATTACTGTCCCTCTCTTTTTGTGCGGGTGGTTTCACTGGCTTCCAGTACTTATTATCTTAATCTGAACATTAGCTGTTGGAGTCCTGTTTACAGGTCCTCAAATAACACTCATAATAATACTGAGGGCTGTTTTACATAAAATATCTAAAAGCTGTTTAGAAAGATGAAACACAGTATCTGAACCTCAGAAGGTACTTGAATGCCTCTCTATAGTGTGACAAATTCAAGTGTCAGAAACTTGGATCAACCCAGAGATTCAATTCTCTAATTCAGAACAAACTAAAGTGAAGAAGGTGTAGCAATATATGTGGAGAGAAGATTAACATATAAAGTAGTGGAGAGAATGGCAGCAACCATGGTTGATCTGTTGGAGTGCATCACTGTGGAGATCTCTATAGAAAGGATGAAAAATGTTGTTAGAAAAATAATTAAGTGAGCGGGTGCAAAACATATTTCTCGAATTTCTGAACAAGCCTGTTTTTATCTGTGGAGACTATAATATTGATCTGTTAAATGAAAAAAAAAACATCAAAATGACAAAAGAGTTTATTGATAGTATGTGCATAAGTGGTAACCCAGCAGTTTTTTATTGTCTATGACTGTAAATATAGACAACTGAAAAAAATCAACCATTTAAAATTCAACCAAGTGAGAGCAGAAGAAAATATAAATGCAATTAAATTAAATTAGTAAAACAAAACCAGGAGGTGGCTTTAGAACAAGTTGTTTTTTTTACCAATATTTTTTACTCTGGGGAGAGGTTACCGCAGCTTTTAGAGACAACATCAGCAATTAGAAAAATTACAACAGAGGTTTGATATGAATAAAATGTCAATACATTTGACTAAAACATAGATTATATGATTTGGAAAATGAAAGATAACATATGTATCACAAGCCAGTCCAGCTCACATAGGACATGTTAACATAAAATAGCAAAGAGTATTGCAGTGGTGGCAAAAACAAAACTTGCAAAACCATGAATCACTGAAGATTCTCTGTTGTTCAACAGTTTTAGCACATTTAAATCACTATGTTGAAATTTGGGGAAACATATGCATAAGAACTTTCACTTATATTGCACATTACAAGAAAGAGCAATAATCATAATTTATAAAATGGGGTATCTGGAGCTCACAGATTCCTTCTTTTAAAGCCAAACATCAGGAAATTTGTGTTTCTTGTTAAATTCAAAACTGGTCAAATAAAGAACAGAGCAAGAAATAACCACTTACCAGAAAAAAAAAATTATCTGAAAGAAAAGGGGGTTACGAGTTAAAGGGAGAGCAAAATTTTAGAAAACATAAAAGAAGAACAATGAGGAGAATGTGCATAGCGGCCTGTGGAGTGAATTTGTGAAACACTTTGGATGAGGACTTCAAAACGCTGTATGAAAATAAATCAGTTTCAAATTGTATTAAATAATCGCAATTGCAAAAATACATGGAGGTGACAGTTTTAAGTACATGATGAGGATCCGGGTAGTGTTTTGTTGTTTTCATTGAAGATCAATGTAGCAGTATGGATATCTAATAGGACACTGCCTATCATTATGTGCGTAGATGCTGTATAACAATTATTTTAATGTCTCAGAACATTTGAGGACAGTGTAGACTGAATAAATCTGACAAATCATAGGTATAAATATTTATAATGTAAAAAACTGCACTAAACTATTAGACTGAAATGTGTAATATATATACTACATGAGTTAAAGGGGTGTAGGATTTATTAAGCATTGGCTTATTCCTACTCCTTTTCAAAAGAAATATAAAGGTTTTATTTGTATAAACTTTTTTTCTAATGATTTGTTGTTTACGTGTTTGAAATAAAGATTTGATTCATTCATTCATTCATTCATTCATGTGTATGAATGTGACATATTTATGAGACAGATTTGTGACTGCATATTAAATTCAATCACAGTAGTGGACTAAAAGAAAATGTGTTTTCGTTGTATTTTTTTATTTTTTTTGTGACAAAATTTCCTCTCATTATAGCAGTCAGGTTTTATCCCCAGCCAGCTATCAACTGTATCTTTTATTTGTGCTTTTTCAGAACGGTGTCAGGTATTGAAATGTTTAGTATGTTTATTTAGAAGTCATATTCGCTCCTTTTGTGTCAGTTTGATGCAGTCTGTGAAGTGGTATGAGTAAAGCCGAAGGGATGAAAATAGCGTGTAGCTGTCAGAATGGCTTGGCCTTTTAGAAACCTGTGTCAGCTTAGTTCAGCCTGCCACCATTGTGACAGCTCTGTTTTCAAATGAGATTTACACAATACACATTTTGTTGAAATTAGTCTGAGTGCACTCTGTGTAAGTGTAAAAGACGTTAAATGTGAAGCATACTAATCAAAGTGTTAAACTGTCAATTGTAATTAAAATAAGAATGTGATATTCGGGTTGTGATGCTGTTATCCAAACACAAATTTAAGCAGGCATTTGTCTGAATGGTGAAGTGTGTGAGTTTGTTGCTGAACATTGAGGTTTCTATCAACCGCATTTGGATCTTCACTTTGCTTGCTCTTAAACTTGTACTTTAAGTAACACGAGGCATTTGGCATAGTGACATAAAATTTCCCTTCAGTACTGCTTTTAATACTTTGGAATAATTTTAAAATGATATTGCACTAGACGTAAAATATGGATACCCTTAAGCTTCTGCAAAAAAGTTAAATAGTGTCTTCTTCTGACCATACAGTCTACAAACTGTTGTGTTAAAAACTGCTCAATTTAGTCTCTTTCCCATCCGAGTCCTGGATCAAGTATGGACCAATGTAAGTATGGGTTTCTATCCAGCATACTAGATTAGATTTTCAACAAAAATTTTAAACAAGGCTTTTATGTACAAATGTCATACTCAGGATACAGGGCCGATCTGATTGGTAAATGGGCATATCAGGCATTTCCCAGTGGACCAATACATTTTTTCATGTTAGCCCATAAACGACTTGCTCCTTATTTTTTTGACATTGAGCTGGCCCTATCATATCTCTTGACCCGTCCTACCCACCGTGGCACGCTTTCTTGTCACACTAGCCTACTCACGGGGGCTGTTTTTGGGGGCATGGCCGGTCGCTTGGACTAGTCGTGCACATCCCCATAAGTGCAAGTCTCGCTGCCAAATAGGTGGAGCAGCAAGGTAGAGTCTGAAAGCACGTCCGTTTAGAAGCATGTGCCCGGTTTCATGTGAACACAGAGGGAATCATTATTGATTGATGTTTGATAGACTTGTAAAAATTAGGTACATCATGTACTAACCATACTTTTATTAACATTAATTTAAAACTGAATTATGATTACAGTGAAGTCCCTATATGGTATTTAGCATCAGTATTTATCAGTAATACAGCCAATTTTAAATCCATATAGTTAGTAGCTCCAAGAAATATAATGAGCTCACTAAATACCATTTATTAAAACTAAAACAAATAGTAGATTTTTTATGTCTACTGTTTATAAAAATCTACAGTTTATATTTTAGTTTTATCAGCTGAATTCAGTTCAGTTCAGTTTATTAATATAGTACCAATTCACAACACGTCGTCTCAAGGCACTTTACAAAGTCAGTTCATCGACTCATACAGATTTTAAGTCAAGTTCATACATTGCAAACTGATCCTAGTTGTTTAAAAAGTTTTGTATCTAAGGAAACCCAGCAGATTGCATTGAGTCAGTGACTTGCAGCATTCACTCGTCCTGGATTATTATGTAGAGATAGTGGACAGTCGCTGGCATTGTGTCATTGACTTTTAGAGAGAGAACATAAAGTTAAACATTGAAACAACAGCAAATAAGGCAAAAAATTTAAGAGTAGAATGAGAATATAGCAGAAGTGGTTATTATGTCCTCTAGCTGCCCAGACCTATTGAAGCATAACTGCAGAGATATCATTACATTATTCATTTTTTATAAAAAGGCGTGCATAAATAGTTGTCCAACTCTTTTTATTTTTTTGTAAATGTTTTACCATTTCAATACAAATTTATACTTATTTATCATCTGCAGAAATCATGTCTGAGCAGTCATGGTGGGCCCGCTGGTCCAAGTCTAGCCTGTCAGTATATGACACTGTATAAAATATTTCCTCCTCATGACTTTTTTATGACTTTATGACAACATTTCTGGTCAAAGAGTGAATATTGTACATAGCATAAGCAGGTAAAAGCCTAATATTAACGGAAATAAACTAACTGGTTCTCTACTTTGAACTAAAGTCATTAACACAACCCATTGACAATATAACTAATATACAGCATAATTTTACTATCATATTATTTCTTATTTCATCCGTCATTAGAGACTAAGTGAAATCTGATCAGTGGATTGTGTAGTTCAAAATTGGTGTTGTTGAAGAATGATGAAGCGACGACTAACCTCTTCCCTTACCCAACAAACTGGGTCACCGCTTTTTTTTGGAGGCACTAGTGGCCTATATTCATTAGTAGCTGGACAGGAATAAGGGAAGAAAGAAAAGGGGAAATGCAGCAAAATGGTCCTGGGTTGGGAATTGAACTGGGGACAACCACGTTGAGGACTGTAACCACTGCCTGTGGTGCGCCTGATCTGCACTGAGCCAAGTGGCGACTCTGGGTCACAGTTCTAAACCAAATCTTCAGCAGCTTTGAAACCTCTACTGCATATGCCTGTATCTCAGTCATGATTGAAAAAAAAAACTAATTGTTTGGTTTTTTGTGTTTTATTTTGTATGTTTTTTAGAAAAAAGAGTGGTTATGTCTCAACTGCCAGACCCAGCGACTGTTGTCTGGAGGCGGCCTCGACGAGCCTCCCCTTCCCGTTCCCCATCTGTCCCCGAAGCACCAACCGATGGGCTCACCTCGTCACCAGACTCCGCTAAGTCAGCAAAGCCCTCTCCACAAGTCAACCACTCAGCAAGGACCCAAGCCAGTCCAGCCCCAGGCACAAAAAACCCAGACGGGAACTGGTGTCGGTGGACCTACTACGCCCATGTCTGCCAAACAGCCCACTGACACTAAGACCACAACGCCAGCTGCAGCACCAGTGCCAACCACTGAGGCCCAGAAACAGATGAAACCAACAGAGGAGAAGCCCAAGACAGAGCCTGAGAACCAAACTGCCAAAGAGACCAAACCTTCACAGAAGAGAGGGGAACAGATCACTCCAGTAAAGGAAATAAAGAAGTCAAGGCAATACGACGTAAGTTTAGTGTTTTTTTTTTCTTTTCTCTTTTATTTAATATAACATTTGAATATTAAAGTAAAGGAAGAAGAAACAGTAATGTAGTGTAAGAAATCGATCGTTAATATAGTATAACATTATATGTCATAGACACTACACGTCTGATACAACTTGAGAAAAATTTAGATTTTTAATTTTTTTAAGATTTGACTAAATTACACCAGCTTCTTGGTTATAGAAAGAGTACTATCAAAATTTAACTGATTTTTGTTCAGAATTTAAACCTTGTCAATGTTTATTTGAACGTAAATTTTACCAGAAGTCAATCTATTTTATACAAAAACACTGTTTTTGAAACTTTTGCTAGCATCATGAAAAGTGCTTCTCCACCTTAGATTCAGCTCTGCCATTATTTGATCATGAATATTTTATATATTTCCATTTGTGTTTTTTTCTGCTATGAATTGAAAGTAAGCTCATTTTGAAACTTCACATCCCTCTAAAAGATATTCGCTCTTGTCCTCTTCTTCAGATAAAATGCAAAACAAAGTTGCATCACAATAGGTTCTTGGCGAGTATGCCTTATATATATATATATATATATATATACATATACATATATATGTATGTAAGGCAAAGCAAGGCAAGTTTATTTATATAGCATATTTCAGTAGCTAGACAATTCAAAGTGCTATACCTGAAAAAAAGAAAAAGAAATATAATAGGAAAGGTACATTGCGGTGGCATTAAGGTAATTAAATAATTTAAAGAGAATAAAAATGAGTAATTAAAAAGATGCTAATAAAAATTTAAAAAAATTAAAAATTGATGATAAAATGATCGATAAGAAAATGAAAGGAAAGTTGGACTAAAAGCTTAACTAATAATGTTTAGATAGCACAGTCAAAGGCCACTCGAAATAAATACGTTTTTAATCTTGATTTAAAGCAATTTAGGGTTTCAGCGCTTTTACAGTTTTCTGGGAGTTTATTCCAGATTAGTGGAGCATAAGAACTAAAAGCTGCTTCTCCATGTTTGGTTCTGGTTCTGGGTATGCAGAGTAGATTTGAACCAGAAGACCTGAGAGGTCTGGGTGGTTGATACACTGACAACAAGTCTGTAATGTATTTTGGTGCTAAGCCATTCAGTGATTTATAGACTAACAGAAGTCTATTCTCTGAGCTACAGGGAGCCAGTGTAGGGACTTTAGAACCGGGGTGATGTGCTCCACTTTCTTAGTTTTAGTGAGGACGCAGGCAGCAGCGTTCTGGATCAACTGCAGCTGTCTGATGGAATTGTTAGGCAGACGTGTGAAGACACCGTTGCAGTAATCAATTCTACTAAAGATGAACGCATGAATTAGTTTTTCAAGGTCCTGCTGAGACATTAGTCCTTTCATCCTGGAGATGTTCTTTAGGTGATAGAAGGCCGACCTTGTTACTGTCTTTATGTTCCTCTGAAGGTTCAGGTCTGAGTCCATCACTACACACAGGTTTCGAGCCTGACTGGTGGTTTCTAGTTGTATTAACTGAAGCTGTGTGCTAACTTTTTGAACCAAAGGAAGAGTCCTTTGGTCCAAAGATTATTACTTAAGTTTTGTTTTGATTCAGCTGAAGAACATTTTGGCACATCCATGCATTGATTTCTTCTATGCATTTACCAAGCTCTTAAATGGGTTCATAGTCACCTGGTGACATCGTAATGTATAGCTATGTGTTGTGTGCATAGTTAAGTTGTTTATTGTTGTTTAAAAGTTGTTTATTATAATCTGAGTTAGGGGGAGCATGTAGATATTAAATAGGAGGGGCCCTAAGTTGGACCCTTTGGAAACTCCATATGTGATTTTTGTGGTCCCTGTCCTTCAAGTAGGATTTAAACCATTTGAGTGCTGTACCAGAAAGGCCGACCCAGTTTTCCAGGCGCTCTAATAAAATGGAGTGATCAACAGTGTCGAATGCTGGACTAAGGTCCAATAATACCAGCACTGTGGTTCTTCCACAGTCTGCATTTATATGTATGTCATTGAACACCTTGACAAGAGCAGTCTCTGTACTGTGGTGAGCAGGAAGCCTGACTGGAAGACATCAAAGCAGCTGGTCATTGTTAGGAAGTTGTTTAACTGCTGAAACACAGCTTTTTCAATAATCTTGCTGATGAAGGGGAGGTTTGATATAGGCCTGTAGTTCTGCAGTAGCAGCTTGTCCAAGTTGCTCTTTTTTAATATTATTTGAGTTACATCAGACGTTATGACAGGGAAAGCTCTCTTAAGGAAAGCTGTGGGTAAAATAATGTGTATGTGTATGTATATACAGTATGTATACACACATACACATACACACATATATAGATAGATATAGATAGATGTATATATATCCATCTACAGACAGACAGACCGACAGACAGACAGACAGACAGATGATAGATAGATAGATAGATAGATAGATAGATAGATAGATAGATAGATAGATAGATAGATAGATAGATCGATAGATCGATAGATCGATAGATAGATAGATAGATAGATAGATAGATAGATAGATAGATAGATAGATAGATAGATAGATAGATAGATAGATAGATAGATAGATAGATGCAGTTTTATCTTAAAAATTTGAAGAAAAACTATCCTGTATTTTTACCTCATACATTAAGCACACGCAGCTATTTCTTATAGGGTGTAACAGAACCTCTATTTTATCCTCTTACCTGTTCTGTTTGCAGCTCTATCAACTGCATATTAATTTTAAAACATTTTAAAAGGTTTTTATATAACCCAAATAAACAAACCTCTTGATTCATTAGTAGCCTATTTCGGTCAGTCCTTCTTTAATTGTCCCAGATGTCAGTAAATGATCCATAATGTTCTGGGAAAAACTCAATAAATCTTTTAAGTTTATATGTAAGTTGTGAGGTTCAGAGGTTCTTTCAATGCCCAATCCTTCTTGAAATTCAACTTATCCAGATATATTCAGACTTATACTGTCACTATTCCAATAAAAGGTAAGGGTTTCAGTTTTGTGGTGATTAATTAATGAGGGAACAGCATAATAGGGTGAATACCTCAAGATTATCATAGTATTTGATTTTTGGGGTTTTCTAGACATTGCATTAAACATATTTTTTGTGCAAAAGAAGATGTTTTAAATTTTGACAAAATCCTGGTTAGAAAAAAATATTAATAACTTATCTTAAATCTAAAAACGTAATCCACAAAATTCTCAGATTCCATTATTCCTGACTCAAATGAAATAGCCCCTAAATCTAATCCAATCTTACTTTCCTTCTGTTCTCTGTAGGATACAAAAAACAACAGCACCCATGACTTGTCACGCAGCCCTCAGAGCCTCAGCGACACCGGCTACTCATCTGATGGGATCTCCAGCTCACACAGTGAAATTACAGGTCTAATCCAAGAGGAGGAAATGAAGCTAAGTGAGAGAGGAATCAGTGGGCGAGGCTCTCCTCCAAGCCCCTCTGAAATCACTAAGCTTGAGTTCTCGATGAGGCCACTGCTGGAGAAGAGCCTCTCTGAGGAAAAGCCAGACAGAAGGGGAAGAAAGCACAGGGACAGAGACTTGGATGACAGAGGGAAGCATCGCCCACGTTCCCTTTCGATTCCACCAGATGCATATGACTCTGATGAGGAATTAGAGGATATACTGGAGGAAGAAGAAGATGGCGGAGACTGGGAGGGTAAACGGAAAGAAGCGAAGGAAGAGAGGAAGGAAAAGAAGAAAAAGGAAAAGGAAAAAGAGGCTGATCCAACAGAGATGACTGATGAAGAGTTCATGAGGAGACAAATAATGGAGATGAGTGCTGATGAAGACAATGAGGAGGAGGAGGAAATGGAGGAAGATGAAGATGAAGAAGATGAAGGTTATGGCTACCAGAAACTGAAAAAAAGCCACCATAAGCACATTATTTCTGACTCAGGGAAAGAAAAGAGACGGCTTCAGCACCATTCGAGTAGTTTCGAGGAAGAAACCAAGACTTCCACTGATGTTTATAAGGGTTCTGTGGAAGAAGGGGAGGAAGATATGATGGCATCACAAGGGGGGTTGAGGCGCTTTAAAACCATTGAGCTCAACAACACCAATAGCTACAGCCGAGATATGGAGATAAGCAATGAAAATGATCTAAACCTGGATCGGGAGCCAGAGTTAGAGATGGAGAGCCTAACTGGATCTCCTGAGGAGCGTTCTAGGGGGGAATATTCTTCAACTTTGCCCCCAACTTCATCCTCATATGGTTCAGGACAGTCTCCAACATCTATCTCGTCAATGGAGGAAGACAGTGACAGTAGCCCGAGCAGGAGGCAAAGACTGGAGGAGGCCAAGCAACAGAGAAAAGCACGCCATCGCTCTCATGGCCCCCTGCTCCCGACCATTGAAGACTCCTCAGAAGAGGACGAACTCAGAGAGGAAGAGGAACTTCTGAGAGAGCAGGAGAAGATGAGAGAGGTAGAACAGCAGAGAATAAGAAGCACAGCGCGGAAGACCAAAAGGGATAAGGAAGAGCTGAGGGCCCAAAGGCGCAGAGAAAGGTCTAAAACACCACCTAGCAATCTGTCACCAATTGAAGATGCTTCCCCTACAGAGGAACTAAGACAAGCAGCAGAGATGGAAGAGCTTCATCGTTCCTCTGCTTCTGAATATTCCCCCCAAAGTCTGGACTCTGAGGCTGAGGGGTACGAGTCCAAAATCTACAAGTCAGGCAGTGAATACAATCTGCCTACTTTTATGTCTCTCTACGCACCTATAGAGAAATCATCCTCAACCACAACAACCACTGCATCATCATCAACCTCCAAACCTCTAAAGAGTGCTGAGGAGGTTTATGAGGAAATGATGAGAAAAGCAGAAATGCTGCAAAAACAAGAAAAACTACAGCAGCAGCAACAACAACACGTACGACATGGGCAGTACTATGAGGAGGACATTAATGGACAGAATTATGATGACGACTATGACTATGAACAAGATCAAACAGGATATGACAATGAAGCAGCAGAAATAGAAAATGACATTTATGAGGAAATCCGACAAACATCTCAGAACATTACCAAGATGCAACAGGCCACAGATGAGCAAGTTGGTATTGAAATTGAGAGCTCTTTTGCAGATAAGCAGCTCTTGGACACAGGCTCAGCCTTTGCTAAACTACTAGAGCAAAGCAATGCTCTGTTAACTCCTGGGACAAGCCCTACCCAGATCTCAGCTCCTGTCTCCTTTGCTGAGAGTGGAGGTCGGATACCAGATGTGAGAATAAGCCAACACTTCACTGCAAAGGATGGACACAAAGACAGAATCAAAAGCCAAGCAGGAAAGAATGGCATAACTCCAACAGTGGCTGCTACCACTATTGCAGCTTATGGAGTCTATGCCAGAGATGCAGTAACTATTTCCCAAACAGGATCAAGCCACACTATGACAACGAGCCAATCTGATACCTCACGCAGACACACAGGAAGTCTTGCCACATCCTCAGCAACAGTCTCAAGTGTATGTAGCAAGATTGCAGAGATTACCCAGGCCTACAGTCAAAGAGAAGTCATCACCAGAAGGATTGGGGAAACAAGAGGTGTTCAAGTGAGAGAAAGCTCGACATCATCTGCAGAGAGGATTATTGAACCACGTTCTCCTAAATATACTACCTATTACAGGAGCACTAGTCCTCCTCTCTCTCCATCACCACCTCCACCACAAAGTCCTATTCGCTCTCCTTCCAGAAGGGCTACTGCTGAGTTCTCCACTCAGACCTTCAGCTCAGCATTGCAAATGGAGTCAGCTGATTCTGGGCCCACATCACCTGTGATGGCTCACGGAACCCAAACAGCACATCGATCAATTTCCCCAAGGTTATATCGACAACAGTCTTCCCAAGAGGCTCCATACTCCCCACCTGCAGGTCCAGCTAGGCCAATGACAGTGAACACTGCGACTTCTCCACTGTCCTCACCGACTCGATTTAGCCGTCAGTCAACATTTGATAACTACTCTCCATGTGGCAGCCCCCCAGACACACCACCTTACCAACAGTCACCTACACACAGCTTCTATCGAACACAAAGAGTAGAGAAGGTAAATGTAGGGACAAGCATGGTCACCACTGCCAGCTTATACACAAGAGGGTCTGTGTCTATGGATAATATCTCCCTCTGTAGAATATCTACAGTTCCAGGCACCTCAAGGGTTGAACAGGGCCACATGATCCAGGGTGGTAGTGTTGTAGATCTAAGAACTGCCACCCACGCAGCTCCTTTTATTATGACTGACCAGGGAATGGATCTTACTTCCTTAGCTACAGAAAGCAGGAAATACCATGGTGGACCAGAAGGGGCAAGGCATTCGACAATCATACAACCGCTGATTATGAATTTGAACACACAAGAGACCAGCACACCAGCCACTGTGAGTGTCACTGTGGCTGCTTCTATGTTTATGACCCAGCTAAAACAGCCAATGGTCTATGGTGATCCCCATCAAAACCGTATAGATCTAGGTCAGGGCATGGGCTCAGCAGTGTGTCTGTCCCAGAACAAATCACCAATTTCTCCTCCAACTGACCCATCCATTCCAAAAATTGATGCTAAATTAGAAGACCTCAGTATCCAACAGAGGGAACTACAAAAACAACAAGAGAAGCTACAGAAACAACAAGAACTTCTTGAACAACAGTTACAACAGCACCATCAGTTGCAACAACACCAACAACAGGCATCTGTTCTAGCCAAGTATAACCTTACTGGTCAGATCTCACCATTAACCAAAACAAATGTGTTAGTCAGCCAGACTAGCACTACGTCTACAGTGGTCAGTGCTGTTTCACCCGTCATTAATCCTGAACTTTACGGCACTGGTCCTATTGAGCTGAAAGGGAAGCCCAGCCCTCCTGGTTTGATGTCAGGGGGTAAATCACCACATAGTATGGTGGTACAAATGGATGGAGGGCCAGAGCCGTTAAGGGCATTGACTCAACTTGTGAAGGTAGAAGAAGGACAGGATGCAATGGATCTGACAGGAGGCCAAATAAAACCTGACCAACCAGCTTGCTGTGACGTAGTTTACAGACTGCCATTTGGTGGAAGTTGTGTTGGTGTCCCTGAGAAAGAGGGCATAAGGCCACCATCTGCCCCACCTATTACCTACGAATCTGATCAAGAAAGACAACCTGGAAGGTACCATGAGTATCCAATGGATTCTCGTAAAGCCTACACATTACCTTTTCCTGGTAAGCTTCAGTCTTCAATGTCTGACACAAACCTTGCTGATGCTGAGCTACAGTCTTACCATTCTAAATATGAACCACACCTCCAACCATCAGGTGAACTTGTCATGGACTTAACTGCTATGAAACAGAGCTATGGGGGATATGTGGGCATGCAATATGGTTCCTATACAGATTTACGTCATGGGGGAGACATTTCAGCACAAACACTGCCAATAAGAAGATATAATTCTTTGTCTAACATCAGCTCCGATTATGGTTATTCTGCTCGTGATATTGCAAGCTTCCAGGAAGCTAACTTGGCTCAGTACAGTGCTACAACTGCAAGGGAGATAAGTCGAATGTGCGCAGCACTTAATTCTATGGATCGATATGGTAGCAACCCAGAGTTACTGCAGTTTGGCAGCTTAGGCAGAGGTGCTGGACCAGGGGGCTCCAGACTTGCAGCGGGTCTTGGCATGAGGCAAAGCGTGATCTTTGGACTAGATGGGAAGCCAATGTCTCAAAATCAAGCTCTGACGAATCTTATCAATGCCAGGCAGGCTAGTCTGAGAGCCATGTACCCTGCTGCTATTAGATCATCTGATGGAATGATTTACTCCACCATTCAGACTCCAATTGCTTCAACACTTCCCATCACCACTCAGCCTGCCTCTGTACTTCGGCCTCTACTGAGAGGAGTCTACAGGCCATATGCTTCTCCCAACATGACACCAGTGCCCCTGGCCAGTCTCACCAGATTACCAGTAAGCCCAAGAATGCCTTTAACTGGACAAGTACCACTCCGCTACCCAGCACCCGGTCTGCTTCAGACAACTTCAGCCACTGCCTCTACCACTGCTGCTGCATCAACTTCAGCACCAGGAGCCTTGTCTTTGACAACTACAAGTTCAACAGTCCAGGAGGAACCTGTCTACCTTGGTAAAGGTGCCAAAGTGACAGCAGAGGTCACTTCAGCACAAGGAGTCGTTTTGTCTGAATCACAGCATCAGCCAATAAACCTGTCCCAGACACATCTGAACACACAACAACAGAAACAACAGACAACAACTCAGCACCCACAGCCTCCTCTTGCAGCTCATGAATACCCAACCTCAAGTCCAGCAATAACCCAAGGCTACATCCAACCCGCTGCAGGCCCATCGGTCCCCACTAGTGGCTTGCCCATTCCATGTGGTCTTCCCCCTTTCCCTCCACCAGGTGTTATACATAAAGAGGGTGAAACTGAAGCCGAGAGGCTTCACCGACAGCAGGAGCAGCTCCTACAGATGGAGAGGGAGCGTGTGGAGTTAGAGAAACTTCGTCAGCTGCGACTACAAGAAGAGCTTGAACGCGAAAGAATAGAGCTGAAGTTCCACAGGGAGAAGGAGCAAATTCTGGTACAGAGGGAGTTGCAAGAGCTGCAGAACATCAAGGAACAGGTATAGGGACAATCAGGAAATGTAATTAAAGTTTCGTTGTTGGTGTTAATGTCTTTTTGTTTGTGGTTGTTGTTTTCTGTTTTAGTAATGTTACTTTTACTTATTTTGGTTTTTTTCCAAGTGATTGTCATAAGTAAGATGCTCCTATTTTACAAAACTAATTTAATAACCAGCAATTGTGTGTATGATGCATATACATACCTTTTAGCGCAGGGTTTTTTAATTATGCTGTTAATACATTTTGATTTGTTTTGTGTTTTTATTCAAATAGACATTAAATACCACTTCGAGTTGATAATTAGAAACTGGTATAATGAAAAGCAATTCCCTGTGTATGATTCTTGACGTAAATTGAGTCAAAGAAAAGTTCTCTACCCTGATTTACAATGACAGTGGTGTGGTGTGCATGCTGTTTTGTTCTACATGAATCCTGTTACCTAGTGTCACCCCAATGGCTACACTTACTCGGTCTATATGATTTATATGATGTGGTATTTTTACACCTTAGGAAGAACAGCAATAATACCACACGTTATATACTGGAATATATCCAATTAAAGATTACAGCGTTTATTTCTGTTTTCCTTGTTGTGACATTAACGTAGCTTACTTTAAACATTGTCTTTGCTTTTTGGGGGACAAACTATTACTGTTACCACACAGAATACACGCAACTCAGCTTAGAACCCTTTGTATTGAAGTTCTTTCCCGATAGTTTTTTATTGTTTAAGAAGAAAACTCTTTTATTTGCCCACCATCAGTAAAACAATATTAATGTACACTGTGGAAATGGGATTCAGCCTATGTGTGTGCATGCCTGTTGTATGCATATGTATGTCTGGAATCAATGATTCTCAACTCCTGTCTCAATTTTAATTTGTTGTTTTAATTTATGATGAAAAAAAATGAAAGCTTGTGTTTATTCCATTTGTTCCCACACAAAATATTCATGTAATAATTTCAAGAACATATTTAAATTAATTGCTCATTTCATCTAATAAAATTTTTTATGTTTCATGAACAGAAAAACAAAGAGTTAACATAAGCATTTTCTTCTTTTTATTAGAACAAGCAGTTGAAACTCTATCAAGTTAACTCAGTTAAACAGGTGAAGCCCCCAGCCCCCAGCCCCCCCCCCCGTCCACCCCATTGAGAATGAACAATAGAAGGAATGTTTAATTAGCATACATTTCATAACATACAGTAGGAACAAATACCTAACCTTTTCTCCTGCACCAACCTATCATTTGAGCTGCAAAGAAAATGCTTCAAATATTTAATGCGAGCGTTGTTACAAAACTGGTAACAATTACCAGTACATGCTTCATTTTGTTTCAGTTGCGCTTCAATTCTTTGACTAACTTGGAAACATTCTTGTAACTAATCCACCATTACAAGAACTTTATGTCACATTTGCTTTCAAAAATTTTGATTAGCATTTTTGAAAACTGGTGACCTTAATTACAACTACATCATGTCCTTTTATATCTCTCTTCTGTTTGTCTAACTATCCTCATTATTGCCACCCCCAATCTTTTAATTTTTTTCGGTTTCATCACTCTTGCTCTTATCTGTTATTTATTCTTCAAAAATGTCCAACGTATTTTGTCTGTATGTGTTTTTAGGTCTTACAGCAACAGCAGCAAGAACGCGAGAAACAACTTGTTCTCCAACGGGAGCAATTGGCCCAGCAGAAGTCCCAGCTAGACCAGATACAGTCTTTGCAGCAGCAGCTCCAGCAACAGCTACAAGAGCAGAAGCGGCTGAAAACAGCTGCTCATACCATGCAGGTGAGGGGACTGGACAACTGTGATTGACGGTTTTTAACCTTTGAGATTCAGAAATTCTTATTTCAAAAGTTTTAACTTGTACTACAGGTGATTTTAATGAAATGAGAATGACATTAAAAAGGTGCAGGAAAAAGGTACTATGAACTAAGGTTTTTTATTATGTAAAAAGTATTGCATAATAAAAAGACCATTCTTAGTCCATAGGGATTAAGATAATTGCTTGCCCAACCTTTGCAGTTGTGACAGATTCAGCTCTCTTGGCAAGGATTTTCACAAGGTTTGGGAGTATGTTCATGGGATTTCTGACCATTTTTCCAGGACAACATTTCTGAGGTCAGACATAGATGTTGGACAAAAAGGCCTGACTCTCCACCTTTGCTCATTCCAAAGGTGTCCTGTCTGGTTGAGGTCAAGACTTGTTTGGGCCAGTCAAATTCTTCAATACCGTGCTTGCTCATTAATGTCCTTGTGTACCACTGGTGCACAGTCGTGTTGGAACAGGAAGGGGCCATCTCCAAACTGTTCCCAACAATTTGGCACCATAAATTGTTCAAAATGTCTTACTATGTTGAATAAGTAGGAGTTCCTTCCTCTGAAACTAAGGGCTCAAGGTCAAATCTTTAAAAACAACCCTACATTATAATCCTCACTGCACCAAAACCTAAACTTTACAGATTGCATTCAGGCAAATGGCATTCTCCTGACAACTGCCAAATCCAGAATCATCCACTGGGTTACTAGACAGAGAGGCATGGTTTGTCACTCCAGAGAGCACATCTCTACCACTCTGAAGTCCAGTTAGTGGCCTGTGTGACATGTGTGTCAGCATCCTCTGACTCTCTTTACTGATTTTAAATAGCCCTCCATTTTGTGGCAGACTACTCCTGTGTCGAAACACCACTAACAGTTCACTGTAGACTATTTAGAAGGGAGAAAATTTTACGACTGGACTTAATGTACAGGTGGCATCCCATCACAGTACCACCCTGGAGTTCACTGATCCCCCACCATTCTTTCAAAAATGGTGCTATTATACACCTGTGATCATTGAAGTGGTTGGAACACCTGAATTCAATGATTTGGAGGGTTTTTATTCAATGATTTGAAGTTTTTATTCATATCATTCCGTAACTTTTTAAATAGCTTTTCTTCAGTACTTTCCTGATGTATCTGGAGCAAAACCTTATAATTTGGCTCTATTTTTGCAAGTCACCTTTTAGGAGTTGTTTTTCAGTATTTCCTTTACATATTGTTAGCTATCTGGATTAATTTGTGGGAATCTTATTATGAAAAAACAGAATGATCATTCCAGGTCCATTTTCAAAAACATTTAAACATTTTAACATTTTGAGTTAGTGTTAGCAGTTTCTAATCAATTCATATTTTTCAACAGCTGGATATGACCGGACAGCCACTGCATCCCTACATAGACTCTCAGATGAGCTCTCGCTCCCTGCCCAACTCTTCCTCAGAGATATGCCTGAGGTCTCAGGATGAACAGTCAGAAGCCAGAGCTGGTATGAGGAAACATAGCTCCATGAGCAGGCTGACCCGAGACACCTCTGACGGAGATGGTGTGGTTTTCTATGGCTCCCCTCGCAGAATTGTGGATAGTTGTGTACAGACTGATGATGAAGATGGAGAGGAGAGGTAACAATTAATATTTCTTTGTTTTGAAGTGAGAACCGGGATACACTCCTGGGCTATGAGTTTGTAGGTGCTATAGCGTAAGAGTGATTGTCTGCGCATAGCACAGCACATGCGTCCAACATCTCCACCTGTACACCAGCAAAGAAAGTTGTACTTTTTTCACAAGCAGACACGCTAAAACCCCTATCACACAATTTGTTTCAATGACATAGGAAGGTGTTCAGCTTTAAGTCATTAACACATTGTTTTCCTTCACATCTAATATTGTATACATAATATGATCTCAAACAGAGCCAGGTTTCCATATAATTTTGGATATCCTTAAAAATTCAGTGGCAGAGTGTTGCAACTTTAAGATGCCATGTATAAAGGTCATATGCTCAATTGCTATAGAATCAACATAAATGCTTTGTAAAGGCTATTAATAGCACATTAAACTTTAATCTTCATATAAGTATCAAGAAAACAAGATGGTGGGGTCATGCCGAAAGTAATCTGCCCTGTCGTGACCTAGTAGAACCCTGTGAATGTTGTACCCTTCATCCCAACACACAAACACTTCAGAAAACGGGGGTGCATCAAAAGCAACACACTTCAAAGGCATGACAGGTGATTCCACAAAGCACATTTCATTTCCTCACATTTAGATCCATGTTAAATGTGTCTGAATATGAAATAAAGATAAAAAGATCTATGTTACAGCATCTCGTTAGCGACAGTTGACATAATTAAACATAAAAAGACAAAGCCGCTTTTGCTGTTTGCTAGTTGCTGTTTACATACAAGCTAGAGCTAGCACTGCAGCACAGCTAGCAGCTACAGGAAGTGAGGTTAAAGTTTAACACTTTTTTGCTACAATGCTTTATAAATGCTGCGACTGTTTGCCATCTGGAAACTATTTAGGAAAATAAGTATTAGTGTGATCTTTAGTTTTTATCTTTGCTGTTTATGCCAATGCTGCTTTACTAGGATTTAGTAGCCAACATAATAAAAGCTTGTCTAAAAACAAGCCATTTCCTGCCAGTGTTCGCAGATTGGTATGGTTATGAAAACGTCAGTGATACTACTTTGTTATTGACACATGATTATACAATAAAAGCTTTAGTATGTAAAACTCTGGTTGCGGAATTACTTGCCCTCTCACAACCACAAAAGTATTGCCATTTTGAATGGTTCAGTTTTCTCGAGCAAAATTTAATGCTGAGACAAAAAGGCTAGGGCAGATACAGTATAACTAACTTTCCAAAGCTAAAACGTCTAAAATTGCAACTTCTCTCAAAATCTAGCTAGTTGTGTTGGAATTCTTAACAGCTTTTTTCCAAATAAATCAGTAGTATAAAGGTAGTAGTAGTATAAGTTTTCACTTGTGATATGGTGGCAAGCATTAGCAATACTCATATTTCCAGGTTTGGAAATGTAAACAATACATGCACAATGAGTTGGATGCCATGACAGGTTGGTGATTTAGTGAAAAGTTTCTCATCCCTTGCTATAATGTAATTTATTTAAAAAAACAAACTGAAAGATATATGCAATTAAAAATATTGAGTTATGATTATTGCCTTGGATAAGAAGGCCATTTGTTTCTCTGTGGTTGTATATTTCTTCCTGTGTGACAAAAAGGGTAAAAGATTAACTTCAAGCAAAGTTTTCAAAATTCTGAATGGCTGTCTCACCAAAAAGACACAAATGCTCTTCTGAATTAAGTCAACATACTCTCAGGGATTTTATTTCTCCAATATATACATAAACTAAGTGGTATTACTAGGTGACTAAAACTTTAAAATCTAACTTCATGACTCTTATATCCAGAAACATACATTGATTGCAGGCAGAAACATTTACAGATTGTTTTATTTATGTCCTTTTTCCCTCCACCACCAGGTACATGATGCGTCATCGCACCAGGAGGCGCGGTCGGAGCGTTGACTGTTCTGTCCAGACAGATGATGACGAGGATAAGGCTGAAACAGATCATCCAGTTCGCCGAAGACGGTCCAGGTTCTCCCGCCACTCTGAGTCCACCGCAGTTGGCACCACCACTGCCTCGACAACAACCACAGCTACAGACACCAAAGCTGACACATCCAAGATCATTTCTTCCAGCATTGCTGTCCAGACAATCAGGGAAGTGTCCTGCCAGACAGAAGTTGAGCACCTAGGAAGAGTCTCCCCAGCAATCCATGTGACATTGCCAGACCCTAATAAAGTAGAGATTGTACATTACATTTCTGGACCAGAGCGAACACAAAAAGGACAATCACTTGCCTGCCAGACTGACCCAGAAGGACAGTCACAGGGTGTTGTAGCTCCACAGCTCAGCGTACCAACTACAGTCAGTCCATATTCTTCCTGTGCAGGAACAGGGCCATCCAGTTCTGTTGACTTTCACACCCACCAGCGCCAGCAGCAACATGTCGCAGCAAATGCAGCTAAATTTGAGCGACGCCGCCCTGACCCTTTAGACATTAACTATCAGCCCCACAACCACCTCCACAACGAGTCCATTTCCAGCATCATCCGGCAGCAGCAAACAACACCAAAATCTCCACAAGTCCTCTACTCCCCTGTCTCACCGGTGTCCCCACACCGCCTGCTGGAGACCTCTCTGTCGAGTGAGAGACTGAACAAGGCCCACGTCACACCCCAGCAGAAGTCTTACACAGCCGAATCCCCTCAACGACACCCATCTGTGCCCCGACCCATCAAGAGCACCCACAGGTCCATGTCAGACCCCAAGTCCCTCAGCCCGACCACAGATGAGCACACCAAGGCCAGGCTGTCCTTGTATCAACAACAAGCACTCCAGAGCCAGGTAAAGTTACTGAAGCTGATCTGATGCTCCGAAAAACTGTTAAACAGTATCAAAAGCAGTTTTTAGGAGCAGCATTTACTTTAAAAACAAATTTGATGAAAATCTTACTTAGGTATTTGTTTAAGAACAACAAGGTTTTGTTGTACACAAAATGTTTTTAAATGTTTCTTTAAAGTATTCAAAGAATTAACATCATCAAGTATTGGTTTTGGATGTTATTATACAAGTAAGGGAACTATAGCTGTATAAAGGAGGCAGTGTATTTATTGTAGTTTATTTTTTTCAGGATTTCACATCAGTTTCCAATCATAAACTGAAATTGACCTTTAACTATACAGGCCTTCATGATAAAATAAATAGTCAGGGTCCGAAGTCTCTTCCACTGATATTTTGTGGGTAAGAAGCTGAAAAGTTTGGGAACAACTGAGTTAGATCCAACTGGATAGGAACTTTAACATACTTCTGTCTTGTTTATTTATTATGACATCTAATGTAGGTATTATTACAAAGCAAGTTTGGCTTTGTTTCAGTTGAAATTATATTTTACTTTAAACTGAATGTATTATAGTTTTATTGGAATGATATAGTAAAAATTTAAGTTGTCACATTCTTCCAAGTATATTTTCAGAGTTTTTATCAGGTTTATCTTAATTTTTTACACAAGTGAAATAAAACGATAGCTGCCACATTAACATGTAAATTAAACTCCACCACAACAGAGTTTTTAGGTACTTTATGCATATGTTTCCCACAAATAAATTCAAAAGATACAAAAGTTATCATAGTCATATTACTTTTCAAATTGTGTGTCTAAATTCGTAATGACGTCCTGACATTCTATGATAATGTCATTTGGGCAATAAAAGCACACTCATCACTGGCATGAAAACCTTTGTGCTACTTTGAAGGCCCTTTATCATCAACCTTGTTGCTTACAAGCAGAAATAACACAACTTCATGAATCCAGTTTTTTTTTTATTATATGTGATTTTTAGTGTATACAATGACAGCTTTAATTATATCAGTATGATCCAAGAGCTTAATTTAGACAACTTAGAAAATATCTTTTATTCAGGTGTTGTTCATTAGTTTGACAAGATAAAAGAAACAATGCAGCAACAAGCATAAAATGGATGAATTGATTTTATTTTGTCACATCTGCTAGAATAGTGCAATCATTTTTGTTCTAAATTCGTATTTGGACAAATGAAAATGGCACTGCTTTTATTTGAATTTTTGTCCTATATGTGTCAGCTGGTTGTATTTTTAAAGACTAATGTCAAAGATTACATGAATAATAAGAACACAAGAGGTTTCTATTTTTTTATGTTGTCTATTTGTAAATGGAAGACAGCAGCTATCATGACTGGTTCATTAAATATGTTCAATTTATCCAAAGTGTAACCCTAATCTAAAAAGTGTGGGGCAAGTTTTGACCTGACAGTCTGCAGTTCATTCATTCAGCATTGGACGTGATAGTGAAAATGTGCAAGGAGTGCTAAAATAAAAAACTGTGTAATTTGTTTACCTAAAAACAGTTGTTTCTAAAATGCTTTAATATATTATACATTACAATTGTTGTTATGACACAATAATCTTAAGAATCAGATCATCAGCCACTGTTTTAACACGGGTGAAAATAGCCTTAAATCAGTGCTCTGTGAATTCCTTTTTCTAAGATTATTTTTCTTAAAATCTGAATGCATGTTGGCTCATAAATTATTAAATCCCTACAGCGCTCAACAAAACTGTATCACAGCTGATACGAATGTTCTTGTTTCTGTACGTCTTCTAACACAAACTTCACTCTTGTTTCCTGTTGTCTTCGTCTGTCTATATGTGTCTCCTTTGTCGATCTTGGTCTCTTGTTGCATCTTTTCTTTGTTTCCTCTCCTTCTTAACCCTTTTCTCCATTGAGTTGTTCTTCTTTCTTTTCTTCCTATTTTGTTAAACATTTTTGTGAATATCTTTTGTGCTCTTTCTTTAAACTTTCTTCATCATTCTTCCTTTACTGTTTACAATGGCTAAAAACATTCCTGGATCACTTTTTTGTACACATTTCTTTTTACGTTTTCTGGTTTCTTTTCTTTATTTGGTCCCTGCATTCCTCCTCACTTTATTGTTTTCCCAAAACTTATACCATTCATCTCCACAATGTTATTTTTATTTTTCACTTTCATCTTTTTCACTTTTCAACTTTTATCTTGTTCATCTGTGTCCCTTTACTTGTATTTTCCTGATTTTTGTCCATCCAACACTGTAATGGGCAAATCTATTATGTATAATCTGTTGTCCATTTACCAATCAACTTTCTCATGATTACATCCCATCAACTGTTCTTTGCCCATACCGTTATTTCCCCATCAAATGCTCTCCATGTTGTTTTGCCCTCCACACATTTTCCCACTCTCCCTGCCCCTTTTGCCCTTTCTTTCTCTCTCTCAGCTGGCAGCCTTACAGCAGAGCTCTTTGCTTCGGAAGGTTAAGCGAACCCTGCCCAGCCCTCCTCCAGATGAGACTGCTACATCAGCTCACTTGACCATGATGACGCCTGCCCAACAACAGATCTACCTGCCCTCAGTGCCCAGCCTCAAGCCCAGCTCAAGGTCTGGCCTGGCTGCTAAGGCCAGCCTCCTCAAAGATCTCACCCACGAGCTAAAAGCAGTGGAACAAGAGTCTACTAAGCTTAGAAAGCAGCAAGCTGAACTTGAGGAGGAAGAGAAAGAGATTGATGCTAAGCTGAGATACCTGGAACTGGGAATTCATCAGAGGAAAGAGACTTTGGTGAAGGAGAGGGAAAGAAGGGACATTGCCTACCTGAGATGTATGGGGGATACCAGAGACTATATGTCTGACAGTGAGTTGAATAACTTGCGCTTAGCAGCTGCTGCTGCATCACATGAGACCAATGGGCTACTAACAACACGACCAAGCACTGCTCCACTTAGCCAGTTTAACAGCGACCTCAACACAGCAGCCCAGTACCCACCAACCTCATCTTTCCTCTCCTGTCAATATCCCCAGAGCCAACCAGCAGCACCATCTCATCAATCAAGTGTGCCATACCAGTCATCTACATTCAACCAGCCTCCTTACCCAACAGTGTCACAGTCACAGGCACTGCCTCAGCCCATGACCCTTCAGACCCATGCCCCTCCTCCCGGACCAACCTATCAACCTCAAACATCCTATCCTTCCCACACCTACCCACAAGCTCAGCCCCCATACCCTCAAACAGATTCAGGGTTACCATCTGCACCTCAACCTCAGCCTCCATCAGGGCCTACAGGTTTTGGGCCTGCACCACCTGGTCAGCCACCATACCCCACCCACAGCTCACCGTATCCCAGTGCTGTGTCCCCCTACCCCACCCAAACGACACCATACCCTGGGCTGCCCCAAGCTGATATTCTGACAGTTCACCCTGGAAGGCCTAGACAGACATCACTTGCTGAACTTGAGCATAAGATGCCAACCAACTATGAGACTATCAGCAACCCGACAGTTGTGGTCACCACCACAGCCCAAGATGCGACCTTTTCGGGTGCAGCCCCAGCTTATGGTCCATACACAGGAACAACAACCATGGCAAGCTCCTACGGGCCTTATGGATCTGCACCTGTTTCCAACAGTTATGGTGGTTACTCCACAGTACCTCCAAGCACTTATGGTCCATATACATCAACCCCAGCTAGTTCATATGGCCAGTACACAACAACTACCGCTAATACATATGGCTACACCACCACCACAGCCAGTTCTTATGGACAGTATACTTCAACAGTTTCCAATGCCTATGGGCACCCTGTAGATAGTCCTTCCACCTACAGCACAGCAGAAGGGATGTATGGGGCTCCTGGTTTAGAGCAAAACATTCCAAGGAACTACATGATGATCGATGACGTTAGTGAGCTGACGGCAAAGGACGGGCTGGGCACGACAGCAGGGGACATGATGCATCATGGCAGTAGCGGCCGTTACCCTGGAGACATCCATGGCCATGGCAGCACATCTGGCAGCACGGCGCGTGGGGGAACTGGCAGCTCCCCCTACGGCAGGGCACCTGAGGAGGAAGCAGCGATGCAGGATGAGCTGTACGACCACCACGGCAGGGGTAAGAGCAGCTACAGGCATGGACCTCTAGGGGGCAGCAGCAGCAGCGTGAGCGCTAGCATGGGTGGGGGATCCCCCTATTTCTATGACTACGACTACAAACTTGCCGCCATCCACTCCGGGGTACAGAAACCTTTGGCATCCTCCAGAAGCCTTCTGGCTCCTGCTGTCATGTCCTCCAAGCGCAGCAAGCACAGAAAGCTGGGGACCATGGAGCAGAAAATTTCAAAGTTTTCCCCCATAGAGGAGGCTCGAGATGTGGAGGCAGATTTGGCCTCCTATTCTACAGGTGAGGCTTACCCCTCATCACACATTCGAGGGCGCCAGCTGATTGAGGATTATGGCTTCAAGAGGAGTACTTTTGATGGCAACAGTGGCACAGCTCACGGAAGTCGACACTACGGTATGATGGTGGATGAGGACGATCGGATTTACTACACCTCCTCTGGCCGCTCACGTTCCCATGGCTATGGCATGGACAAGATCTCCGCAAGAGATTACCATAGTTATCGAAGCAGATCCTATGAGAGAGATGACCGCTCCTACCGTTCTGCCAACAGAGGACTTCATCCAACTCGGCAGTACTCTGAGGAGGAGAGCCCACTCAGCCCCTTGGGGAAATTCATGGGTTCTGGGAAGTCTTCGAGCTTAGGTCGTGACCCATATGACAGTCGCAGCAGTAGATATTATTACTATTACGGCAATCATGGTTCCAGTCACTCGCTGCCAGATGTTCAAGACCATATACGGGACCTTCCCCGGACCCATGTCTACAGATCGGATGATACATACATTATTGATGATTATCATTGTGCTGTGTCAGACAGTGAAGGTAATTGTGGGAGCTAGTCTCACTACCAACTACTGCTCCCACCGTTTATCTAAACGTCCCCCACCCACCCAGAAGCTAGGCTTAGCAAAATAACGAAAAAGCAAAGGACAGAGATAGCCGTTGCATGCCAGTGTTTTCTTCGTCCTAAGAGTTACTTGGATCTCTATAAGTCGTGGACTGCTGTCTGTCTGTCTGCCTGCCTGTCCGTCCTTCCGCCTGTCCGTCCAGCCGTTTCTTTGTCCGACACTCGCATGGTTCTTCAACGTGGTCGTCTTTGTCTTCACAACACTGACTGACTTGAGAGGTCTTTGCACGACAGCAATAGTTTTTTCTTCAACAAGTTATTGGCTCTGTTGCATTGTTAATGTGTTTTGACTCAAGAAATTTATGTCAACACTGCAAAATTTTGTCTAGACAGAGTTTTCTAAATTGAAACTAAATTTCTCAATGGAGGCTTTATTTAAAAGTCTTTCATCAACTGTTGCAACAACACTGACTATGCAAGGTGAAAAGTCCAAAACAATTGGCATGTTTTTTCAGGTAGTCAGTGTGTGACTAAAGATTTACAACAAATAGATCTGCTGTACCAGACGTCTTTGCAGTGTTTATTATGTCCTGTTTAACTTGTCTTGTACAATGTGGAGTATTTATGTGCATGAGTGTAAAACTTTACTTTTTGCCTTTCTTTCTGTGTCTTCCCCTACCACCTTTTTTTTGCATGCTGTTGGTCTTCCTTCTGCCTTCTTCCTTCTTACAGCCTGCATGCCGCTCTCTCCAAACGACATGGAGATTGATTGTGATCTGCTCTCGGTTTCCAAAGCCTACCATCTGGGCCAGGAAGAAACTGACTGGTTTGAGAAACCACGCTCCAGTTCTCGACACTACGGCAGCAGCCACTCTGGAAGGAGTCGGCATGGTGTAAAGCACACCTACCATGATTATGATGAACCTCCTGAGGAGGACCTGTGGCCCCAAGATGAGTACGGTCATGGTGGGCGGCACACGTCATCACGTGACCACAGGCACCATGGCACTTCTAGCCGCCACTCTTCTTCCCGTCACTCAGATGAGCCAAGATCCTCAAGGTCATCTAAGGGGCATCCCAAGGACCCATCTATGTGCCATGACCCCTCAGGACGTTCTTCATCTTCAGGAAGGCGTGGTGAGTCGAGGTCTGGAGGGTATCACTCTTCGGACTACTCCAGGGATCAATCTGGACATCATCACGGTCAAAGATCTTCTAGGCAGGGAGATCCGCACAGATCCTCACGCAGCAAGTCCCAGGTCCAAGTAGACATGCAAGGCCAACAACCAGGTAAACAGGGTGCACCTGTAAATCTGACAAATAAAATTGAGCAAACCAAAGACATTACTTGGAATTTACATCCATTTACATATATTTCAAATTATTTCAAAGAATAGAAAAGAGCTTGAGAATAATGTGACAGTCTTTTTTTATTAAAGAGTAAGGACTTTGTCAATACTATAATTTAATGTACTGATCTGGCATGACCACCTGCATAATAGAGTGTTGGTCCCTCTTTTGCTTGCAAACAACCCTGCCTCATGGGGATAAACTCCTTTTAAATTATCCTTTCATTCCATGATCTACACTATATTGCCACAAGTCTTGGGTCACCCCACCAAATCAATAAATTCTGGTGTTACAATCACTTCCATGACTACGATTGTATAAAGTTTGGTGTGGAGGAACCTGACTGGCCTGCACAGAATCCTGACCTTAACCTTCTTGAACACCTTTGGGATGAATTAAAGTTGCTGTTGCTGGCAATGGTGGGTCCATCAACAAATTGAACCTTAAAGATTAAAAATAGGATGTTCAAAGTTCATGAACATGTAAAGGTAGACAGGCAAATACTTTTGGCGATATAGTGTGTCTGTGTTCATCATGCCTTGCGATCAGCTTTAAAGGTCCTAATACGGATTGAAGAGTTGATGTCAACCCTCCAACATTACTATTATCTGAAAGGGGCTACAGAGTCCACTGAAGGTGTGTTGTGCTTTCTGGCACCAAGCTGTTAGCTGCAGATTCTTTAAGTCAGGAATCTTAAAAACCAGTCCTTCATGGCCATGTCCTGCAACTTTTAGATGCCCTCCTTATTACCTAATTATTTGATTCATGTGTGTTGAAGCAGAAATGCATCTTAAGTCCCCGGAAGACTGGAATTTGAGTCCTGGAAATTTCAATTTGCCTCCTCCACAGATTGGACCCCAAACTTGTTGTGTTCCTCAAGTCATTCCAAAACCATTTATTTTTTGTGGATGAGGACACGATCATCACAGCCATCCGGAAATACCCTTAACACTCTGATTGGTCTGTAGCTATACAGCCCAATACACGATAAATTATGATGCACTATGTATTCTAACAATTCTCACACAAGTCCTTCCCACTAACAGGTGTCATGCTGAAAAGATAATCAGTGTTATTCACTGTTATAATGTTATGCCTGTTAAGTGTTTAATTGATATGGTTCTTACCAGGTTGCAAAATTATTGAATCATAGCATCAAGCGTACTAAACCAGATACCATCTTTTTACTGAACAAAGACAAAATAAAAATGAAACAGTCTATGAAGAATTAAGTACACACCAAGGGCCCCTGTGCCAATGGAATTTCATAGATCCTAAAGGCCAGAAAATTATGCTTACATTCAAAACCTAGAACTTAAGGGAAATGGTTTTCTCTTGCTTTCTTTCTTAGGTGCAAACCAGATTTTTTTTTCTGATAAACAAACAATGCATGGAATTGTTGACTTGCTTCATATAGTCTTTAACGTCCACCAACTTTTTTCTGTCCTCTACTTGTTTCTTTCATATGATTTCCTAAAACTGCACACCATGCTGAAATAAGCATGTTTGATAACAGATCTGTTGTCTTTATTATTTTTTGTTATGCCGATGGAAAAATATATACATATTTTTGCAACTTACTGCTAATAAAGTGCCTTAGAATACCATTTAAAAATGCAGTAAGTCCTTTAATGAGTTTATTTCCCTGACATTATTACTTTCTTCACTGGCCAGTCAGATTTCATGTGAATATGGAAATCAAAGTGTAGCCCTTTCCAGGGCTTGCTGTCTAAAACAGCTTCAAAAAGCTGTCTTTGCCAAGACGTTGACTTGATGAGTAAAGACAATACATTACTTCAAGGAAAAACATTTCAAATTCTCCATTTTTGCTAGATCATCCTGGACAAAAAGAACCATAAACCATACTGGATTGAGGTGAAAGGGAGACATTTGCTGTTTCATAAACATGCTCTGATCTGGTTTCATATCCTTGAAAAGATCATTTTTTAGTATTCAACTGCCCTTTCTGTTCAGGTTAATCTTGATGTTTTTTTATAGTCAACAATCCCCTCAGGGATCAACAGTTTTTAATTAACAATATCGAGTGTAACTTCTTAAAGGATATGTTTTCCCAGAAGGCAGCAGCGCGGACATGTTCTTAGCAGTGAAGTAATTAAATCACCAGTTTGATCTTTGCTTACATTTGTTGCTTATGTTGTCTCACTCCTGCTGCTTATACTCAAACACTTACACTCAAACACAATAAAAAGGAAATGTCAATGTATTATTAATTAAATAAACCCTTCACTTCCTTATCCGCAAATAGTTTACGTTTGGTAAAAGTATGCATTTTAAGCTAATTTATTTTGGAGTAGATGTACAGTGTCTTGCAAAAGTTTAATTACCCGTTAAACTTTTTGACATTTTGTCACATTACAACCCACTTTACTCTTCTATCCCTAATAAAATCCATTGCACCTGTATGTGCTTTATCCCATGTAAAAATATAACTGTTATGTAAAGGCCTTGGAGGTTTATTAGAGAGCATTAGTGAGGAAACGGCATCGTGAAGACCAAGGAACAGAGCAGACAGATCAGAGAGGATGTTGTGGAAAGGTTTACAGCAGGGTTATTTTATAAAAAAATATGGCAAACTTTGAACTTCTTACTGTGCAAGGCTGTAACAAGAATAGCCAACAACTCCATGGTATCTCTGGAGGAGATGCAGAAATCCACAAATAAGATAGAATATTATCTTGACAGAAATACTATTACTCGTACAACTAACAAATCTAGCCTTTATGAAAGAGTGCTATAACAAATTCACTGGTGAAGGCAAACCCTGAGAACATTTGTGCACTACCACAAGACATGTAGCCAGAACCGTAAGTGTGGGAGAAAGAATTCGGATCAATTGAGACCTTCACAGAAATGATGTGTGGGACAGATAATTACACATCACACTTTAACATGCTATCTTCACCGTGAAACAGACAGCGATGCTATGGGCATGACTTTCTTCTGAGGGAGCTGAGAAGATGGTCAGGGCTGCTGGTAGGATGGGAAATATGTTACAGTTGTTACAGTTGAGCAGTCAAAGTCAATATGTAAAACTAATTGAGAATCTGTTTCATTTTCCATGCATGTCATGGACTGCACTGTGTTGGTCTTACACATAAAACCCAAATAAAATGTAATGAGTTTTTAAGTGGAATTAATACTTTGCAATGTTCCTTATATTCACTCAATATTTGACCAAGGAATTGTTTTTTATTTGCAAGATGAATCAGTTTTAGTGTAGCTTTGTTTACAACAAAGCGTCCTTTTTATTTACATAGGCTCATCCAGGTCCGGCAGCAGCTCTGGGCGAGCTCAGGGCTCTGCCGGTGGGCCACCAGGATCAGGGCGACAGGGGGTTCCCGGTTCCCAAACAGATGGGGCTCAAGGACAGAGGACCCAGCTCCAACAACAGGCTCAGACATCTGCAGCCAGACCAGGACAGCCTGGCACAACATCAACTACAGGCATTCAGCAGCAGACACCAGCCCAAGGTCAAGGCATGGGCATGGGCATGGGTATGGGTCAGGCCCAGGCCAAACCAGGACAAATAGGACCAGCAGGCGGGCCCATGGGGCAGGCTAGGCTGACCGGTGCAGCAGGAGTCACACCATCCACCATGGTAAGTAATGAGAAAAAAAAATTAAGAAGTCAGGTGCAGTTTGTTAAAATAAAGCATTTTTTTTTTTCATATACTTCTCACATATGCACCCATTTGTTCGTTTTTTTTTTTTTTGTCTTTCAAAATTATCTTTTCTAATACAGATGCACCAAATTTTGTGTCTGATTTCCTTTCACTGGTTTTTGTAAAGCTTTGACCTGCTAAGAACAATTTTGACCAATTCTAATTCATCTATAGGACATCTAAAATACAAGAGCAGCATTAAACATTTGTTTTTATTAATTGTATCAGAAGACAGAGGCACATCCCTGTGTAGGGGAACCTGTTGCTATAACACCAGATTTTACTATTAAGACATAATGATTCTGAAGTTGACATGTTAAACTGGTTTTAGCATCTTATGTTAGCATTATTAAAACAGCAATCTCTGTGTGTATTCCCTCGAGAATGTAGATACTTGCCTTATCTGAGGCTTTCAAAAGATGTCCAATACTTCAAAATCCTGCATGATCCATCGAGGTGGATTAAGCATAATTTTAATACAAACTTTGCTTAGCTCTGTTCAGGCTTTCTATTATCAGCTGAAAGTCTCATTCTCTCTCGCAGGCTGAATGAACCTCATACATGCCTCAACATGCAGAAAACAGTTTCCCTTTTTTATAGCTCCTTACAACTCTGTGCTTCCTCTGATTTCATTTAAAACAACTCACCGATAGTGGACTTTTAACGTTCAGTCTTATTTCCTCAGTTAGCTTCCAACTGGTTCCCCCTGCAGGTGGGCCCATCACCTGCAGCGGGCTGGGGTGGGTTTGCTTGTTGCCCCTCACCTCAACCATCTTGTGATGGGGTTTACCCCATTGGATTAGAGGGTCGCATCCCTGCGCCTTCAGGTCGGGGACAGGTCTCTGACTGCCGTTTCGGACTACGGGCCGAGCGGTAGTGTGGAATACCCGGCCTTCTTTGCGTCCCTGTCGGGGGTGCTACATATTGCCCCTCCCAGGGACTCCATTGTTCTGCTGGGGGATTTCAACGCCCACGTGGAAAACGACAGTGACACTTGGGAGGAATGGCCTCCCCACAACAGTGGTGTTTCATTATTGGACCTCTGTGCTAGTCACGGATTGTCCATAATGAAAACCATGTTCAAGCATAAGGGTGTTCATCAGTGCACTTGTCACCATGACACCCTAGGAAGGAGGTCTAGCTGATAACAGTTATTAGACTGCCGCCCATAGCTGTGGCCGTAAGGTCTGCAGTGTCTGTTGCGGCAGCAATCACTGAACCTGGCGGTGGACACTGCCAGTAAGGGATGCTGTCAAGCTGAAGAAGGAGTCCTTTTGGCTGTGGTTGGCTTGTGGGACTCCTGAGACGGCTGACGGGTACCGTGAGCCCAAGCGTGCCGCGGCCCGGGCTGTGGCAGAGGCAAAAACTTGAGCCTGGGAGGAATTCGGTGAGGCTATGGAGAAGGACTACCGGTTGGCCTCGAAGCGATTCTGGCAAACTGTGCGGTGCCTCAGGAGGGGGAAGCAGTGCTCCACCAACACTTTTAACAGTGGGGGTGGGGAGCTGCTGACCTTGACTGGGGACATTATCAGGCGGTGGAAGGAGTACTTTGAGGATCTCCTCAATCCTGCCGTCACGCATTCCCTAGTGGAAGCAGAGGCTGGGGACTCGGGGTTGGACTCTTTCATCACCTAGGCTGAAGTCACCAAGGTGGTTAAAAAGCTCTGCGGTGGCAGGGCTTTGGGGATGGATGAGATCCACCCTGAGTACCACAAGTCTCTGGATGTTGTGGGGCTGTCATGATTGACACGCCTCTTCAACATTGCATGGCGGTTGGGGACAGTGCCTCTGGACTGGCAGACTGGGGTGGTGGACCCCCTTCATAAGGAGGGTGACCGGAGCTATAGGGGGATCACACTCCTCAGCCTTCCTGGTAAGGCCTTTGACAGGGTATTGGAGAGGAGAGTCCGTACGATAGTCGAACCTCGGCTTCAGTAAGGTAAGGTAGGTAAGGTAAGTTTTTTTATATAGCGCTTTTCAGTAACGAGACACTCAAAGCGCTGTACATACAATTACAATACAATCACAAAGAAAATAAACACAGATACAGACAATGATACAGAAAATCAAACAACAGGTAATTTAAAAAAAATTTAAATAAAAATAAAATAAAGAGAATAGAATAGAATGATGGATAAGAAAATGAAAGGAAAATTGGACTGAAAACGTAACTGATAATGTTTAGATGGCACAGTCAAAGGCCACTCGAAACAAATACGTTTTTAATCTTGATTTAAAGCAACTTAGGGTTTCGGCGCTTTTACAGTTTTCTGGGAGTTTATTCCAGATTAGTGGAGCATAAGAACTAAAAGCTGCTTCTCCATGTTTGGTTCTGGTTCTGGGTATGCAGAGTAGAACTGACCCAAAAGACCTGAGAGGTCTGGGTGGTTGATACACTGACAACAAGTCTGTAATGTATTTTGGTGCCAAGCCATTCAGTGATTTATAGACTAACAGAAGTATTTTAAAGTCAATTCTCTGAGCTACAGGGAGCCAGTGTAGGGATTTTAGAACTGGGGTGATGTGCTCCACTTTCTTAGTTCTAGTGAGGAAGCAGGCAGCAGCGTTCTGGATCAACTGCAGCTGTCTAATCGACTTCTTAGGCAGACGTGTGAAGACACCGTTGCAGTAATCAATTCTACTAAAGATGAACACATGAATTAGTTTTTCAAGGTCCTGCTGAGACATAAGTCCTTTAATCCTGGAGATGTTCTTTAGGTGATAAAAGGCTGACCTTGTTACGGTCTTTATGTGCCTCTGAAGGTTCAGGTCTGAGTCCATCACTACACCCAGGTTTCGAGCCTGACTAGTGGTTTCTAGCTGTATTAACTGAAGCTGTGTGCTAATTTTTAAACTCTCTTCCTTTGGTCCAAAGTTTATTACATCAGTTTTGTTTTGATTCAGCTGAAGAAAATTTTGGCCCGTTCATGCATTGATTTCTTCTAAGCATTTATCCAGCGCTTGAATGGGTTCATAGTCACCTGGTGACATTGTAACGTATAGCTGTGTGTCGTCTGCATAGTTATGATAACTTATGTTGTTGTTTATTAAAATCTGAGTTAGGGGGAGCATGTAGATATTGAATAGGAGGGGCCCTAAGATGGATCCTTGGGGAACGCCACATGTGATTTTTGTGGTCTCTGATGTAAAGTTAACTATTGACACAAAAAAGTCCCTGTCCTTCAAGTAGGATTTAAACCAATTGAGTGCTGCACTATGGTCCAATAATACCAGCACTGTGGTTCTTCCACAGTCTGCATTTATACGGATGTCATGGAACACCTTGACAAGAGCAGTCTCTGTACTGTGGTGAGCACGGAAGCCTGACTGGAAGACATCGAAGCGGTTGGTCATTGTTAGGAAGTTGTTTAACTGTTGAAACACAGCTTTTTCAATAATCTTACTGATGAAGGGGAGGTTTGAGATAGGCCTGTAGTTCTGTAGTAGCAGCTTGTCCAAGTTGCTCTTTTTCAATAGAGGTTTGATAATTGCTGTTTTCAGGGCCTGGGGGAAAACACCTGACAAAAGGGACGTGTTTATTATTTGTGTAAAATCAGATGTTATTACAGGCAACGCTTTCTTAAGGAAAGCTGTGGGTAAAAGATCGAGACAGCAGGAAGAAGAGCTTAGTTGCTGTACGATTTCTTCTAAGTTTTTGTAGTTTATTTGGTGAAATTGGGAAATTTTGTCAAAATCAGTTCTAGTTGGAGACAACATTGGTACTGGAGTTGATGTGAATGTGCTGACTGCCCTTCTGATATTTTGGGTTTTTTCAGTGAAGTAGTTAGCAAATTCATTGCAGGCCCTGGTAGAATGGAGTTCCGATGCTACAGTTACAGGAGGGTTTGTTAACCTGTTGACCGTGGCAAATAATGCACGAGCATTGTTAATGTTTTTGCTGATGATCTCAGAAAAGAAAGATTCCCTTGCATTTTTCAGTTGTAGGTTATATCTGTATAGTCTCTCTTTATAGATAATATAGTGAACCTGGAGTCCAGTCTTTCGCCACCTGCGTTCAGCTTTTCAACACTCCTTTTTTTCACTGCTGACTGGTGGAGCACTTCTCCATGGAGACATTTTCTTCCCATAAACGACTTTTACTTTAATTGGAGCAATTGAATCAATGATGATCGAGATTTTAGAATGAAAGTTACCTACCAGCTCATCTACAGTTTTACAGGGCAAAGTGGAGGTTGAAGAGTAAATCTGGTTAAAGGTTTCAGCAGCACCGTCCTTAAAGATGTGTTTTCTTATAATGTCTATTTGGCTAACTGAGTCATTGGAGATGATGCTTTCAAAAATAACATGTTTAGACCCTTAGTGATGATCAAGTCCAATATATGTCCCTGTTTGTGCGTTTGCTGTTTAACATGTTGAGTCAAACCAACATTTCTAAGAGTGTCACATAGTTCTATTGTACTTCTGTTTTCAGGATTGTCCATATGAATGTTGAAGTCTCCCACAATAAAACAGTCATAATCAACACATATCACAGATAAAAGCTCATCAAAATCACTGAAAAACTTTGTTTTGGACTTAGGAGGCCTGTAAATATTCAAGAACATGGTTCGGACCGGGCTCTTTACCTGGAGAGCCAAATATTCAAAAGAGTCGAATTTGCCCCGAAATACTTTTTTACACTCTAATAAATCTTTAAACAAAGTGGCCACCCCTTCACCTTCTCTTTGCTGACTGCTCTCACAAAGAAAATTGTAGTTCAGAGGTGTCGACTCTATCAGAATGGGAGCTTCATGAAATTCATGTAACCATGTTTCTGTTAAAAATATAACATCAAGATCGTGGTCATTGATTAAAAATGATTTTCCTGACAGAGATCTAATTTTCAATAAAGCCAGTTTATATGACTTAGTTGCTGATATTAACTCTGTGTCTGGTTGTACCTGACAGTTTATGGCTTTTTTGATTGTTTATTATTGTCTCTTATCCTTTCGGCTTTGTTCTTTCTGACACATGTAAGCACAGAGATTTTACAACTATCTCCTATTAGGGGTCCAAGTTTTTCCTGGACATACTCATTTCTGATAGTTACCACTGGGGCCCAGACTGTATCACAGAGAAGTGATTTGAAGGTCCTGATTAGGAGGAGATAGATTAGGAGGTGGTGGGGCTCTGCGGCATTTGGAAGATGTTGGTTTATTAGCAGGGTCTGGGCCACGGGGGGTGTTGAATGGAGAAGATGTCAGAGCCATTTGGGTCCTGATTTTAAGAGCTCCTTTCATGTTATCAGAATCCAGTAAAGCAAAAAGCGGGCTCAGTGGGGAGATGGGAGAGTTCTGTGCGGTCTGGGTCGGGGTCTGGGGTGAGGGGGGTTTACCGGGGGTGTCGGTCTGGGTCTGGGTTTTGGGGAGGGGGGTATAAACGGGGGGTCCACCTCTCCTGTGGATTTCGACGGAGAGACTTTTTGTGATGACCTCTCTTTCTCAGCCAACTGGCCGGTTGTCTCTGCTGGAGCTGTTGGAGGCAGCGTTATCATTGTTGTTGATACTCCATGTTCTCTGCTGAAGGTCGAAGCTGCTGGCAGATTATTTACTGATTAGAAGAGATTAGATGTGAGGTGTCTGGCTCCTGGCTTGTTCAAGCAGAAACCATCTTGCTTGAGGAGGTGTCTTTTTTCCCAAAAAATATTAAAGTTGTCGATGAAGTTCACAGGTGTTGTAGCACATGTTTTTTTCAACCACTTATTAATCATCAGAAGCCTCGAAAAAATCTCATGTCCACAGAGAATCGGTGCAAAGGGTCCGCTGAGAAACACCTTGATATTGAGACCTCCAACAATATTCAGAAGACGAGGGAAATCCTCCTTCAGTCCTTCTGATTTTTTCTTAGCCACGTCATCCATGGCTCCACAGTGTATAATAAGGTTTTCTAGAGACGGGCGCTTTTCTGTGATTGCAAGAATATTCTCTGAGATATTGGACACCACGTTACTGGTACCAATCATAACTTCTGTGTTTTTCTTGTTGCAGAAGTTTTTAATCCCATCCACAGTTGTGTTACCGACTATTAGGGTTCTTGGTCCGGTGGGGCGCTTTTTTTCTGGCAATTTAGGAGAAGACTGTTTAGAATGAAGGTTGTTCTCAAACCTTTTATTGTTCTCAGAAGATGGATCATTTTCCTGGTTTTCATTCTGTAGTGGAGCAAATCTGTTTTGGAGGGGAATTCCATTATTTCCAGCTGTCTCACTCCTATCAGTGGTTGTGACAGCAGCTCGCTGTCAAAGTCTCCTTTTCCCGGGGGAAACGGGGGCATTTCTCTGTAATTCTGGCCATTCTAATTTATTTAATTGCTGAGATCTTCCAGTGAGTTGTCCACCTTGACTTTTTGGGGGGTCTGCCAGTAGGTTTATTCTCAGTGTTCTGATTGCCGGCTGAGTTGTTGAGCTGTCTGTCACTGTTTGGGATCACTGGCAGAGTTGAATCATCGCTGTACCCCATATTCACCTCCACATTCACTTCTAGTCGATGGATTTTCATCTCCAAAACAGCCAATTTCTGTAAAAGTTTGTCGAAGTCCTCTGTCGTGAAGGAAGGCATCTTGTGCTGATTAGCTGGCGTTAACTTGTCCTCTCGGGTTCAATTATAAAAACATCAAAATCCTTTAGAAGCTTTTTTTTTTTTTTTTATAATCCTTGGGAGTCGCCGGTAAGAAGTAGTTTTAGTCCAATATTTCCGTAATTTTGGCTAAGAGATAAAAAGTTAGGAGTAAAAGAATGCAAGCAAGCAGGGAGCTTAGGAGAAAAGCGTCTGAGCAGGCAGAGAGGCGGAAGCAGAATGTAGGGGGAGTTTAATTTTCATCCCGGCTGTGGAACACTGGACCAGCTCTACACTCTCTGCAGGGTACTCAAGGGTTCAGGGAAGTTTGCCCAACCGGTCCACATGTGGACCCGGAGAAGGCATTCAACTGTGTCCCTCGTGGTGCCCTGTGGGGCGTGCTCCAGGAGTGCGGAGTCAGGGGCCTTTAATTAAAGGCCATCTGGTCTCTGTACAAGCAGAGCAGGAAGTTGGTCTGCATTGCCGGTACTAAGTCGGACCAGTTCCCGGTGCATGTTGGACTCCGGCAGGGCTGCCCTTTGTCACCAATCCTATTCATAACTTTTATGGACAGGATTTCTAGGCGCAGCCAAGGGCCGGAGGGGGTCTGGTTTGGGGACCAGTGGATTTCGTCTCTTCTTTTTGCAGATGACGTGATCCTGCTGGCCCCCTCTAGCCAAGACCTACAGCATGCACTGGGGCGGTTCTCAACTGACTGTGAAGCGGCTGGGATGAAAATTAGCTCCTCCAAGTCTGAGGCCATATTTCTCGACTGGAAAAGGGTGGCTTGCCCTCTTCAGGTTGGAGGGGAGTTCCTGCCTCAAGTGGAGGAGTTCAAGTATCTTGGGGTCTTGTTCACAAGTGAGGGGAGAATGGAGCGGGAGATCAACAGGCAGATCAGTGCGGCTGCCGCAGTAATAGAGACGCTGTGCCGGTCCGGTGGGGAAGAGAAAGCTACGCCGAAAAGCAAAGCTCTCGATTTACCGGTCGGTCTACGTTCCTGCCCTCACCCATGGCCATGAACTTTGGGTCATGACCGAAAGAACCAGATCTCGGATACAAGCAGTTGAAATGAGCCTCAGGAGGTGTTCCAGGCACGTCCCACAGGAAGGAGGCCCAGGGACGGCCCAGGACACACTGGAGGGACTGTCTCTTGGCTGGCCTGGGAACGCCTTGGGCTCCCCCTGGAGTAGCTGGAAGAGGTGTCTGGGGAGAGGGGCTCTAATTTATGATATTTATTTTTGACAAGCTTGTTTAATTTGTTTCTTAAGGTAAAGAAATATATGTATCTTATCAAATCTCTTTTTTGCTATCTGATGTAGCAAACTATTTTGATTCACTGCTACTTTTTCAGTCTGTTTTTAAAGTCCACTCTCCTGCTTTGTTGTCCCTCTCTGTTTCTGTCTGTGCTGCTTTGATAAGAGTAAATCGACTCCCACCCTGTCCTATTTCAGAGTTTATTGAAATTCTGATGTGCCTCTGCTGGCAGGGCTTATCGAACATCATGATTAACACGGGGGAAGCTGATAACCCAATGCAACTGATTCCCTGTCTTCTAGATGCCCAAGAAATTGACACTTAGGATTTCTCCCGGCAAAAATCTGTTCTGCATTTGCTCCTTTAATCCATTTAAAGCATTTTTTCAGAAATAGCATGAGACTGTGATGATTACACTTTAAACAGCATTCAGAAACGGCTTTAATAAGTGTGCATGTGTTTTCTGTGGTTTGCTGCTAACGGCTGTGGGTTACCATGCTCGTTTCGCAGTATTACAATGACAATAAATCTTATCTGTTATTAATGTGTTTTAAATTCACAGATCACAATCTAATTCCATCAATAAATGTGTTTCCAGATAGCTGTGTTGCTGTAGAGTCGACAGAACCAGAACAGGAATAATTAATGTCTTTATCATTTTATGCTGAAACTGTTCAAGGAAATGGTTCTAAAAGCTTTAACAGAAAACAATAATCCCTAAAAAGGATTTTATATATAGATTTGTTAATTTATTGATGATGTATTACTCATTATTTAATTCATTCACTTGCAGTCCTATGTTGTATGTATTACTGAAAATGTAATAGGGTGGCTATATTTAATAAAACTCTGTATGCTGCATTCTCATCACAAAGCTTTACCAATGTGGTGCTACTGCCTACTTTGAGCTGGGTGGAGAGGGGCGGAATTAATGGACAATAGTTTGTCTGCATGGTTTGGTTAATTAACTGTTTTTTCACTCAGTTTTTTCCTGTATTTTGGCCTGTAAACATGGCAAGAGGCATTAATGGAAAAGTAGAAGACAAGGTAGAAGATAGAATCTTTATTCAATTGGTCCTAATATCTTGCTTTGGAACCCACTTTCTGGTAAAAGATAGATGTTAAAATACTTTCCCTCTGCTTATTGTTATAATGTTGGAATTGGTCATCTGTAATTTTATGTCTTTTTCAATTATTTTCCCTTACTTGCTTAGAGATCTATAATTTTTGTTTATTATTGTATGATCAGTATAATAAATATCTAAATGAATCTTAGAATGGTGGAGATCTGATATCTTCCGGTATTCGGATCTCTTCTGATTCAAAATGTTTAGACTGACAGTTGACAGGGATGAAACTCCGAAGGACTTTCAGTAAGGTGTCACAGCTTAATAAATTAGTCTTTATTTGCCACCTACTGTTTCTTAATCTGTTATTTGTGCATTTGTATTATTTTTGGCTGTCTCACTGTGTCATCATCTGAATACTGTCTTACTCTCTTATTCAGGTTTTGTTTGAGTGAACAGATGAATACTGGATTCCTTTGATTCCTGTCACCCAAATTGAGATTATATAACACGTTTTTCTCTCCTACAGTCTTCAGTATCCAACATATTTACTCTTAAATTGGGCTAAATACAATTATAATTGTCTTTCCTTCCCTCTGCAGACGAAGATCGACACACCTCCGGTAACAGCGATTGGGGCAAAAGCAGCACCTATCATGGCCTCGAAGACCGGCCAGCCCCCACTTACAGGCATAGGTGATGGTTACTCACAACACACACTTGCACACATTCCCATCACTCCAAAGACTGACCTGCTGCTGTCTACTATATCCTAATTATATAATCATTGTTTGACGCTTTATCTAATCTGAAGTAAATCTGTTACTGTGAATATTTATGGCTGTAAACCAGTCTGATAGTGCTATTACATAATAAGCCACTACAATAATGTTGGATGAAGGTTTTCAGGTGCTGATAACAGTTATTAGGCTGTCTGCCTTACTTATACCAGTCTCACAGCAGTGCATATATTAGACTAAAACTTCAATATAATACACAAAATGTCTAAGTTTCATTGCTTGTTATTAATGTGAATTTAACACATTACAGAGTGATGACATTACCTTGTCAAGTATCAAATGTTATGAGGCCAAAAGTAATCATGAAGTCTAGGTGCGTGAAGATCACCAGTAATTGCAAGTAAACATTAAAGCTGCAAGCAGCATGGGTGGCCTTCGCAGCTTAGCGCCACTTGGCCTGTGTAGCGACCACGGGAGCCTGGCATCACTGCCTTTACGCCACCGTCGAGCCTGCCGCTCGATTAAACACGTCGCCACTAGGTGGTACTGTGAGCAAGCTTTCATACGATATTTGGTCATGCCGAGTTCTGCTCTGCCTAAATCGGCCTAAATCTGATCTTGCTGATGGAAGCTGCACTCACTTCCTTTTTGGTGGTGAAGGATTAACAAATACTTCCTGTAGTGCTTTGAAAATGTCACCTAAAATTATTATGCCTTATTTGAGAAAGTTTGAACACTTCTGGAGACTGTCAAAGAAGGTCAATCAGCTAAGAAATCCATCATTTGATTGTTAGTGGGCGGGGCAAAAGTTATATCATCAATTGCCTTTGCCAACATGTTCAGCATTGATCCAAGATGATGCATACCAAATTTGAAGTTGACCTGATGATGTATGAGGGAGATAGAGCATTTGAAGTTTCTAGGGGGCACAGTTGATCCAAATTCCATTGTAATTCAATAGAGCTGTTTGGGGACTGACAAAGATTAACCATATTCAGTTTGGAGAAAATTGATCCATGCATGTGTAAATTAGAGCCAAACGTAAGGCCATGGCGTGACATCAGACATCGCCACGCTGCCATGGCCACACCCTCCACTCAAACCACTCAGTAATGGGGACCAACTTAGACCATGATGTATTCTATCACTGGGGACAGTTTCATGTTGATTAGGTGAAGGGGATCAAATATAGACCATCCAAAGTGAATCACTACACTTCCTGTTCTCAGGGGGCGGGGCTTCCATTATGTCAGTGTCTGATCATTGAGTATTATTTGGGGCCCAATGTGGATCAATCTCATAAGGTTTCGAGTCTCTGTGACTTTCGTTGTAGGAACTATAAAAATTTTATCTTTTATGGCGAGAAGTCAGATTTTGAGGCTTGGCCACGCCCACATGCTTTCATATAACAAAAAGCTTTTGATAACTTTTGATCCCCAATGCCTTGAGAGTATACTGCGTGATTTTGAATTTTGTAAATTAAAAGATGTAGGAGTTTGCTCAGATTCGACGTGTGCAAATGAGAGAAAATGGCAGCTTTGGTGCAAAGTGGCTGACTTCCTGTGGGGTTTGCACAATGGGTCCAAAAGACTTCGATGTAGGTCCTGAGAAGTTACATATGTGTACTGAATTTCATAATCCTCAGTCAAAGCATGGCTTGGGGCTGGTTGTTTTATTGCTTCTAGAGGGAGCTGTGGAGAAATTAGGCCACGCCCTCCAATTATTTCACTGAATATCTTTAGGGGGCTGGACTAATATCAATCATATTGAATTTGATGCCGGTCGGATGAAAAATGTAGAAATCAGAGCCAAATGTAAGGCCATAGCATGATGTCGAACTTCGCCACGGCACCACGGCCACACCCTCTGACTAAATCTTTCAATACTGGAGACATGTTATCTGTCACTGAGGACAGTTTCATGTTGATTAGGTGAAGGGGGTCAAATATGGACCCTCCAAAGTAAAACATTACACTTCCTGTGGTCAGGGGTTTCAATGATGTCAGGGATTGACCATTGAATATTGTTCGGGGGCTGAAGCTTTTGTGTCTCTGTGACTTTCCTTTTAGAAGCTATAACAATTTTGATTTCTTTGGGGAGATGTCAAATTTTGAGGTCTGGCTCCGCTCCTTCAACATACTCAAAAAGTCACAATTTTGGAAACTTTAGATCTCCCATTCCTTCTGAGCAAACTGACCAAATTTTAAGCCGATCAATCAAAATCTCTAGGAGGATATCATATACAGAGACTACAAACAACAAAAATGGGGTCAAAATCAGAAATTCAATCCAAGATGGCTGACTTCCTGTTTGTTGCAGGACATGGGTGCAAAGAGAGTTTTAGGCACTTCTCGGGGAGTTCTACAAGTGTACCGAATTTCTAACCTCTATGACAAAGGTGACAATGAGCAAAGTGTTTTGTTGAGCCCTCTTTATTGCGACTTTTGCAAACTTTGGTGAGTATTTGAATGTGTTAAGACCTCTAAAAAGCCAGTTCATTTGACAGGAGAATATTAATAAGAAACATTTGAATTACAATAGGCCTTCGCCCTCCTCCTTTGTCATTCTTCTGTTTAGGCTCCAAGGCAGCTCCTAGACCTGGAGGTATCGGCAGTGCAGCGGCAGGTCAGCCTGGCATGGAGGGAGATGGCATGTTTTCTAAGATCCTGCCTGGAGGTGCTGCTGAGCAGGCCGGCAAACTGGGAGAAGGTATGACAAAAACAAAAACAGCAGATAACGGAAAACCCAATACAAACAGGAAAAGCTTGGGCACAGTGACCCTCAGTTGTTGAGTGATTAATTGGATGAACAGAGCCTCAAGAGCTTTTAGATTTCTTTTACTGAAAACATTTTTTTGCAAAAATTAGTAAAACAGCAAGGAAGCAGAAAACAGTTGTAATCATCAGTTTGCTTTTCAAGCTAAATATTTACAAAACTTTGTAAAAGGCTCCTCACTGGAAGAAACAGATAATGTAATAATCACCTGTTAAGCTGCTTCTTCACTGTTTCCTGTCTAAAAGTGTGTGATGTGGGTGTAAATATATAGAAATCAAGCACATTTTATGTATCATTAGCTTAGACACATATATGGAGTATGTGCTCCACTTCTGATTTGCCTATTTACATATATTGAATGTGCATTAGGATGAATATGGAGCTAAATTGGGGCCATAAAGTTTGTCAGTCAGTCATTTTCTACCGCTTATTCCATAGTGGGTCGCGGGGGAGCTGGTGCCTATCTCCAGCAGTCTATGGGCGAGAGGCGGGGTACACCCTGGACAGGTCGCCAGTCCATCGCAGGGCAACACACAAACAACCATGCACACACTCATTCATACACCTAAGGGCAATTTAGAGTGACCAATTAACCTAACAGGCATGTCTTTGGACTGTGGGAGGAAGCCGGAGTACCCAGTGAGAACCCACGCATGCACGGGGAGAACATGCAAACTCCATGCCGAAAGATCAGGGAATCGAACCCAGGACCTTCTTGCTGCAAGGCAAAAGTGCTACCAACTGCGCCACCGTGCAGCCGCCATAAAGTTTGTTCCAAAGAAAAAAAATATGACTTGAAAAGGAAAAGTTTGTTCAAAGGAAAAAAATTTGAACCTGAGCGATGATTTTGAAACTTCCCCCCAAAACATTTGAAAACTGGAAAAAAGTTTTGCAACTGAAAAAAAAGATGTGAAACTGGAAAAACAAAAGTTCAAAACTACTTTTCAGATTCAAGTTTTTTTTTCGCACTTGGGGGCGGGGCTTCAGATCACGGGGGTGTGGAATCATGACTGACAGCTCAACACAGCGGCTGAACAACATATTCCCAGCTGTTGCATTCAGGGACCGTGGGAACTGGAATTATCTGTAACACATTATCGATATTCTATGTGATTGGTTTTGAAAGATAACATGCTTCACCGATAGAAGCAGCTTACGTGAATACACAACGCGAATCTCAGAGGAAAAAATATTATCTTGACAGATTTGCACAGCATTTTAAGTCCGTGTTGGAGATTTCCCATGGTCTCAATGTAAAGCAGAATAACTGCCAGACTGAGGGGCGGGAGTATTCGACCGGAGCTCTAGTCACTCTAGTCGCTCTAGTCGGAGCTCTATTATATATAGATAGAAATGAATATATATAGATATAGATATATATCTATATCTATATATATATAGAGTGAGAGAGAAAGAGAGAAACAGACACATTCACTGTTGATACCTGAGCAGTTTACAGAAACAGCATGACATGGACCATGTCACTGCGATATGTGAGTTTTTTTTTCCAGTTTTCAAATTTCTTTTGGGGAGGTTCAAAATAATTTTTCAGGTTAAAATTTTTTCTTTTGAACAAACTTTTATTTTTCAGGTTCAATTTTTTTTTTCTTTTGAACAAACTTTATGGCCCCAATTTAGCTCCACAGCTGAAAGGGTGTAAAATGTAAAGTCTGCTACTAGGTCAGGACACAGAACGTTAGTTTTTCTGTGATTTCACAGACGGTTTTTTTACTTAATGATCATTTCATCATCTAGGGATGACAGTATGATGCTCTAGTATATGAGTGCCCCCAAGTGGTCCATTATGTCAAAAATATGTGATGGTGTTGGAGCATTATAAACTTAAAGTTGCTCATCTTAAGACTTAACACACAGTAGTGTGATAGTGCTTTAGCAACAGCTCAAGTGGTATTGGTAATTGTTCAAGTCCAAAAGTTATGACATTGCTCAATGTTTGTATGTTTAAAGAGTCCTCTTTAACACATGTATTCCCTTACTTTTTTTTACAGCTATCTCTGGTTTTGGCAAGAAATTCACCTCCTTCTTCTGAGCTGACAAATAAGGTATGTATTTTTCTTTATATTGATAATAATTGATATAAAATTAAATAATTCACAGCTAACTGGATAATTTTTGTTGTTCATATTTTAAAACTTTATCTTACAGGAACTGCTTTATAGGTCTTCCACATTCTATGTAAAGAAAAAAGACACTCAAAATAGAGTTGATGGTGAATCTGAGGATACAAAAGAAACTGGTAAAATAGTAACAGGAGTAAAAGAAATAAACATTAAACACAAGGAGATTATGTAAGAGCATGTTTGAAAAAATCAGACTTAGTGGGGTCTTTTTTTTAAAGCTGGTGCTTTTCCAAGCAAAACCAGGATCAATAGATCTGACATGTACCAATATCAAAGATGCACTGAAGTTCCTAAGAGAAGTTTAGTGTACATTGCTAGGGAACAAAGAGAGTCTATGACCTAAGTTATAAGTTTGTCTGGGGCACATTCACTTGTAGAAAGTTCCCAGCCATCTAGAACTGCAACTTAGACATCTCTTGGGGTTTAAGTGAGTTATACAACTGAGCATCATTTGGCATATAAGTATCTTTGAGCTGAAGTGGGGAGCAGATAAGACAGAAACAGTAGACACCCTAAAAAAGAACCCTGTGGCACACTATAAGCAAGGAAAGTGGAGGAATACTTAAACTTGGAAGCAACTACAAAAAATAATCACTTTTCCTGACAGGAGAGGAGCTTGATGACTAAAAGAGCTGCCTACTATTCTACTTTTAGAAACTCTAGGAGCCACCAGTGAACCTGCAATCTGAGAACCTAGTGCTCTGTTAGGAATATATGAAACAGATCTCTGATGTATAATTGAGCTAGATCATTAAGGGCTTTATATGTGAGAAGGAGAGATTTAAATTATATTCTGGATTTAACAGGGAGCCAATGAAGGTAAGCTAAAATAGGAGAAATATGATCTCTATGTGATCTCTCTTTTAAATTTTCATCAGAACACTTGCTGCAGTGTTTTGGATCAGCAGAAGGCTTTTTACTGCATTTTGTGGACATCCTGATAGTGAAGAATTACTATAGTCCAGCATTGAAGGAACAAATGCATGGATTAGTTTTTCAGCATCACTCCTGGAGAGTACATTTCTAATTTTGACAATAATCCAGAGGTGAAAGAAGGAAATCCTTCTTCTGCTTAGCCACCCATCAATTTGTCACTGAAGACGCTGAGAACTGTTTCAGTACAATGAGCTCTCCAGAAACCAGAATGAAAACTATCAGTCCAGAAATAAACTATGAATAAAAATAAAAGGAAAATAACACTTTTTCTGGTGGTCATAAAGCATCAGAGAGCAGCAGGATTTCTGGTCAATGATTTCTGAGAAGAGCTGTAAAAGTGTTTCTTCGGTGAGCATCAGATTCAAAAATACATTTCATGGACCTTGCTGCTGTGTGTGTGTTGACTATTGCTGGCAGTAAAAAAGCGGGGGATGAAAGTGGTTTACCCAGTCTGTGAGCAGTGTGTCTCGGTGTGTTTGTTTCTCTCCCTCAGTGTTATTTTTGGTCTTGACTGCTCTGCATTTGCAGGGTGAGAGTTTTAGCGCTGAAAGTAAGAACTTGTCTCTGACATGACACCCTGTCTCCACCTGACAGACTGTGTACTATCGCAGCAGGTAAAGGGCTTTGATGATGAGGGTTTCGAACTTTAAGAATTACATTTGAGACTTGAAGCTTTAAAAGATTTACAGGCTCTAAATGCTTAAACATTAACAGCTATACCCTGACAACTTTAATCAGCTGAGCTCGAACACTGACAGATAAAATCTACATTAGCATGTTTTATGTGTTAAATCTGTTTTATGGCAATGATTCTGCATTGCCCCACTTATAAACAGTATTTTTTTAAATAATAATAATAACAACGTATTTGCAGGACTATGAAGAATGTCAAAAATGAAGTTATGAGGCCCGTACCAGAAAAACCTGTGATGTCTCCCCTGCTTTTGTTTTCCCATAAAAAGAGAAAGGAAGGAGAGAGAGGATGGCGGCTGAGAGGACGGAGCGTACTGGTCAGTACTTAAGTTTCAGATACACAATTTTAAGTTAGGAATTGATTGAAACTGATATTCAACTGTTTTTTAAGTCAACATCGTTTTGTTGTTCATTATTTAGTAATTTTATATAGTTAAACACAATGCAGTTTTCACATTCACAGTCATAGGAAAAATACTCTTTCAACAGGGGTTCATGTATGAAAGCATTCATATCAAATCTCAACTCTATCAACATACCCAACAAATTCCACACTGTCATTATTTATTCAGCAAAATCAAAGCCCAAGTTGAAAAGTCTTGCTTGAACATTGAGAATCAATTGTTGCGTTCAATCTAGGAATGGCCGTAAGGCTATTTTCAAACCATCATTCCACAGGGAGACGATTATTTACAAGTGGAAAACATTTAGGACAGCTGCCAATCCTCCCAGTGACGTTCCACCAGCAAAAGTTAGGTTTGCAGACCTGCTTCTGAATGAACCACAAGACCTTTGGAATGATGTCCTCTGGACAGATAAGACCAAACTAAAGACATCTCTCCATAATATACACTAGATGATCAGGACGAACTTGGTCGTTGTGGGGTGATTTGGGCTTATCATGGCAGAACATGGTTTAATATCTCTCCCTTATCATACAGGTTAAAGTACAGTTTAAACATTAATATTTAACCATTTTTAACACTAATACATGTACTCATTCTAACATTGTCTTTGGTATTTGAGCCTCATTGATCTTAGTGTTTTTCCCTTAATGAATGATATCCTGTTTTGAAAACTGCCTTTTGTAATGACTAAGGTTATCTTTATCCAATATTACAATTTGTTTGATAATCTGAAACATTTCAGTTTGACTAAAAAGCAAAAAACAGAAGACATCTGAAAGAGAACAAACCTTTTCGCGGCACTCTTTTCCAACACCTTTTGGAAGTTTTATTGGCTCAACCAAAGTTTGTATTGTTTTATTCTTATCATTATGGATATTAGCTGTAGATGAGCTTTGGTCATGTGGCGACACAGGACACATTTTTTCAATTTCTTTTGCTTTGTTTCATGTTCCTTTAGTTTAAGCAACCAAATAATTTGTTTTCAGATTAAATGTTTCACCTGCCAACATCAGCTCAGATATTACATTTGTTCCCATAATTACATCATTACGCCTACGTAATCTGGTTTGTGTTATGATCATCTGCGATCAGGGTTGATATCTTTCCCATCTGATCTATTAGACGTGGCAGTTTGACCTACCAGACATGCGACAGATTACTGTCAAATTAAAACCATATTATTAGAGCAATAACAGCTGATAACGACCATTTAGCTGTCTAATAATGATTGAGGTTGTCCTCTTATCATGTGTTTGTGCCCCAGAAAAGCACTTAACTAATACAAAACCTCTGTGGGCTAACATTAACAGCAACAATGCTCCTCAGTAAACTTTTAAATATAATCGTATTTTTTAAGGAAGCATTATCTAAATGTATTTAACTTATCAACAATCTTTTTTGTTACTTAAAGTAAACCTTGATGATACTTTTGAAGATGTCTTCTTTAAAAGTTGAAATGTTTTCAAGAAAGCACCAGTACTTCAGATCTAGGCTTTCTGTTCACCTACACTCAAAATATGGTTTATGGATAGTTCTGGATGCATTAAAATCAAAGGTTTCACAAATGAAAATGTAAAAATAGTTTTTGCTTGAATTACTTTAGGATCAGTGAGGTCCAAATGCCAATCTACAGCGATGTATAATGTAGACTGTAAAAGTTCTTGATGTTTTCTGTGGCTTTTTAAACACCAGTTATGGTAAGGGGTTTTGACAACGTATTTGTTGGCTCAGTTAGTTAGCATTTCTGGCTCTGAAAGAGTACATATTCATCTGACAAAAGTTATGGTAGCATAAAAGTGCGATCCCATTCCAGAGCCGCATTATTTTGGCAAAAACAACCAACGTTGAAATTATTGACTTATGAAAGACTTTAATTTTCTTAGCAAACTGAAAAGTGGCCAAATAAATAAATATATTGAATAGGAGTCTGTGGACTGCCATGGACTGGCGACCTCTCCAGGGTGTACCCCGCCTCTCGCCTGTAGACCACTAGAGATAGCAACCAGCTCTCCTGCAACCCAGTATGGAAGAAGCGGGTATAGAAAATGGATGGATGGATGGATGGATGGATGGATGGATGGATGGATGGATGGATGGATGGATGGATGGATGGATGGATGGATGGATGGATGGATGGATGGATGGATGGATGGGAATCTGTGGAGTCATGATCACATCATTATCAGCATACTGTTGGAGGACAGATTGAACTGAGTTTCCAATTAATCTACATTTAGATTTAATACATTACACTGTGGAAGATGTATTTTTGAGTAAAAAATCAGTTTCATTCTATTAGATATGCATTGGCTTTTTTTAATAGTATCTGTCAGTGGATGTAAACTGTCTACACATCACTGGTAAAATGGCTGCTTTTTGTGATAAAAAATGAGACAATTAATTAATCATTTCAGAACTTTTTCACATTTAATTTGAGATAAGCCCTTTACAACTTAATTGAAAAACAACCACCTTTTGCTGATTTAATTATAGCAGTCAGTTGCTTTGAGTTAGAGTCTTTTGCTTGGTACATCTTGACTGGTGATATTTACCCACGCGTCTTTGCAAAACTGCTCCAAATCTCAAAGACATTTTAGTTAGAAGCCTGAATCTTTGTTACTAGCACTGAGTGGTAATTCCCTCTCTATTAACTAAGACCCCAGTTGAATAAAAGCATGATGCTGCCATCACCATCCTTCCCCATGCGTATGTTGTTCTTTGAGCGTTGTGCAGTGTTGGTCTTTTGCCAAGTGTGTCTTTTATAGACATAAAAGACACCCTGGTTTCATCACATCATAACATATTTTCCCTCATGCCTTTGCACAGACTTTGAATATGTTTTTGTAAAATGTATCCAGGCTTGGATGTTTTCTTTGTGACAAAAGGCTTCTGTTTTGCCAATGTACCCCATAGCCCAAACGTATGAAGAATACAGAAGGCTCTTGTAAAATGGGCAAATTTAAATAGCGATTTCTAGTAACTCCAAGCACTTTTACATTAGAGCCACATTCATCCATTTGCACTCACAAACATGCATATGTTCATACCTCAATACGCAGATGAGTACGTAGGCAACTTGCCATTAAGAGACAGGAAGAAGCTGGTGCAAAATAGATGACATCATGAGGAATAAAAACGATATGGGGAAGTACTGAAGTAACTTTTCAAGACATTAGTCTGGAAGTTAAAACTTGGGAACAAATTGGTTTTGTAAATGGACAATGACAGTGAAGTACCCATCACAAAGCTCTGATCTAGGTCCCATAAAAAATTTGTGGACATACCTCACTCAGTTACACTAGTTCTGTCAGGTGAAGGAAAGATGGCCATATTTTCAGCAAACTGTTGTGAAAAGCTTGAGAAAGGATACCCCAAAGGTTAGACCCATCATTCATTTAAAGTGCAATTCTGCCATATACAAAGAAAATGTATGTAAGCTGAAGAAACTTTCCTTGCATTTAGCAAATAAATTTTGCAAATAAATAAATAATTTTGATAATTTTAATTGAGCTACACAGGGAAGCTTTAGTTTGACTTAATGTCAGGCAGTGAGAACAAAATATTTTTGTGTTTTTATACAGTGGATGTTAATATCTGGTTTATATACCTAAACCAGATACAGACATACGTACAGGCGGACGGATTGATATTTCAAAACAAATCAACAATTTGTGACAGTATTATTTTTTTACATTTCAGACGTTCTGGTCAAACAGAAAGCTCTGCAGGCTCCTTTATTTAGACATGACAGCATGTTCTATATTGCGTGTGAAGAATGAAGAATAACAGTTTATAACTGATGAAAAAAACATTAACCTGAAGCACATAATGACACCTTTTGTGGTATTTAGAAAAAACTTTGTGCTCAGTCCATCCGATTAAAGTTGTTTTTAAACTCAGATAAACTAGGTTTACTGTGGCTCAAATAAATGTGCTTCTTTTCTCATCTATGTCAATGACTTTTAAATTTTACTCTCTCTCCCACATCTGAGGCTCCATTGTCTCTCACCAGTGACTGAATCAAAAGTACAGCAAACAGTGAATGTTTGGTGGAGAAATTCACACAATTTCTTAAAATACAAGAATTTATTAACAAAAATAAGTCAACTCAAAGTCAAACATATTTCAGTCAACATACTCTTTACTATACTAGAACAATCCAACCAAAACTACCAAGCAAAATGAAAAAATAAGGAAGACCAACTATATACAATATAAACAAGTGAATCAAAGATGGTTAAAAACCATGACCAATAAAGCGATGCAACATTACCATTCAATGTTATTTATGTTTAAGACCCAAGGATTATTTTTGAAGAATCTGGAATTGAGGTTAAGTTAGTCTTGGAACTAACTTAGCCAATAATTGGTATACCGTCAAACAACCATTCACAATGCAAGATCGGATAAAACATTATTATTTTCATAAAATAATATTTGAAAGAATGCTGAATAAAACCAACCTTCTGCATGACTAATTCGCAATTGTGCTTAATTATCTGCCTTTATTTAATACAATAATATTTAAGGAAATATTATTAAGGAAATATTAAATAATATTTAAGGAAACATTTTTTGAATTAGAACCAAACGTTTCTGGATAAATGAGTCTTAATAGACTCATAAGATGGCGGTCATAAGTCACGTGTTACCTTACTCGATAGCGGTTTCAGCTAACCGAAGAAGCTTAAAGCTTGTTATCATCCCTTTAAAAGCAAACATGTACCTTTAAAATACCATCACTTTAAAAACACAACACTGAACGCATCGTCTGCCAGCACTTCGCTGAGTTTTCTCAACACAAAAACCAATCCTCATGAAACAAACATTATTTAGATTATTTCATTCTAAACTAAGCTTCTCTGCCCAAACATCCCTACTTACATGAACGGTGCCAAAGAAGGGGTCCCAAAGGGCGCAGGTTTTGGGAAGCGAAGATGTTCATCCCGGTCATCCACATGTGGACTCAACTGTACAACAGAGCTACGTTGTGGCAACTTCAGTGGCAGCGGTGCGGTGAGGTAGCTCTCGCTCGATGTCTTCTTCTCTAGGCCGTGGGGAAAAAAATCCACTTCTATTAGGGCTGCTTCTGGAGGCCTCAGAAGAAACGTCAGCCCACGCTTGTCTTATTACACCCTTTTTATGAATGAATACTGGGTACTCAAACAGCAAATCATTACTTAACTTTGTTCATACGATCGGTATGATTGTAGTCACTTTTGGATCCTTATGTCTGCTTGCCGGCAAGGAGACATTCGTGCGTTCTGTCCCTCCACCCGGTCTCCTTAAGAGCCGTGTGGTAGAGGCCGCCATGTTGGAACACACCGTTTTCGTTCAAACAGTGACATCATGGGGAGTCAGCTTTGACTCTTGAAAGGTGTAAAAAAAGTTCATACTGGCCTTCGTCTATGTACAGTTCACAGGGTATGCTCATCCATGTTGCAACCCATGGCTGGGCGCCCAACAAAAAGTAAAAAAAACTGCCTGGTGATAAATGTAGTCCTTCAGCAATGCTGCTACATTGCATCATGTCTTCTGAAGCATTTTTGAGCAGAGCTTAGATAGAAGAGATTATTATTTGTTGTTCAACTAAATCCAGGATCATGTGGTGGTTACCTTTGTTTTTCTCTCAGCCTTGATTATGTAAAAAGTTATGCATGACTTTGCATGCAAACAAATGACATAAGTTGGAAAATCAACGGAATTAGAAGCAAATCAATTGTGGCTCCTGATTCAAGACCACAGCTTTCATCTTCCTTAATCATGCCACTGAAGGCTCATATAATGCCAAATCTTTTCAAAGGTTTTCAAATGCAGAGCAGATGCTTGGAAACTCAACATTTACGTCATGAAACAATGCAGGGTTCGATGTAGGGTTTGAAGAATTCAGTGGTTGGTGCCTTTGGGCTTTTTGTGCATCACCTGACACATGTTTCTAAACAGTCTGTGTCCACATAAGTTTATTGCCTGTGCCAATGATTACTTTTAATACTAAGAAGCTTGCATAAAGGTGAAGTTAGCATCTTTGTGCCTTTTCACTTACAGTGAATATCTGTTATAGCAAGTAATGGCTCCGTGCCATTTGCTATGCAAATGTTAAGCCTGTGGGCTGGAAGGCAAACCTGAAGTGCCAGACTGTCCAAGTAACTATTCTCCTGTGTTATTTAAAGCGGCACCACAACATGTATCCTTCACATTATGTCCCCATAGGTGCTGTATTAGCAGGTTAACAGGCTCATTTGTTTCTCTGGCCTTGTTTATTTGCTTACCATAGCTGATTTATGCTTACATTAACATGGGAGATATGTTTTTAAAGTACTGCTCATCTGTGAAACTATTCCACGTTGCCACAGTATTTTCCGACTGTAATTACTTTTTTTCATTCCAAGAAAGCATCAGGCGGAATGGAAGGAATTATGTAGTAATCAACAGATGGAGGACATTGATCATACATGCATGATTAAATGAAGGCAGGTTGTTCTGTGCTTTAAGCTGTTTAAGCACATAACAGGGACAATTTTATCAAACAAATCATCCGAGCTCAATCAGTCAAAGATGGCAAGAAAATCAGTGACTAACTTCCATTTGATTTTTAATTAATAAGAAAATGAATCAAATGTGAAAAAACAGACCTGAAAAATTAGCATAACTTTAAAGCTTTCTAGAACCTCAAGTGCTTAGATAAATAAATCAGAAGAAAATGGCATTAAAAATGTAGAATAGACATTCAGAAGACATGTAATATTGCAACTAATATATAACCCAACTGAACTAATTAACAACTGTGTAAAATACAATTTTCAACAGTTTTAAGAAACAGAATAATAACTCCTAAGCAGCAAATCCTTAAAGCATAAACATCAATCAGTAACAACAGCCACACGGGATTGTGTTGCAGTGTTTCAGCGTTACCAGAGTGTACTTGCATAGTGTTTTCCCTGAATGAAAAAAGATTAAATTGTTGAGTTTGCCACTGACCAATCACCAGTCTGGACTATTTAGGATAAAACTGATTCCAGTCACAAGCTGATTTTTTGCTTAGTGCATCTCTAATCTATACCCAATGTATCATCAGCTCTCATTAGTTATCTGGTTTGGACTAGTACAAGAATAAATGTTTATTTTGTTGATCATCCAAGTCTTAACTCTAGATATTATAAACAGGCTGATTATTGTTTTTTAGAGGACCTACGGAGGCCTTTTATCATCAAAGTGTTTTAGTTTAAGTTTAGTACAGTATTTATACTAAATCCCCCTTTTGTTCCCTTTTAGATCATTCCAAGGCCAAGCCAACATCCAGCTTCAGAAGGAACCACATTATCGCGCAGCTTCTTAGAAAACACCTGCAGCAGCTACAAACATCTACATGAGAATGGAACAGCTGGAGGCTGAAGGTGACAGCAGAAGAAACGACTGTTTGATGCTGATCATCCTCCATGCCAGCAGCGTGAGCCTTGCGCAAACTGAGGTCCCCCCAGCCCGACGTGCATTTAAAATATCAGTTACATTAACATGGTGTGGACAACGGCTGCTTTCGTTTGTTCCAACTTCTTGTAGGAGGTGGTAGTTTCACCACAGCTGCAGAGGCTTGCCTGTTTTACAGTCCCGTGCTCTATCTAGGAGTAATATCAACAAGTCACCTCTCTCCTCTTTTCTATCTCTTTTCAAAGTAAACACTTAGCAGAAAACACTTAAAAAACCCACAGAGGCTCCACAGGTTTTTCTCGTACTAAAGACGTCTCATTGGACCATCGAACACTGACGAGGAAATCATCGAAACGTCACTATGAATGAAACAGGCGATGACGAGGCGGCGGCCAACACAGACCGAGCATGCCGCTGGGCGTTTATTTTTCTCTCTCTCTCTGTCTACATTCCAGATTGGGAACTGTGCCCTTCTTCCTCACCCCTCTTGCGTTTTTGGAATGCTGGCTCTTCTTTCTTTCCACACCCCCACTGCAAACGATCCACAACTTGCCATGTCTTTCAAACAAGAGTAATGTGGATTTAAACAAAAAGAAAAAGAAAACATGGGAATGCATGGAACCTTATTTCCAAGACCTTACACTGTTTCATCATAACGTAACTGAGGCCATAAAGACATCTGAGCTAGAAGGCGTAAATAATAGCAAAGAAAGGTTACTCAAGCAACACACAAGGATTTGGCCATGGTAATAAGAGAAGTCTTTATTTTCCACAGTTATTTTTCCAGTGTTGTTGTTTTTCTTAAGAAAGCTATATGACTGGGTTAGGCTCATGAGGTGGTGGGGTTACTTTTTAGCCAATTTAAAGCCATTAAGATAATACTTATTATCAGTTTCTGTGGCGAACCTCCAAAATGCTCCAAAACTCTGGCTTTAAGTTAGTAAGTTTTTTTGTTTCCTCTTTTTTTTCTTCTTCAAGTCAGTTGCCTGGTTTTTATGTTGCAGTTTACCAATATCGCCTTAATTTGATTGAACGTTTCATTTTAAATCAAAAGTGGTGTATTTTTATGTGGTTAGATCAGCTACAATAGCAGCCACAGAGAGTTAATTTCTATTTTTTTACCTTTGCATTGTTTTTTTATATTTTCTTGTGATATGATTTAATTTATTTTGTAGCAATTTGTTACATTAAACTAGCCTCTCCCTTGACAATTCTTAGACTCAATAAAGCAATAGAAAGCAATAGAGTAAGAGGTAAGAAAGTAAATAGCACAATTTTGTGTCATTTAGCAAAATGTGTTGCCTTCGTTTGTCTGATTTACCACCAATGCTCTGCTTTAGTGTGACTCAAACGCACCACATTGTACTGCTGCTGTATGAACGTAGCAAAGACACAGGAGTCCAGTACCGTGCAGATCGGTGGATCGGACTGATGTGCTGCTTTCTTCAGCCGGAGTCTGATTTGAGAGCACTGCAGGGCAGCAGAGGTGTGCAGAAAAGCAGCAGAACTGGACTCTTCATCACCCTACAGTTGGGGACGGGGGGAGTTTTGGGTTTTGTTTTGAGATTCTCCTGGTTCTCCAAGATGGACTTCTTATACAGCTGTGTCCGCATGTGTCTTCACTCTGTCAAATGTGAACCTGAAAGCACACTGGGAATGGTGTCAGTGATCTTACTACAATAATCTGCTGTCATGTGACTGAAGAACCAAAAATAACACATTCAGTTGTGTCACGAAGTCACTCGCCTTTTTTTTTAACGACCTATTTTCTATCGTGGTGGAGTTCAGACGTGTAACCCAACACCCCCCTCCAAAACAACAAAAACAAATCTTTTCTCTCAGACTGTCAGTCGTCTTGGAAATATTCTCAGGTCAGTATTTGCCCTGCTGTTGCTCCTGCAGTGCATTGTGGGGAATCTGCGGTTCGGCCCTAATGACGCGCCCCGCCAGGCCTGACCGGGCAAGGCCTCCTCCTCCTCCTTCTCTAAACCAACCAACTTTTGATGTATATTGTCTTTGTGAATGCTTGCTGGGAACCTTTGCATGCTGCCCGGCGCAGAGAAACCTCAAAGTCACCTCTATATTGTTCTGTTCCTGATGTTTGTACGTATGTTTGTATGTGTGTGTTTGGGGTTCAGTATGCAAGTATTTAGCAATCATCATCTAATGTGGAGAAGCAAACAAAACAGACCAGTTCAACCACAAAGAGCATCGCAGGCAGAGGAGCCGAGTCGTTCTATGCAATGAATCCTATTTGAAAAAAGCGAACACCTGAGGAGGCGAAGGCATGTAAAACATAATGTTGGAAAAAGTCACAGTCATTGTTTATCACTCCTCATTTAGAAACCATGTCTGCTTTGTTTTATTTGTTAAAAAACATGTCCCTTCTCTTAAGATATGGAAAGATATGTTCACAACAGCTAGGACGTTTTATCTGTCATGAAGTGTTCTTCTATTTTCAGTAGTGAAATGGGTACAAGTGAGTTTTTTAACCAGTAATCGATCAAAAATGCTGCCTAGGAAACAACAGT